>JAHWFO010088925.1:1067920-1157902 GCA_023313115.1 Rhysida immarginata
GCTCATCTTAGCCAAACAAGTCATTTACAAAAATAATTCGCCTTAATGAGAGGAGTACGTACATGTCGAGTTTATTGAGTTTGGTTCGCTGGTTTGAACGCTACAGCCATGTTTTAATTTTTAGAAAATAATTAATATCTCGAAAAAGGCTTACCCAATTAACATAAAATATACGCTAAGGCACAATTTAAGGAACCCTCTAAGTATGTATAATTTTTATTTGTTTCAACTATTTGCCGTTTCAGAGGAGTTAGTTGCACAAAATTGGTCACATACGTACATACATACATACATACTTACAGATGGAAAATTTTTTATTCAAAATTTCAACATATCTTTACGAATCATGAGTTTTTAAGTCGATTTCAGCAAAAAAAAAAATTTGAATTTTGAAACGAAAACAAAGGCCTTCACTCTTAGAGAGTGGTAGGCCAATGAATATAATTTATGAATACATAAAATTCTTCCAAAATTTATTTTTTTAAAAACATTGACCATTGTTTTAGAAAATTAAAATTAAAATTTTTTTAATACTTTTGTAAGAATTTTTACATTTTATACAATCTATAATGATGCGTTGAATATTATAACGAAACAATAACGAATATTTAATTTACCTCAACAATTATTATAATAAATAAAATTAAACGGGACGAATACTAACTTCAAAATTTTAAATCCTTTTCTTATATAAAGATTTTACTAACTTATAGCATTTTAGGATATATATGTTATGTCTTAGTAGCGAAATTAATAAATTATCGTAGAAATATTGGTATACTTAATAGAAATATTAAAAAAATTTAAATATATTTGTAGATTACACAGCTTGCTCTTTGCTTGAAAAGATTCTTTTCCCTACAGTGTATGAAATTATACTTTTTTAAAAAAATCACATTTTTAAAGACTACTTTTTTATCTCCTAGATAACAGTCTACCGCGTAAAATCCTCAGAAGATAAATGAATTAATAATTAGCTGCATTTTTCATGCGATTATTGTGATAGCGTGCAATGCATTCTGTGCCGAGGCAGACAACTGTGCGAAAGCCGCCTTCTTCTTCTTCTTCTTCCTCTTCTTCTTCTTCTCTTTTTTCCTGCTTATAAAGTCTGGCGGCATTTTTTGTTCACTGGAAGAATTTGTGATAAAGTTAGCATTGTTTATGATTCAGCCTTAGAATCTCAAGAGGTTTTTTCCGTGTTATCGCAAGGCAAATTTCTCTTGGGTTCCCGACAAAACTGAGAGTATTAGAACGCATACCAAACATGCCAGCGACTAGAAATTCTTTTCTCTATCTCTCTCTCAGTTCGTATTATGTTCTTTCATTTCCTACATATATATTCCTCTACTGGCTCTTTATGCAGCCGTTTTATTGGTTTCTTTTTTCATATACGGAGATATTGCATATTTTTGCCTTTTTATTTTTGCAGGAGACGGTTTTGTTATCAATTAAAGTTTTTCTTTGAAGATCACAACGAAATATTCATCCATCACGCTAAGGAGAGCATGAAAGAAATGTGGTATAAACAGGACATTTGTGTTCTGGGTTTTGAAAACAAGAAAGAGAACTTCATTCTCGTATATTTGTACGTCTGCATTGAGTCGAACCATGGCGACAAAAGGTAAACTGCTCTTTTGACTTTAAAATCTTTGATATGCTTGGTACAAGAGCAACGGAATTCGAAATCTCTGCTCTTTGCTATTGTAAATTTGAAGAAAAAACTTTTGTAAATTCCTTTAAAAAAGAATTATGTTTATGCTTATGTGAGCATCTTGAATATTTACTATTGAATAATTTTGCATATTTTTTTTTGCATATTTTTGTATAAGCATCATTTATGCCTATGCTTCCCTAAATTCTTATATGAATTCTAAATTCTTTAATTTTTTATAAGGAGGATTTCTATGAATTTTTTTTATAATTAAATCGCTGTTTTATATAGAATTTTATCATGCTGGATATGAAAAAAGCGGTTAAAAGTTTTAAGAAGGTAAGAAGGTTATCCAGTAAAGTATTTTCTAATTACATATTTCTTTCTTTTAATTTTCCTTATTTCTAAATAAAAATGTCAAAGTAAGCTATTTAACAGACATATTACCAGTTGTGAATAGTATAACTTGTTTATCAAGTTGAGAAGTTAATGCAGTTCTCCTCATCTTGATAATTTCAAACTTGGTTATACTTCAGTCATTGATGTTGAAGACCAAATAAATCTAGAAAGAATGTTGAATCTGACTAATATCAAAATGTGATTCTTGAGAGATGGAAGTTTGTTCATCAAAAAGAGAATTTTGTAATTCATATACAGTAAATCTCGTAATAACGAACTCGGTTAAGACGAACACCTCATTATTATTAATTATGTTTTTGGGTCCTTGCCAAGGCCACTTCAAAAACTATGCTATTAAATTCGGATATAACGAATTCAGGATAAAACGAACTGTGAATAAAATTTTCACCCGAACAGCCCCAAATTTCATTATCACGAACTTCAGTACTTGCAGAAGTCGCACGAGAGCGTGCAAGTGGATGGAAAAAAATGACGCACATACCCACATCCACACACACACACACACACACACACACACTATTGCTGACGTCACGTAATAATGCACGCTCTTCTCCGCGCATGCGCGTTCAAGCGAACATGGCGAAACGGAAGAATGCAATAGATTTACAAACAAAAGTTAAAATACTTGATGAAATTGATCGTGGCAATCAATCTAAAACAAAGATTGCTGAAAAGTTTGGCATCCTCAAATCAACATTATCAACAATCTTAAAAAATCGTGAAAAAAATTGCACTGCAAAAATTTGCGTGGGGCTAAAGACCTTGAAAATGATTTGCTGCAATGGTTTTACCATAGGAGAGCCAGCAACATTCCTATCAGTGGGCCACTTTTACAAGATAAAGCGAAGAACTTGTGCAAAACTCGTGTTATAACAGATTTTGATTATAGTGGATGTTGGTTGTGGCGATTTCGAAACCGGCATGGCATATCAAGCATGAAAGTGTGTGGAGAAGAAAACAATAGTCGCGTTCACAACCTCTTAACTTTTCTCAATTTTCTCACTTATCTTGTTTAAATCACTTTCAGTGACGTCATTTTCAGGAAAACGAAATCTCAAAAGTGACTTTTCTGAATGCGAGTCAGTACCCACATTCCCCTCTGCTTATTTTACTTTTCTGGCTTTACAGCTACTAACTTCCGGTTTAGTGGTAGCCATATTGAATCGCCGCATCGCTCGCTTCGATAATAAAACTTGCAATTTAAAGGCGTAAGTAACATATTTAAAGTTGTAAATTTTGTTGGTTATAAATTAAGGAATAACAAAACCATGGAGAACAATAAAAAACATTTTTCACAATCAATAAGTCACTATTTTTCAAACAATTTCAATATGTTCATCATTTCTATTTATGGCCGACGCAGTTTTAGATGCAAAAGTAACAAAAGCAGCAAAAGTGATCTTTTCACTTCCGGTTTCATTCACAATGAAAATCTATTTGCTTTGCTTTTCAAAAGCAAAGACAAAGTCACTTACCGTTAAGTGAAGGGATGTGAATGCAACTAATGTTCTTCCAGAAAGCATTGACAGCCGGCGAGATGACTTTAAACTCACCATTGAACAATATGCAACACGAGGCATCTACAATGTGGATGAAGCAGGTATAGAATCAAATTTGTTTTTTTTGTGCAACGCTTTTCTGCAACATCTTATATAAATGATAACTTTGTATTAGCATTTGATGTTATTAATTTTGAATGTAGTGCATGATTTTAAAGGAAAAAAAAGTTTGCATGATTTTTACTTAAATAAACAGTGATTGTATGAAAAAATAAAAAAGTACTTGACCTGACCACTAGAGGTCGCCTCACTTGGCCACGCCTCCTTCATTATTACAAACTTCGTTATTAGAAATTGCTTATATTGGGTTCCCCTCAAATTCGTTTAAACGAGATTTTACTGTATAAGATGACAATAAAACGTTGCGGGAAATAATTAATCTTTTTATAATTTTCGTTATTACCTCAACAGAACAATTAATTTAAAAGAAAACAAACAACATAAAAATATCCCATCAGTATAACAACCTGTAAATTAAATTTACAATACCACACCCTAGGATTAAAAAAAAGTTCCCTTTATAAAAAATAAGTTGTAAAGTTTATCAAAAATATTATAAAAATATATTTTATCAAAATAGCTAATATATAATCAAATGCATTATATCAAAGTGGATCCTATCAAAAATATGAACTTTCAAAATATTTTCTGTAAAATTTTATGTAAATTCTAAATAAAATCTTTTAAAATTCTAAAAAAGTTTTTTTTTTTTAATAATTTTAAAGATTTTATTACATTTATTTTACAATTATTTACAACGATCAGCAATTCTTCCAAAGCAAAACATATAAATTCATTAATTAAAAAATAAATAAAAACACCATTTAATTAAAAGAAATATAAATAAAATAAATAATAAAAACAATGAATAAAAGTCACCCAATGGAGAAATGCAAAGGTTGAAGGACGAAACAAAAGACCTTCTTTTCATCTGTGTTTCATCTACATAAGCTCCACAAGACCTTTGTTTCAATTGTGTTTCGTCCTTCAACCTTTGCATTTGAGTGACTTTTATTCATTGTTTTTATTATTTATTTTTATTTATATTTCTTTTAATTAAATGGAGTTTTTATTTATTTTTTAATTAATATATTTTATCACAACTCCTACTCTTACATATAAATTCATTTTGTATAGAATTCAGATAAACAATCTTGGTCGGTTAATGTATCCCATCTTAGCCTCTAAGGAAAATTTCTACATTATTCCAATTAGAAAATATTAAGGGATATTTAAATATGAGGGATAAAAGATTTCTTTCCAAATAAGTTTATTATTGCTTTTATTAAATTCATAAATTGCAGTTTCACAGAGTGTCTAGTTCGGTTTCAAATATAACTAATTTGTAATAAGATCGCTTAAGAAGTTACATTTAACGAAAACCACTTTAAAACTTACATTCCACTAGACTTGAATATTTATGACTGCTCTATTAATTTATTTCTCATTGTCTAAAGAAGCTGAAGTTGCTATAAAAAAATTACCATTTCTCTTAAATGCTTACTTAGTCTCCCTTACGATGCATTAACATCCCTGGCGAGGAATCCCTTGCACTTCGATCCCAACTCCTAATTTAACCCTTTCAATTCTAAGGGTAAATTGGAAAAAGATTTATTCAGCTCTCTCATCAATCATCACTGATTGGCCTGAATAATAACCCCTTAACGAATAGACCACTCTTCCCCACAACTTACCTTTTTCGCTCTTCTCGTTATATCAGGGGACGTTTATCGCCGTGATTTTTCATCCTCCTTTCTTAAATTCCCTTTTTCGTATTCCGATTAAAATGGTGACAAGGCAAAAGTTTCTCCATTTTCCTTTCTTTCTTTTTTTTAAAAAAAACCTTTGGTAACGAGAGTAAAAAACATATTCAATTAGCATTTTACACGACAAAGCTTTTAGTTGGGTTTTTATTATTTTTTCCTACCTGAAAGATCTAGGAATAGAAGTTCGTCGAAATGCAAAAAAAAAAAAAAAAAAAAAAAAAAAGGGGAAAAAAGAAAATGGATTGTATTATGAGGGAGAGGATTTTTTTTTCTTCTTATCCCCTCTTTGTAGATTCCTTCTCACGAATTTCTTTCATCACTCGTATATTCTTGCCTTCTTTTACCCATGAGAAGCAAAATGACGAATTTAATGGTGTATATAGTCTAAAATATTTTCACTGTTTCTGAAACATATAAAACTTCTTAGTTCAAATGAAACATGATGATGAGTATATACTTTTTTCCGTTCTTGAGCCATTAGATTTTGCTTTTAAGATTCCATTCCAATTTCGGATATGATCTAGTCATCTTCCTAATGGTATTTCTCTTCTTTTGAATTTATCACATATGCTAAGCATTACTGACTTTCATGATCTGATCTTTTAATTCTGCAAATGCATAAATTTTCCCCCAGTGAGTCTTGAACTTTAACTCTGTTGTGTAAAATTCTTCCGCCCGGTTCTTCTTGCTGCTACACAATGTCCTTCCAGGCAATTCTCAAAATACAAGGGGAAATCAATAAGTAAGTTACAAATGGATATAGAAATGAAACAAATACGAGTACTGATTTGAAAACTACTTTTATTTCTCCGCATAATTTCCCTGTGCATTAAGCCACTTGTCCCATCGTTTCACAAGCCCCTTAAAACCAGTAAGATAGAATTCTTTGGGCTGCTGCCTGAACCGGGCGATGACTTCCCTTTGTACAGTTTCATCGTCGTTAGATTAAGAGAACCGAACAACTTTATGGTAAGAGAACCGAAACATGATGATTAAGGGGCCGAACAAATGGAAGTCGCTTGGAGCAAGGTCAGGGCTATATACGGAGGATGCCCGCGAACCTTTCACTTGAACTTTCTCAGCATTTCAGTTCGCAGTCAGAGGATGTTCATCCCGCTCGGTAGCAGATTGTTCATCTTTGCAGGCAAATCATGGGGCCTGGCCACTAGAGCCAAGAGGATATTATTTATTTAGGATTATCAGGCCCCTGCTACTGTATGGAGCAGAGATTTGGGGTTGCAGGGCAAAAGACAGTCGTATCAGAAAGCGCCTCTGGGCTGCACCGCGCCCCTTCCTGTTGACCCTTGTAGGAGCATATCGCACCACTGCTTAAGAGTCCCTAAGCATCCTGGCAGGGTACCCCTTCCCCCCACTTCACTTGGAAGCAGAAGCTCCCAACAGGGTACAACTGGCACGTAGTAATGGTTACTTGGGATATGAGCCACTTCTCTCAGCTGCTGAGTCGAGACCTTCCAGGACCTATATTACCATCCCTATACACAGTTGGCTATCTCCTAAATATGAGACTGACTTGGAAATATACACAGATGGATCACACGTAGGTGAAAACACTGGAGGAGTTTTTGTGGCTTTCAGAGGCAAGGACATTATAGGACAATCCTCTTTCAGCCTTCAGCCCACCTGTTCTGTCTTCCAGGCTGAAGTGCAAGCCATCTCTGAAGCTCTGGTGTAGCTGGCAGAATTCAAGGGGGCAGGCCACAACCGTATAGCCATCCTCTGGGACTCTGACTCCACTCTGATGGCTGTTGTCAGCAATAAGACACCACTAAGCAAGTGCTCATTGCTCAGCAAATATTATCCACGGTGAGACAGTGCTTCGAAATTTCCTTGGTCTGGGTGAAACCCCATATAGGAATACCCGGAATGAGGCAGCAGACAGAGCAGCAAAGAATGCTGCCCTGGCCTTTTCTGCTCGTCTAAACTCAGAAGTCCAATCCTCCTTCCAGAGCTACAAGAAAACTTTACGCTCAAATACTATCACGACTTGGCAGGAGCAATAGTCCTCGACTGTTTATAATTATATTCCTAAGCTCACAACGGTCATGCTGAACCTGTCTACGTATGCAGTACAGTTCATTACAGGTCATGGACCATTTCTACAATACCTACACAGGTTTAAGCTACGGGAAGATGATCCCTTGTGTCTTGCGGCAAGGGGTCACATCACTCGGACCATATCTTAGCCGACTGTGAAGAACCAGTCATCGTAAAAGCACGGGAGGAGCTCAAAAAAAAGGGTTATGCCATTCCTTACCAGAAGCAGACTTTGATGAGTGTCAACCTGTTAACAGACCTAATTGAACTGTTAACTTAGTTAGATCTGTTTTCTTCACGCTTCGTGAATAGTTCGGGAACCCTTGGTCGCAGTTCAGTGAACTACTCAATTTTCAAGAGGGGAACGTCAAGTCTTTGTTCAATGCCGGTAGAGGTCTCTAGGGTGCATCTGGAAGACTTAGGGAAGTCCCGTCACTTACTGTCAAGCTACCGAATGCACATCACAAATCATTTTTGTGGCCACCTCGATCCCCAGACCTCACTATTTGTGAGTTCTTCTTGTGGGGATACGTAAAAGACCACAGTGACATAGAAAGTATAAGCAGCGCCCGGGGACATAGTGAATAAATGGCGCCCCCCGTCCAGCAATTTTGTCCTCGCGGCGCCCTCCTAGCGAGGGTATCAAGACTGGCGCCCAGGGACAGATATCCCTTCTTGCTCCCCCATAGTTACGCCACTGAAAGACCGTGTTTTTGTGTCCCTTTCCGGCAAATCCGGAGGAGCTAAAAACTCAAATAACAGCCGTCATTCGTGAAGTGAATCCAGATATGCTTCAGCAGATATGGGAGGAATTTGAGTATCGGCTAGATGTGTACCGTGCAGCAGGAGCAGGACACATCGAACACTTATAAACAAAACTTAAGATTACTACAGCCATTTCAATATGCCGCCCTAACCGGAATCTTCATTTTTAAAATAATATAGATATTTGAAATGTGATGAACCTTTCTCTATCATTTGAATTAAATAATTGGTTGGCCTTTTTTGCAATACTTAAATCTATTATAAGGACTGATGATCGTTTCGGCGGTCTTTGCCATTTTCAAAATCAAGGAATTACAAAATTAACAATAGCATACATGGTGTAATATATAAATTATTTATAAAGATTATTCAAGCATAATTGGGAGTTCGCTTTAGATATGTTTATATTACAAAAACACCTACGATATAAGGACGATACTAAAGTGTGTCCCAAAGGTTTAGGTAAACATAAAAAAATGCAAATATTTTCACAATAAATCTAAGTAGGTAATCTATTTCATTGATAACACTGGCCAACAAAATTTAAGATTTTTCTTGTAACAAAATGAAAGTGGGTGATTTTTGGTAGTATTTTTTCTGCTGATTACGAATATAATTTTTAAATTTCTCTAGCACGCACAGCTTTCTTGTTTTACAATGAAACATTTTTAAATCATTCAGTGTTTGGAGCCTGGTAAATTTCCTTGCGGCCCCAAAATATGGATACTTTAACAATGTAGCCGCTTCTCTTCAATCCAATTACTTTAACATAGAAGCCTCGATGTGCATAACTTGGAAACTTGACGTGATAAAAAAAATCTAAAAGCAGATTCGAATTCTATCTACAAATTACTACTAAGAACACTTTGTGTGGTCTTAGTTACAAAATGTGTGTTGACTAGTGTAATATTTCTATATATGCCATAATAAACATATTCCGTAACTAACAACATGCTACCAACGAAATTATTTGTTGAATAAATAAGTTTATGTAAATAGGTTGTCCCAAATCTTTAGATAATATGTGAAAAAAAAATCGCACCTTATTTTTATAATGGAACGGTCCAATACTTTGACTGAAATATTTACAGACCACTCTTTTACATAACCGATTGCTGTTTGCAAGCTGCCTATGGAAATTTCAAGCACAAGTTAAAGTTGCAAAGAAATTAAAAAGAAGTGTGCATCTGAAGTTTATAACCTCTTTCTCAGAGATCTATCTTTCACATCCAAACCAAGATCAGACCGACCAAGAATCACTTCTTGTAGACATGATCGCATGATTGTTTGACTTGCTAGCCAATAAAACAGATCTCTTCGAGAAATACAACGTGAAATTTGATTAAATGTCTCAATGAATACTATTTATAGGTGACTAGCAAATAATCCAAATATTTCTGTCAGTACAATGAAGGAAAAAAAACTTCCTCACAGATCAATATCAGAGTAACAAGTGAGCTGGCAAGATGAATGGACCCAGATGTTGTTTAGTCATGAAAAGATGTACAATCTTGACGGAACTGATGATAGAGAAATTATTGGCATGATTTGAGGAAAGAGATCTGAGAACTATCAACAGATTCTAGAAGACAACTTCTTTCCATTTGCGGAAATATTGGGTGGACCATTTTGGATTTTTCAACATGACAGTGTTTTGATTCATGCATGAAATACAACTTCAAAGTGGCTTAGCGACTATAATATCAGAGTTATAGAATTTATCGCGAAGGTCGGATCTTAACTCTATAGAAAACTTATGAGGCATCCTGCTCGAAAGATATATGCCAACAAATACCACTTTTCGTCTGTGAAAGAGTTGGAAAAATCGTAATTGATTGTTGGCTAGAAATTTCACCAGAAATATTTCCAAACCTTATTAATTCGATCTTATATTGAATCAAATGGTAAAGCAACAAATTACTGAAAGATTTATTTGTTTATTTCATGTGAAAGAAATGACATGACCTAAACTTTGGAACAGTTCCTTAAAATGGAGATTTTGAGTTCAGATATGTTTACTGATGTCGAAACAAACATCTTATAAGTAAAATGTATTTGTGTTTTTGTATTGTTCTCAAAATACTCATAATTTTCATGTCTATCTAAACTTTTTTGGGACACACTGTACATTTCCTTCAAACTAGTTTCCTTCACCGGCCACACACTTTTGGCAATGTACATACAGTTTTTTTGGAAATAGTCCTGGAAATTATTCTTAGAAATCTTTAACTGGTTCGTCACTACGTAAATCAGCTTCAACCTCCTTCAACATGACTTCCGTAGAAACGTCTGTGCCATTCATAAATTTGCGATTCTTTCATTGCCAAGTCACTGCTGGTGAGCTGTTGCGTGTCGACGTCTTCTTTTCAAACTCACATTCTAAGTCCTTACTGCGCATTCACATTGAATTGTTTTCGAAAAATCCAGGACAGAAACTGCCTTCTCACGTTAGGAGATTGTCATTTTGGTTGCACCTGCACCCTAGGGGCAGCAGATGGCACTAGAATGCAGCTGTCTGCTTGGAAAAATTTTGGTTAGTTTGTTTTTGATTTGATATCTGGAAGGCCGTTTTCCTCTTTTATTTATCAAGATGGGGATATTTGAAATGTGTCAGGGGATTATGAATAAAACTACAGGGAAAGCCTGTAAAAATTCCCGACTTCGACGGAATTCCGTTCCAACGCTGACGGAATAAACTGTCTCTGATGAAGTCGATTATTGTATGTTTAGTTTTTATTATTGAAATATTAATATAAAACCATTGTTAATATAATCGTTATGCGTTATAAAACCGCACATACTACACTATACTCTCGCTAGTCCGGCCCTCAGTGATCGAGCTTCATCTATCCTCATCTACCCAAAACGCAGAATAGGCAAGGCCTCCGTCCATTGAGAGTTCGGGTTATTTTTAGATCAAAAACTACAGGTTGGTTTCTATTATGGTTTCACAAAAAAAGAGTGTGACGCGCGCAGAAATTGCAGGTTTTACGTAACCGTACCTTTAAATTTAAGGTACCCTAACAAAAGAGGTAGGTAAAATACCCCTTTGTGCAAGGAATGGCCGGACTAGCAAGAATGTAGTGTATTTCGCCGACTTTCTTTCTGTTATCGGCGGCTTTGGTGAACTTTATTGTTATATCCATATACAGGCTATTTACGAAATCTGTGTACAAACTCTAGGGGTGGCAGAGGACGTTATTTTGAATATATTATGCCAATGAACTGGGGTTCGTGGACATAAAAAATGTCAAGCATCATATATACACGGCTGCCTCATAATATTGTCTCTCTCGTTAATGCATTTCCAGAAAACGGAGAAATTAGAAAACATGATACTGATGGTCACAACGTTTTTAATAACCAAATATTACATATTGGTAAAATTACAAAAGTTGTTCAAACAGTTGACCATGAGCAGCAATGCATTCTTCACAGAGTCTTGTCATTGAATTTATGACACGGCCAAAAATCCCTGCAGTATCTCTTAATTGGTCGCTTGCAGCCACAATTCGCGCTACCAGCTCCTCTTCCAAATCCACAGGAATATCGTATACCGCATTCTCCAGAAGAAGAAATCTAAAGGGTTTAGGACTCATGGTCAACCTCCTTCCTGTGACACACCATTACCTGTCTAATATCATTAAATTGGTATTTTTATACTGTGTGGTTATAATTAAACTTTCTCTACTTAACCGTCTCTATGTTGGAAACGAGCGATCGCACGTACAGAAAGCGTAATCTGAACATTGCAAAGAATTTAGGTAAGAGAAATATGAATAAGCAATTCCGTTGAAACACTCTTAATGTATTGCGATATAATACAGTATGTCTGGTTTGACCTAAAGTCCGTTTGACTATGTCAATGTGTGCTCGAAATAGCGCCCAACAATCTCCAGCACTGTCTGAAAGCGTAGGATAACAAGCCGTACGACTACACAAAAAATCTCCATGGCTTGCCCGATATGCTTTTCAAGGTTAGGAATACCTGTGTACGATGACAGCACTTGGTGGTCTATCCTTTAATATGGTTTAGAATAGTACTAATGGAAGTAAATCTTAGAGCATAATCTGGACGGTATTTCTACCAACATTAGTATCCTTATACCCTGTTCACACTACAAATGTTGATCATGATCAATTCGCTGATCATGATAAAAAATGTAGTGTGAACGGAACGTGATTAAATGAAACGTGATCATCATGTTCGGAACATGTGTAATTTCACACGCGTTCCTGATCAAATCCTGATCCAATCCTTAGAAACTAGATCGGCAGCTGAAACTAGATCCTTAGAAACTAGATCGGCACTAGCACATTGGAACTAGATCGGCAGCTGAACTAGATTCGAATTTTGAAATGCGAACGCTAGCGATCTGAGTTCGCACTATATCGACTGTCTCCAAACTCGATTCACTGAATCCTGTTCAGAGAACTCGATCGATGCTGCCAATCTAGATTCGTTCCTTCCCACAATCCCATGAACCATTAAGTTTTCACAAAATGGCGTCCAAGCAATCGAATGACTCGTAGTCCGAATTAAAAAACAAAATTTTATTCGGCCTGTGGCTTGAAAACTTGCATGGATTGAGACGACAAAAAAGAAATTCGTCCATATACAATCCCTTGCACCTGTTGACTATAATGAACAACTGGAGTTGTAAAGCTGGTTGGAGATTAATGTACGAGTTCGCTAACTGGATAGCAGCGCTGAAGTGCGAACATTCTGTGGATCTGAAATGAATGGAATTTCTTAATGAATCTAGTTTGTATTTGGATCGACTCGATCTAGTTCTATAGTGCGAATGAGGTATTACACACGTTAAAGTTTACCAACTCCCAGAATCCAGTGCGGAAAAACGCCGCTTCGCTATATATTTAAGAGCTTTACGAACTAATTGCACCATCGTGCCATGAATAGTGAACGTAGAAGGAACTCTATTTGTTCCAGAACATCGGTTATGAACCGAAAAAGAAAGAATCCAAGTTATTTTTATAATCAGAGAAGATTAGGTCGGCGGTAAAATGCCTATCACTAAAAACTCCAGTGATGCCATCTAGCGGCAAAAATTGTAACTCTGATCATGATTAAAATTTTGCAGTGTGAATGCAAGGATTTGTCGATAAACTTGAACATTATTCACCTTGAACGTGTGTAAAGCGATCATGATCAAGAATTATAGTGTGAACAAGGTAACAAGGTATAATACTATAAATAACTTCTATCTAGAGTGGGTTAAGTTGGGATAGTTTAATGACTATATCATTTCTTGTATTTCATATTTGGAAATATTAAATTCGTTACCATTATGTATTAAATGTTCTACAAAAAATTATTAAAAGAATAATACTGCGATAAAAATTTAGTAGAATACCAAAAGAAAACCATAAAAATTTAATTAGTCATTTCAATAAAATAACAATTTTCTACCAAACTGAATGGAAGTGTTTTTTATTTCACTGATTTTTCAGATCGCTTTCTTCGTTTCCCTTTCGAATTTTATTTATATTTTCATTTTTCCACCCCACAAATAAAAAAAAAGAATTCGGGCTCCTCCATTTTCAACCGTTTGGCGAGATAACCGTGATTTGTTCGTCGCTTATCTTTTGAAATGTCACCATAATTTTCAAACTCTTAATTAAAACAACCTCCCCTTCTTTTTTTTCTCCACTCGAGAAGGGGAAATGAGCCGGAACACAATTTTCTCAGATTCGAATTATGTCAAGAATGGCTCTTGTTATTTCCTTCCACAGTTATTTATTTTAACACCTTTATGCACACTAAAATGCCCCCAAGAGAATGCTGTAAAAATAACGAGGGAGAATAAAAGCTGCTGATATCAGATACGCTTAGAGTTTCTAAAACGATTTAGAAATTAATTTTTTATTCAATTACTTTACTCCTCTTTATACGCAGGAGAGAATTCGTTATTGTTATAAAAAGAAAAACGCATAAATTGAGTCCATTTAAAATTTTCTCATAGCTGGATGTAAAGCAATAAAAATAGTGAAATAGCCAGATAATAAGCGCATTAAAACACACATGCGGAAGCATTACAAGAATTATAACATCTAAAATAATAGGATAGCATCATAACGCCCTTATTAGTAAAGACTCGGTCCACCTTATACTTGTACGATAGCGGCAACCCGTCCAAGCATACCTTCAACCAATTTTCGGAAGGTCTTGACAGAAATTGCTCTCATTCGTGCAAAGATGCTGCCATAGCAAACTTCTGATTTCATGCTTAGAAGTGTTCTATGGTTTCTGATTAGAGCTCCGAATACGCTACTCCAATGTTGAATAATCAACGGCTCGATTCTCATCAGTGAAAAACAATTCTTTATCGTTAAAGAGCCTCCACCGAATTTTTACACTTGGAAAAAACACGGTCCGGGAAATGTCGTTCTCTGGACTGTTGCCAAACACATTCATTAGACTGGAAGACTCATCACTCCACAGAACTGCTTTTCAGTTGCGTACAGTATTGTTTCTTAGCTTTATACAGGGTGTTTCTGAATGGTCTGTACAAACATCCATGAATATGTTCCATGGACCAAAACAAGCAGAAAATGTCATATGAACATGGGGTCGAAAACGCTTCTTTCTAGGGATATAACTGTTTGAAAGCGTCCTGCAATAGACGAAATTAACGTTAAAGCGTATACGATCTGCAAACAATGTGATTTATTTCTACGGTATAACAAGACAATACACTTGTTGTCAAAGGCAAATGCAACTACTAAAGATATAACAAGGCAACTACTATAGCGAATGCTCAAAATGGTCTCCGGTTCTTTGAATTTCCTAACTCTTCTTCTACAGTGATTCAAAAGCCAGTTCACCCATATACGGAGTGTATCTGAACGGTCTGTACAAACTTACAGCATGAGTTCCTTGTAGCCAGAGAAGCAATATATGTCCCATGAGGGTGTTTCTTAGCTTTATACAGGGTGTTTCTGAATGGTCTGTACAAACATCCATGAATATGTTCCATGGACCAAAACAAGCAGAAAAAGTCATATGAACATAGTCACAAACGCTTCCTTCTGGAGATACAACCGTCTGACTTTCTCCTACAATAGCTGGCGCAATTGTCACATCAAATCCGTTCAGCGTTACAAACTAGGTTTATTTCCGGCTTGTACAGCAACAGAACAGTCCAGACGTGCTTAAGTACATGCTCGAAATGACCTCCGTTAGATTCCACGCAGGCCTGCACACGTCGTTGGAAAATGCCGGGTGTGTTACGAATGGCATCGCAATTGTCCACGATCCGCTGGCGAAGAGTATCAACATCTGGTACGGAGGTGGAATAAACAAGGGTTTTCAAGTGGCCCCACAAAAATAAGTCTAAGGGATTCATAGTTGGCGTTGCATTACCAGCGAGGCCTACGAGATAACAAGGCCTGGAAGCGAATAAGTCACCTGACCAACTGAGTGCTAGCAACAATCCAACTTTCGTTGTCTCCATCTTGGATGTTAACAATCAGTATTTTTCCTTTTGTTGGAAACAATGAAGGTTGGATAAGATTATCACGCACGGTTCGATTATCGGCATACCATGTAACTGTGTTCAGTTGACGTGCAGGACTACGTCGCACGGTTGTATCTCCAGAAGGAAGCGTTTGTGACCCTATGTTCATGGCTTCTCTAGCTACAAGAAACTCATCCTGTAAGTTTGTACAGACCGTTCAGATACACCCTGTTTATACAAACGTCTGGTGGTGATTTCCCACAGCGAGATGAAAACACAATTTCATATAAACAAGGTTCGGATAACGAATCGTTTATGAGATTTCCACAGTTAAAATTGAAGTTTCAGCAGCTGTTTTTTTTTTTACTCTGTGGATGGCAAATAACTTCTCCGCATGCCATCCACAGAGTACAAAACCAGCTGCTGAAACTTCACTTTTAACTGCGGAAATCTCATAAACGGTTCGTTTTCATCTCGCTGTGGGAAATCACCACCAGAAGTTTGTGACACGGGTTTAGATACGTCCTGTATAATGAAAACCATTAAACAAACCGACATCAAATTTGCAGTGGATATTTCTTAAACGATGCAACACTGATTGAGCCTACAACAAATGTTCAAAGTCCCCCATTCTCTTGCTTGCACAAACAAAAATGACGGCACATATTCTTGTAAACGCGTTGCCCCACTGTTAATGCGGAACAGCAGTTAGAAAAGGTGCACATACGACCCTGCATACTGCATTACTTTACTAGAAGATTTTTGCTGCTAAAACATACGGATAGGCTATGAAAGAAAGATTCAAACAGTTCAGGACTGGCAATTTCGACTTGAACAATGAATAGCGGCTGTGGGATCGAGTTTCGCATGAGATACATTATGAGCGGCCTATGAGCTACTGATGCTTCGACATCCTGGAAGGTCTTATACAGCGAAGTGTAACTTAATTAATATCAGAGAATCAATTACATTATTTTTTTCGAAAATTCAGGAAAAATCTGTCACTGTTCACTATAAGCAGATTAGTGAACGTGGAAATCCAGAAAGAAAAAGGCGCTTCTGTTAAATACTAAAAGATAATATTTTTGGCTTTCTCTCTCTCATCTGATACTAATTTTATGTACTGCATTTTATTAAGCATCCGTTAATGTACATCATTTATACCAACCATGCATAACTTAACATTGTCAATAGGTTTTTGGAAATTTGCCACCTTGAAAAATGTTCTCTTATTTGTTAAAAACAGAGGAAAGGGCGTTTACCGTTTGGAAATGTGATAAAACAAAATAAAATTGCTCATTGTCATATCAATGGCCACGTTTTTCAATTCGACAGAATCCGTCCACAAGTTTCAAAATTGCGTGCAATTTTCGTCGAACAAAACGGGGCACCTCGTTGCAGAGAGTGAAAGGAATGGCGTGGGTTTTATTTTATTTTTTATTCCTTTTTTTGCAGAAAGCACGGTTGTTTTGGAATTGGAAATTTGGACGGGGATTATTCCGACTGGCTCTTTTTTTCTGTAGGCAACACTAGCTTTCAAAGTCTCTCTTTAGGGGATACCTGGCGATTTTTTTATAAAAGGGAAAGAGATTCCTAATAACGTTCTTGTTGTTAAAGTTCGAGTTGTTTTCTCCAAAGCAAATGCAAATGATCCAATTTGTTGGTATTAAGAGTGAGGGATTATGGAACCGCTCATTAGTATACTGTTGCTGGTCCTTGTTTGTTGAAGAGTCGGTTATTTTTGTTGAAGAGGAGGCGAAGAACCGTTTCTGATTCACTCTAGAAATTCAAAGAACGTGAAAAAAAAGAAACGAGGCCTCTTCTCGCTCTTTATCTTTCCACATCACTATTTAGAGACTAAATAAAACGAAACTTAAAGAGGGTAAAGGAAGAGATGGTGGGTGGGAGGATGCATTGTTTGTTTCTCTCTTTCTCTTTTTTTTTTAATTACACGCTTGTTCTCTTTACGAGGGTGGAAAAAATTTCTCTCCTTTTCGATTTAAGCCCATTCGTCAACTCGTCTTTTCATTCTTCCTTTCACGTTCCGTTCGCCTCAAAAAATGGCACTTTGCCAAAAGACTTGGCGGTATTGTCCAAGTGTTGACTTCAGGTTGTTTTCAGCTTAACTCAATCCCATTTGCCTTTGAAATGCAAATTTTTAGGAGCCTGCTTGAATTTGTTGCAGACGGAAGTCCCTGAAGGGGATAAGAAACCGAAGGGAGGACGAATTCGACACATTGACTTGGTCGATTTCTATTTTTTTTTTCCTTCTCTCCTCTTATCCGAAATGGATCTCATATTTAAACAGATCGGGATTCACGCTTCCAATTTCAGTGCGGTTTCACCGTAGTCATTAGACCATATTGAGATGGTGGAGCTGATAGGAATACAAGAATGAATAAAATTATAGAAATGCTCTTCTCCTTTATTTTCTATTCTGGCTAGATTTCAATAAATTTGCTGAAAATTTTGAGACGATTTATGTTGAAAAGTGAATTGGCGCTTTTCAGTTTGTTATTAAAGAATAACGAAAAGGGTCCTCAATAATACATCATTTTAATAAAGATAATAAAGTATAATACAATGACCAATGATCCGGCTTTGAGCCATTTTCGTGGGTCTTGAACAAAAAAACTTCAGATTACAAAGACTCTTTTATAACGATGAAAAATAGGAAAGAAAATTCCGCAGCCAGGGATCGAACCAGAAACCGTTCCTGGTTCGATCCCGGGCTGCGGAATTTTCTTTCCTATTTTTCATCATTATTTCGAACAGCTGAGGTCGGCGTACCATGAAAATCCTCACAGATCAACTAATGATCTTTTATAACGTTTTTAAGAGGCTTATAACTAATAACATTCTCAACTGAGTATTCCCTTTTTCAATAATGAACTAATATTGTTGTAACCAAGGGTTCTCTATCTCAACAACCTCGGTCATTATTGCTGAAGTTAGTTATTAGTGATATGGCAGTACATGTCAGAAGGCGTTTATTCTATAAAAAGGGGTTGTCGAATATATGAAAATTGTTAAAAAAATTTTAAAAAAATGAAAGGGTATATTGTTGAGGAAGGTATTATTCGGGAACTTCGAAGGATTTCTGATCCATATGTATAATCGGCTAATGTAATCGCTATGTTGCCAAGGTTACGTATACATTGTTTGTATCAGCATTGTTTGATGGCATTTTTATAACGTAGTGTCATCGCTATGTTGCCAAGGTTAAATATACATTGTTTTTATCATCATTGTTTGATGGCATTTATTATTATTTATTATTAACTATACTCTGTCCAACGAAAGTTGGAGTGGGCGTGTCCAGTTAAACTTCCTATTTCAATTGTTAGACATTGTTGCCAAAGTAGACTCAACATGCCCACTCCAACTTTCGTTGGACAGAGTATAGCTGATAAGCCCGTCGTTGCTCAGTGCGTTTATTTGATGAAACTTTGCAATATCTGAATTTGAATATAAATAAGGACACTTGAAAAATCCTTAATAAAGTAAATATTCACTTTGGAAAAACGAGAAGAATTTTTTCAAATTCTCGCATTGGAGTGTTGTGTCCAGTTAGGTTTACCCAGGAAAAATTCGATATTCCATTCTTAACATTTTAGAATATCGAAGAAAGGCTATGAGTACTGAATTAGTTCTGTATGTATTACAAAATACTTCAGAGATGGATTGAGAGAGTTGAGGAACGCTGTTTACTGCCTCATCAATAGGTAACGGTTTCAATAGAGTTGTATTCAATCACAGACCGTGGAATCATATCCTGAATGTAGTTGTTTATATGGACAGTAAGAGTTTTAGCAGCAACGATTGCCGACTCACACTATCATTTGAGATCTTTATAATTTCTTGATATGTTTAGATAAACATTATCTATAACTTCTCGAAAGGAAATTACTGCTTTACAAAAACCATATGAAAAGTACCTTATTATTAGGAAAAGTACCTTCACCTTTTTGGTTACTTTTTTGCTTGGACTAAGATGGTCATGTGACTTTTCAGTGCCGGGGCCGGCTACGGCATGTAGTAATTTCATCAACCTTTGTCGACGCAACATACAAACATAAATGAAGCAAACACGACGGGCTAATTGTTCACCTATGCAAGCAAACAAACACAAATCAAGTCTATTTCTATGTTTTTTTGAGAGACTTAGCTCCAGTTTTGGATTTTTTTCATCATTGTGGTAGTATTACAGAGCTGTGTGTTAAATTTCAACTTTATTACTTACTTTTAAAACCGGACAAATATGCATACATATTTCATTGCGCTTTATATGTATAGAGAAGAGAAGATACAGAAGAAGATTGTTCAGAGAAATTCTGCAGCTAAAAGACAAAAAGCTATTCGGGCATCAGCAATATCTGAACAACGGGAGCTTCGTCTAGAGCTGAGGGTAATTCCAAGGAAAGATGGGTCTAAAGGATATTCCCCGGTGGTGAAGATGGATATCAGGTTATCCAACAAGAGGATAAATAAAGTCCAGGGCAACGCCGGGTTATCATCTAGTATAAGAATATACAGGGTGAGTCAAAAAAGCCGGCGTGAGGAAAAAAAAACTAAGTCCCAGGAAAATAGGTTTTGAAACAATAGGTATATTCAACAGTAGGTTTATTAAACAGTAGGTGTATTCACCAATAGGTGTATTCGACGATAGGTGTGCTGTGAATGATTAGCGTTTGTCTGTTTCTTTTTCGAAATCAAATAACAATTGATTTCGTTTTCGGCTCGAATGGGTCGATATACGGTAGTGAACGAATCGAACTAGTTCGTTGGTATTACCAACAAGGAAATAACGTTGCAAACGTTAGATGGCAATGGGTGCGAAAGTATACAAATAGGCAACACCTGCAAGAAGCACAATCCAGGCATTGATTAGAAAATTCGAGACAGATGGAACGGTCAAGAATGCACACAAGGGACGAAACGGCCGACCTCCAACAATAGTAACTCCAGAAACTTGCGTAGATATCCATTGCACACTGACGGACACGTCTTCTACGTTAACTCATCGTTAAGCCGACAGAACCATGCTTCCCAAACTTCAGTGATACGATGCATTAAAAGAATAGGCTTCAGGTGCTACAGACCCCGACTTACGCATGGCATGAAGGAAACTGACCATGGCTGCCGTCTAGAGTTTTGTGGCTGATTGTATGACATTCTGGATGAAGAACCAAATGTTAACTGACGAAGCTAAATTTCACCTGAACGGATTAGTGAACAGGCATAATTGCGTCTACTGATCGGACGAAAATCGTCACAGCATAATGGAGAAGGGCTTACGGAGTCCAGGTGATAACGTTTGGGCGGAAATATGGTCTGGTGAGATAATTGGGCCCTTTTTCTTCGAAGGGAAATTAACTGTAATTGGTTATCACAGGCTGTTACGGGTAAAGATCATTAAAGCAATTCAAGCGCAATGTCCAATCGACATCATTTTTCAACAAGATGGTGCTCCATGCCACTATGGTAGAGTTGTCCGTAATTTTCTCGACACCCTGTTTCCCGAGAGCTGGATAGGTCATGGCGGGCCTATGGCATGACCTCCACGCTCCTGCGATATCACACCTATGAACTTTGCTGTGTGGGGAATTATCCGTGATATGGTCTATACGGAACCCCTACACGACATTGAAGTCGTTAAAGTATTGGTCGAAGAGGCACTCGCTACGTTTACCCCACAATTCTGCGCTAAAATTTGTCGACAAATTGAGCTTCGCGCAGCGCTGTTTTGATGAAAATGGTGGACAATTCGAACATTTATTTTAGGATTACGCCATGCCTACACCTCGCATTTGCATAACACTTCTTGAATAAACTTACTGTTGAATACACCTACTATTGAATACACCCATTGTTGAATAAACCTGTTGTCCTGGACTTAGTTTTTTTTTCTCACGCCGGCTTTTTTTGACTCAACCTGTATAAGTTATCTTAATTTACGAAAACAAGATGACGACAACCATTCGCCGAAAAAGTCTCTGCGATCCTATTTCATCTAATTGTCTCTCGCTATACAGGGTGTGTCAAAAAGACGTTTACAAACTTTGAGGGCGGGTTCCTCAGACCAAAACAAAAAAAAAAAATAATCCATATAAACATATGCCCGAAAATCCTTAGATTTTGAGGTACAGTGTATTATTGAAAGTTTACGTTCAACGCGGTTTGAGGTACAATCCTTCAACGGAAGTTTGTAACCAACCAGATAGCGCTGTGTTGCATGGTTACAGTAAAGCACTGTTTAAAGAAAGTATAGTCATTTCGGACCAGGCAGCCATTTTGATGCCTATTTCGATACGATGATTGCCTCTTCTTTACAGCAAATTCAAACATCAGAGGCACATTCCTCTCTAACTTTAGTCAAAAAGGAATTTTTCAATCTGCAAGTTTGAATTTACTGCAAAAAAGAGGCAATCATCGTATCGAAATAGGCATCAAAATGGCTGCCTGGCAATCCATACTTCCTTTATGCAGTGCTTTAATGGAGAGTTCTTTACACTTGTCATTTGTGTCCATTTATGGTTAGTCTGATATTACTATTCGCCGCGGCCGTACATAACAATCATATCTGCCTGCTCACGAAATGGATATCTTGCCATGGTTAAACGGAATACCTTTCAGTTAGTTCAATACTAACTACACAAGGAAGAGTTGAAGGCAAACTAACCAAGAATGTACACAAATGACACATATAAGCAAGTCTCCATGGCAACACAGCGCCATCTAGTTGGTTATAAACCTCCGTTGATGCAGCGCGTTGAGCGAAAACTTTCATTAATACCTCAAATGTAAGGATTTTCGGATATACGTTTATATGGATTATGTTTCTTGTTTTGGTGTGAGGAACCCGCCCTCAAAGTTTATAAACGTATTTTGATACACCCTGTAGATGATGGATTAATAATGCTTAGCCTCCGAAATGCACATTTTAATATGAAGATCTCTTTTCTCATTTTTTGTTTCTTAATTTATTAATGTCCACAGTTTTGGGATCCAATTATTCTTTTTTCTCGTATAAAGGGCAATTCACCTTTAAAAGGCACTATTTGTTCCCCTAGTGGCAATTTTTTTTACTATTAATTTCTGTGCAAAACAACGTGTGTCGTTTTTCATGAGACCACATAATCTTCTTCTGTTCTTAGCATTTAATAAAATCGTTACTCTTTATTATTTTTCTTATTCAGGAAGAAACTAATTAAGAATTGATCATAAATTTAATGTGTAGCTAACTATTCAAGAATCCATTTGCCAGTCCTTCTTTCTGAAGATCTATTTTTATTGCGTAGGAAATAATAATGATTTGTTACACCTATTAACCTTGATGTAGTGTAATTGTTCGAACGCTCTCATAAAATTGATTCCACAATCAACTTTATTTACAAGTATACTTCAAGAGCTGTTCGCATTAGAGGCCTAAAAGCATTTGCAGAGGGATCAAGGAAAACAAACGATTACTTATTGAGCACTTGACATATGTGTTCTACAGAGGAGTCCGTAATTTAAATGCAGTTTGCTCTCAACATAGATAAACGATGCAGTTACTGCTAATAGCATGGAAGCGGGAAACAACAGCAGCAACAACAACAAACAAGAAGAGAGAGATCAGTTTTAAGTGAAGGAATGAGTGAACGGTAAATTTGACGTCAGTCCTGGCGAGCAATTTAAGAGAATGCGTCAAAATGGCGGTGGGAGGCTGCCGGAGAAGGAGGGTTGCAATAGCCGTGGGCGCACTCAAATTCTCTCGACAACAATGACCATCCGTCGTAGGCAAGGACGGTCACCTACGTCACTGTCGATTCGACTGATTCATTACACGGCTCTCCACTGAACTCGGCCATTCATTACGAGGCGACAGTTAGAGGAGAGCTGCGTCCACCATTCCTAGGGTTCAGAGCTGAAAAACAAAAGGCTTTAGGGCGCAAAAGTTGTTAGTGGAACAGCGCTGATAACGAATTTTAATTATTAAACATACAAGAACGTATTTAATGTATATTTCCGTAATGGATTCAGCTAAAAACAAGATTTGCATTCTGATTTGAAATAATTTTAATGTTCGCATTTTTAGTTCAGTTTCGGTGTAATTAGGTTTGTAATAGTAAATCTTCACGTAGAACAGTGCGTTTATAAACGTCAATGATATTGTTTTATTTTAATGGCCATTCTACTTTTATTAAATTTTTCTCGTAATAAATTTCTAGAGGCGGCCTTATGTCGAGAACACTTTCCATTTACAGTTCTGCCGAACCGGGTGAATGTATCTGTGAGCTTGGATGATTTAAAGTTCCAGATAGATAAAGTATGGACACTCCCGCCATTTCTGTGCAAAATTCCATCTACAGGAGTGCCAAAAAGGCCATAATCGCGGGTTATTATGCAACAGCATTGCAGGAACCGGAAAAATTATAATTAATACTAATATAATAAAGTTATTATAAAAATTACTTGCACTCCTGTAGATGTCTCTATGAAGGAATTTTGCACAGAAATGGCGGAGTGTCCATACTTTATCTATCTAAAACTTTAGGATGATTGTATTTGTACTAATAATGAGCAAAAATAACAGTCATATGGACTTGTCTCAGGAACAAGCAAAGATATTATAGCTCGCGCAATGAAAGAAGGGGCCAATCAGTTAGGTTCTCTTATCGATTGCAAATGTCTAGCGGTTAACGAATAATTTGGCGGCCGAATCCAGCGATGAAGACGGCGATATAGGCGTTCAACCACTACCACAATCTCCTTAGCCTTATGCTTTTTTAAATCAAAAATGGCCTTTAAATTAGTGTATCCAGGGGGCTAGTCTTGACAATTCCCCCTTCACTGGAAGCCCGAAAAACCTGATGCAATCAACTTGTGCTTGAATCGCTACTTCAGTTCCCATCTTTGGCTGCATAGCTATAGTATTTGATAGGGCGCAAAATGACCTAGATGTTGACACGATCGGTTTGTTTGGTATTAACGTCCTTTTAAACTGCCATGGTCATTTCAGGACGGCGTTATAGGGGCCGCAAGTTTTGCCTCGCAAGGGTTCTTTAACGCGCAGCCGGCAAACGAATACACGGGGACAACGGCTTTACTTCTCTTCCGAAGGAAGTGCGTGATCTCAGGATTTTTCCCCTGAGAAAATCCTCGTCATCCTCGGCCGGGGTCGAACCCTCATCCTCGGGCATCAGAGGCGATCACGCAACCACTGAGCCACCGAGACCGATGACACGGCAAATAACTAAGGAACCTACCAACAAGGAATACCGGTGTTTGGAACAATTGATAAAATTTCTAGAAAATCATTTATATCTATTTCACCATTAACGAATTTCATTTAATTAAAAACGTCTTACGGTTGCACAATAAGACAAAATTGCCGATTTGTTTCGATATTTCAAGATAAAGACATTCTACTCCGTAAGAAACCACAGATCCAGAGGTTTATTTCTAATCACTTACATTCTACTTTATTAAACACTGAAATTATCAATCTAATAGTAACACACATGTACATGTAAATGTTGTGATCACTTGGTTAACAAATAGATGACTCCTAATTTCAATTTCTGCAGAGGTAACACAGCAGAACAATTCACTGGAGTGATTTGAGTGTCTTTGAAAGAGGAATGATAGGAGTTTCGAAAAGCTGGATTATGCATTTTCCAAATGACTAATCTTTCATTGGGTTGACCCATAAGTCATGGCGTTTTTTTAAGTGAAAATTTTTGCGTGAAAAATGAAATACTTTGGCATTGCGTTTTATATTATTCGATAGAGAATTATGTGCTCTACAAACTGTAACAAATTGTACAACTAATGCAAGAACTCAACAATGCTATCCAGCAAAAACGACCTGTGGCATGACGTTCTTCTGCAACACGACAACGCCCGCCCTCACATCGCCAATATGACCAAGGATTCAAACGCTTGGCTGGGAAATGCTACCACATTCTTCGTATTCTCCCGACTTGGCTCCTTCTGATTTCCATCTATTCCGATCCCTCTCGAATGCATTGTGTGGCGTTTTGTTCAATAATGACGTGGAATTGAAGGCTTGCGTAGAGTCGAAAACAAGGGATTTCTACCGTCGAGGCATTGAACAGCTTGTTGAACATTGGAAAAAAGTTGCTCAGCACGCGTTTTTCCTAATGCAAGGATAATTTGTCTCTTCTAGCAATTCAGTACATTCACTATCTCTATTGCAACGCAATGCATTGTTGGAATTGTGTCTACAGACGGACGGCTGGACAAACCGGTAACATAAGTACTTTTCTACGAAAATGTGCTAAAAATATATTTAACAAATTGGGGCTCCGCTGTTAACACCACATTTTTAATCCAAAGAATTATTAATTTCCATTTTAACTTGACGATTGGAAACAATCAATGTACGCGGTATTATATAAAGAAGTTTTAGTCTAAAAATAATGCATATGTGATACAATAGCTTTACATACGTCGTATTAAAAACAAATAAAAAAGTTGAAGTGCTCATGACACTGCAAACATACAAGACGTCTTATAAAAGTAATTTAAATCTTCCATTTCAAATCTCCTACTTTAAATTCTGAGCGTGTACCGAATTGACTTGTTTCTTTAAGCAGTTCTTTAAGAAGTCGTCGCTCAGCTGCTGAACTTCTCAGATTGAAAGCGCCTGTATACTCGAAAAGAAATGATAATTTTATAATATATTCTGAAAATATACTTTTAAAGTTAGAAATTCCTCCGATTCGCCTTTGGCGTATACGTTTTGAAGCTTACCGGTTATCAGTCTAGGAAGTGAAGTAAAGAAAAAATATCTTCTCCCGGAAAACGATTGATTTTTTGAGGCCAAAAGGCCTTTTGGAGATTTTCGTCTCCTTTTTTTCCTTTTTTGCTTCTTCCTCTTTTCTCTCGATCTCTTTAGGAAAACGCGAAAGATGCCTTCACGCCCAACATCAAACGACCCGTTTCATTATAACAAGGTTAAAAGGAGAGAGAGAGAGAGAGAGAGAGAGAGAGAGAAAGAAAATAGAAGGAGCGAAAAATGAAAAAATAAAAAAAAAGAAAGAGGAAAACCAATGACTCATCATGATGATGACTAGAAGATTACAAAGCAATCTATCACGCGTTCTCTGTTAAATAAAGTTAAAGAGTCTGTAGGATTAAGGGTAGCACTAATACTCTTGAAAAAATCTGCAGATTAAAACTGGTCATTACATGTTCGCTCTCCATATCTCGAAAGAAGAGGGAAAAACTGCTCGAAAGCTCAAAACTCCTTTCTAAGAGACTCATGCCACCTGGCCAATTGACCGTCGCCACTGACGTGTAAGGAAAACGAAAGGATTGAAATTTCGTGGCCGTTGTTTTGGTCACAGTAATGACGATTTCACGGTTTTGACGGCCTAATATTAGCAGTGCTTTTTGGCAAAATGTCTGCTTTTTAATATCAGATTCTAGTCTTTGCCATTAGCACCTCCTAAATTGAATAATTCTTCATGTACAGTGCTGATTATAGTAATTTTTTTTAAAAAGCGTATTAAAAATAATCTTAAACGTGCTATTTTAATCTTTGTTTATTATAAACATGAATTAATCATTCTTAATTATGCATTGGTAAGTCTTTAGAAAAAGAACATGTTATCAAATTTCCGCTTTAGAATTGTTCTAATTTCATTCAAGTTCAAATTACTCGGCACAATCCATTAAAACTTCACTGAAAATTTCGTTTTGGAAGGTCTTCTTCTTGTAGGCTCCGACTTTGAAGAAAGAAAACAGGAAAATAAAACGAAAATAAAAAAACAAAAGAACATGTCAAGTGATCGAAATGGAAGCAGTCGATAAGAAACCTAAAAAAAACATTTGTCGTAATAATAAAACATAAATAAAGCCAAGGAAATTGTAGACGAAATTGTTCATTTCCTTTGCCGAATCTGTAGACCATTCTGCTTGTGTTTTGGAAGAGTCCTCCTTTTCAACCATTTAGTAGAGTCGAAGACGTTGAGCAGTCTTTCTCTCTCTCTCTCTCTCTCTCTCTCTCTCTCTCTCTCTCTCTCTCTCTTTCTCTGTTCACTGCTTTGCCTCGTCTTTTAGTTTTAAAACGACTGCAATTTCCTTAACACGAATCTCTTAGCGTCCATTTCCTGGTCGGTGTCCCTTTTCTTTTTGCTTCTTATCCCCTTTCAGCGTTAAGGGGCTTTCCGTTTTCAATGGAATACAAATTAAAAGCGAAAGGGACACATTTTACAAAAGTTCCGAAAGAACCGAGAGAATTTTAAAGATTAGCTAATGACTCTTGTGGCTCGTAATTTGAAAATTTATGTGAGAGTTTCCGTGTTATCATTATCTCCGATGAATAAATAGCTCCTTATTTATTTATTTAGTTCAGGATTTAAATGACTATAAATGACAACTGCTAATCGATTATTTCGGCAGTGAAATTTCCAACTTATTTATGTGTATATGTGAATAGAGGGAAGGAGTGTTTAGTAATTAAATTAATATTCTCCTGTTTTAATGTAGAATCCGGTAAATTAAATACAAAAAGAAAATGATACAGTCACCAATCTTGTATAGAGTCTTGTTGATATATGTCTCGAAGCTTGATGAAATTCTATATAGTCTTATGAAGTACGAGGGTTATTCGTAAAGAAGATCCTTTTGCAATAAATATACTACATATATTTTCAAAATTTTTTCTTTACCATATTCTGTGTACCTTTAACTATTTTTCCACATAGTTTCCAAGTTTATTTAAGCACTTGTCATAGCGTTCAATGTACTTCCGCATGATCACTTCATAGAAGCTGCCGCCGGTGAAGAAAGTCACGCAGTTTTCATTTGTTCATCGTCGCTGAAATGCAGGCTGTCGATGATCTCCTTTAGATCCTGGAACAGGTGATAGCCACTGGACGCGAGGTCCGGACTGTAAGGCGGGTGGTCAAGTTGTTCCCAACTAAAAGACCTGATTATCCTTTATATTAGAGGATAAAAATTATGAAATTAATTGGACAAACTTTATTGAAAAATAATTTCTTCACAACAGTTTATAAATTAGTTTTAGGAAAATATTTATATAAAAATATTAAAGGAGATTTCTTTCTTTCTTCATCTTAGCATAAACTTACGATAACTGGATACTGCTTTAATGAGAGTTTGACGAACTTCTTGCTTCTTTTAATATCAGAATCTGTATCATGTAAAATTTTGTCTAAGATATGTTTGAGTTTGAAGTCGCTTTCACATAATTAGAGAGTAAGGCAATCCTTTGATACAGTGTAATCTCAATCACGTTAAGATTTTTCATTTTCAGTAAAGAAAGTTTTTCCTGAAACTACATCCAAAAAAGAAAGCACAGCTCTAATAATTACAAGAAAACAGTTATTTTAAAATTTGAGGCTAAATTGAATGATCCAAGAATTCAAAAATTCTTCGGCATTTATGTATTTTAAAAAAATTGAAACCAGTAAAACAATATGATGCGCCATCTCATTCTTTCCGTTTCAAAATTGGACGGCCTGTCGAACTCCACCGCTCTCCCTCCTCCCTTATAATCTAATCTCTGTCTTCACCATAAGGCTCCTTGAATGGGACTTTTTTTTGGCACTTGAAGACTGTCATCTTGAATGTCACCTTCACCTCCAGTTTCAATTAAACCAACCGCGTCACTGTCCTCGAGGACAATATACCTTCCCCTCCTCCCTCCCTTCCTTCTTTCTTTTCTTTATCCCCTACCCCCACCATCTTCCACACTCTTCTTCTTGACGACACTCTTGTGTCTAAATGTTACACCTGTGTAAAGCCGTTTATTACTTACCGTGGAACCATCTGACGCTAAAAGAGGAAATTACATTTCTTCCACTGCCCCTCAAATGGAATTTTTCTTCACTTTTACAAGATTCTTTTATTAATAATAAAAGGGGAATGTACATTTGCATTAGCAATTCGGAAGGAAATATAATTCTAACCCATTTATCAGCGACATGAAATTAAAAAATAAATTTTAAAAGCGCTCTAGAAAAAAAAATTAATGTCGCAGTCAAAGAAGATAAGAGGGGAGAAAAGGAACATGTTCTTCTAAGAAAAATATTAATAAAAATATCTTATGGTTTAGAACATCAAGTTTAAACTTTTTTATCGAGCTGGATTACGTCGCTATTGCGGTGAAAGTGACGAAATGCAAAAGTGTGGGAAAAAAATCGTAAATTATTTAATAATGATATAACATTTCGAGAATAGATATGTTATTTAAAAATTAATTCGAAATAAATTGCATTTTTGTTGCATTAGGACTTCAATGGCCTTTTTAACTTGTATTAAGAGCGCCTGAATTTATTAATGGATTTGTTTGTTTCATATCTTATCGATTAACATTCGTTAACCTTCTCGAATCCAATGTATTGCATGCACTACAAAAATATTCATTACTCCAATTTATTGTACACAATACCGTCATTATCTCAAAAAAAAATTATTATTGGAAAAAATTCTTTGTGATATTTTTGTTCATAATATCCTATTGGGCGTAAATCCAATTATTTTTTTAAAATTACAGGTATATTAATAAATAAGATCTTTGCTCTGAGAAATATATATTTTGTAGTATTTACATTAAACAATTAATTTACTATGACCAGCTCAGTATTTCGTTGGGACACCTTTTGCCTTTAATACTGTGTCGATTTTTCTTCCCAGAGACTCTGCGAAATGTTGACAGTAGATGTGAGGATTGATGAATAGCGCTTTCCAGTTGTGTGAGATTTGATGGTTGTGAATCCAACTGTCGTGATAGCTTTTTCAACTTTTTCCCTACGTATTTAGTTTACTACGTATTGGTCCCCTGGGATCCAAATTAGAGGTGTAGAGCAGTGAAAGATGGTATGCAATGCCTTTAAACAAATCCTACTATATTTGGGTCGGAATGTCCCAGTGATGTTTATTATGAGGGTCAGTCCGAACGTGATTTTCAGAAATTATTTTTCGAAAAGCAATTATAGCATATGAGATGTCATTTGATCGAAAACGAGGCCAACGAGAGACAGGCCAGCGCACTCAAAAGTCACCTGACCATCGGGGTCCGGGCAACAATCCATCCTTCATTGTTTCCAACAAACAAAAAAATGCTGATTGTTAAAATCCAATATGGAGACAATGAAGAATGAATTGTTGCCTGGACCCCGATGGTCAGGTGACTTTTCAGTGCCCTGGCCTGTCTCTCGTTGGTCTCGATCGAAAATGATGAGAAATGAAAGAATATATAGTTTTCGAAATTTGTTAAAATAAAAAACGAAATGAAAAATTCCGGGACTTGGGTTCGAACTCGGGATCAGGAGTATATAATTCATCTCCTCGACCAACTGGGCTACCGCAGGCAAGGCAGCGGACCAACAAGGCACCCATTTCGCAGATCGGGAATTCTTCCTTTCTAAACCATCAAAAAGGTAATTTTCGATTTTCTAAATATTACGTTCGAGAAAACTCGGGATGAGGAGTATATAATTCATCTCAGAGCTTCCGATAGTTTCCTATGTCTTCCTTTAGAGGAGGGGAGGGGGGTTAATTTTTTTGTTTAGTTCTAATTGGTAACAATACTTACAAAACAATATTGAAGTATTTTATATTACCATCTTATCTTTGTCGTGAATTTGATAATTCGTAAAAATAATATTAAAGATATTGGTGTTACCATCTTTGTACTTAATTAATAAAATAAAACGTTTAGTAAAACTAAATTCTTTCGAGCACTTTTTCAATACTTTAATTAATAAAATAAATTAAGCTATCGAAATTGGTCCGATAGTCATAATGCATTAATCATGCGTTACCGAAGAAAGTTGATGCTATCGTAACATTATTTAATAGAGAATGATAATCAAAGGAATTTTATATCTCCTTCGCTTTGAAAAACGAAGCAAATCTTAGCCTTCCAGATAATATTCTATAGGGTGGAACCACCATCTAACTCAGGATTTTATTTCGGGGGGAGAGGATGGCCACTATTCTTGTGGGAGGGGGGTCCCGCATGTAACAGAAATGTATGGAAGTGGTCAATTTCGGGGGGGGGGGGGCTGCAGCGTACGGCCCGGAAGGCTCTATGCATAAATTTATCTTGTATCTGGATTCCGTGTATTCCACTGAATGATGGTCGCAAGGTGGCCGAAATGTATATATAGTGCATTAAATTCTTTGTCCATGTAGAGAACAGGTTTTTGTTTCTTCTTCACTTTAACTTTTGATTTTCATATTTATCAATCACATATGTGAATCCTTTTTGACCCGTGGGAAAGATGTAGCTGTTTTTGATCACGAGAATATCCTTGTCTCGTTACTGTGATGTCTTACAATTATTTAGAATTATTAGAATTTTACAATTTCATAAATGAGATTTTAATGCAACGGTCTGATTGAAGTGGGTTGACCGAATTATAATCTGTTCAAAGAATGTTTGACTGGGCGTGTCCAATTAAATTTCCCATTTCAGGTGCTACACATTATTGCGAAGTAAAATTAACAATGTCTGACAATTGAAATTGGAAATTTAATTGGACGCGCCCAGTAAAACTTTCGTTGGACGAGTATAATCAATTTGCGATAAAACAAATGAAGAAAGGAATTCAATCATTCAGCCATTAAGTTAAACTAATTCAAACAATAATCATATATATTTTGTTTTTACTTTCCTAACAAACTTCGCTTCTACATCGAACATTCTATGAAGAAGAGGAGCTTTCTACTACAATGCTCCAAACTTCTTGAACGAAGAAAATGTTTAAAAGGACAACGACGTAAAATAGGTGGAGATTCGTTAAAGCTGAAAATCGTTAAAAACCAATCTTCTTAAAACTTGAAAAGGTTGTTTAAGTAAATAAATAAATAAATAAATAACGTTCTCGGGTAGGAAGCGTCTATTAAGAAGGAGTTCATTTGAAATGAAGTCAAAATCCGGCTGCTTCCTTTATTGAGCCTGTTTTCCGTCCTCCTTTTGAAAAGAGATTCTTTTACATCGTCGCCTTGTTCTCAGCTTCCAGAAGTGCTTTGTTGATAATTGCTTGCTTCTTAAGCCTAAAGCTGTCAACTGGCGATAAAGCGAGTGGCAGTATCAGCTGGTGTCGCGACCTAGGACCGTCCTGAAGTCATTGATGCGCGCCATTGGAAGTTGAGTCCCCAGAGTTGAGTTGTCTGGTCACGAGAGAGAAGGGGAACACTGAGGCAAAGGCAAAAGTGGGTGTTGCTCAAGAAGAACTCTTTTAAGTGGCAGTAATCGCTAAGAACAGCTCCGTTAATCCCATGTGGAAAGAGGAATGGACGGGGAAATGGTGGAAAGTAAGAGCGCGGGAGATAAATAGAAAAGAGACATAAAGGGTCGTTTTCTTTTTAACCTTGTGTCTCTAATTTTATTAGTTCGAGCACACGTCATTTAAAGGTTATTGAAATGGGTTTGTGGTTAAAAAAAAATGAGTTTTTATCTAATTGGTACTGACAGCTCTAAACAGAAATTGTCATGATGTTGATAGGAATAGCCTTTATCCCCTCTGAATTAACGAAGCGTATAAAGTGTCTTTATTTTGAATTAAAAATTAAAAAATTTGGAACCGTTCAGCAAATTAGTTTGGATTCTTGGAGAAGCCCTGTCAGAAATATTAGAGGGCAATAATCAGATCCTTATTTTCTGGGCAGTAATCAAATCCTTACATTATGGTTACTGACATTTTATGTTCTTGCAATAAGAGTCCGAACTGGTCGACTGCATTTGCTTCTTCAGTTTTTCATAACTCTTATAATATTTATGTTATTACAATCTCAGAAGCAATGGTATTATGAAGGAAAGTTGGTAGCTTTGCATTAACTATCCTTTTAATAGGGACCTGTCAGTTCTGCGGAAACAATATTTAGATCTATGTAAATGGAAAGTTCATGTGGGCAAAAAACAAATGAAGTGTATGTGCAATGCACTCAAGTTTTCATTTAACAGAAAAAAGACCGAATGGAGTGACTACGACCGAGGAATGATTGTGGATGCTTGGCAGTTCCCAAATGAGCTTTTATGGCACTCAAGTACAACTGAGTCTAGAGTAATATGTAATACAGGGTGATTATAAAATCACTATACATTTTGATGAAAATACTTTTTCTTGCAGCAATTACAGTTTGTATCAACCAGATATCATACCAGGACACATTGAATGTGTCCCTCTTGCACATCCCGGCACAGCTCCCAGCGTTCTACCGTGACCTGAAAAACATTGCGCAACATAGCCAGTGTAATGAACTCCACAGCGGCTGTAATCCGTTATTTTAGCTATGCAATGGTGCGTATTTTGATCTGGTACACCTTGGACTTGATAAAACCGAAGCTAAGAAATCCATGGGGGTCAAATCTGGAGACCGTGGAGCTCACAGTCTTGACGAGCCCGACCAATCCACCTGCCTGAGAATGCGCGATTCAGGTAATCCCGAACGATGTTGGAAAATGGGATGGTGCCCCATACTGTATGGAACGTAACGGTATCCATAATCCCATCATCTCGCAACTGTGGCTCCAGGAATTTCTCCAACATGGTACCATTGATAGTCCCCTCGGCAAACAGGAAGGATCCATAGACTTTTGATCGTGCACTTTGGGTGTGTCTCGTTCCCACTCCTGCAGCGCATTAGGATGCTCGTTAGCTCATATCCGACAGTTGTGTCTGTTGACACGCCCACACGTGTGGAATGTCGCTTCATCACTAAAGAGGATATGCTGCATCAACTGCTCATGACACATAGCGTCTCTGGCTGCATTATCTTCCAACCTGGATGTGATATTCACGTTTATGCAATGTGTAATGTAGCGTTTTCCACACGGTGCTTTGTTGAACACCTAGCTCCCGACTGAGTATCCTGGTCGATGTGGAGGGACTGCGTGTGATGGCTTCCAAGTAGCACAGTCTCTGGGGGTACTGGTGGCCGTTCTTCGTCGCCACACAACTTGTTCGCTTGAATTTGTTCACTATGGTCTTGATAGCTACTCTGGTAGAGCCTGGCTTCTGAAACCTACGGGTTCAATCTGTCTGCACCTGTTGATACGTCAAACCACGCAGTCGAGCACACAGTTCATTCTTCTCTTCTCAGCATTGTTGCACGTTACCTGCAAAAAAAAATGAAATACGTTAATGAATTCATCAAAATGTATAGTGACTTTATAATCACTCCGTATAGGGGGAAAATATAACCTTGAAATCGGTGGATGAAAAGTGATAGAGGTTACGTAAATTCTTTACAACTAACCGAAAAGTCATGATGAAGTAAAACAAAAGCTTTCAATGACATCTCAGAAAAAGCAGCACCTGAGTCAACTATGGCAGCAGATTGTTATCTCGAGAATCATTGTTATCGCAGAAAACAGCATGATATCTCTAGGACAGGATCAACTTCATTGAACCCTTTTGATTGAAGATACGTTGTATGGTGAGAAAAATCAAGAGTTCTTTTACTGTACACAAAGGGAAAGGTTAGTGGACCCATCATGTGTCGAAAATTGTGGACCCGTCATGCAGTATGATAACCATATATGTTAAATAAATGTTCACCGTATGCCTCTGTCATATCAAAATGGAGGCTGACATCGACGTGCGTTTGAATAGTGAGAACACATTTGAAGTTCATTAGCGTTTGAGGAATTTCTATGGTGGAAAAGCATTTGATGTTATTACTGTGATCACATTGGGTTAGGCGCTGTGATTGTGAGGTTTAAAAGAGAGTCCATGTAAAAATTGGCTCCGTCAGATTTTATATGCTTGATTCAATGACGGATGAATTCGAGGGAACAGGGTGCTAATAGGGAGTTGCATACGATAAAAAAAATAGGAGGCAATGTTTTCTGAGAACAAAATGTCAAATATGAAATAAGCCAAACAATTTAGCCATCGTGTTACAACCTACTTATCATTTTGAAGACGCGAAAAACCCATTCTATAAAGGGTAGAATTTAGTAACATTACTACTTAAAGCTCTAATGATGTCACTGGAACGACAAAATTTCGCCTCTTCTCTTTGATCAATATTTTGGTTTATTAAGATGAAACAATATAAACAGGAGAGAATTTTTTGTTTATTTTTTTATTAAAAGTTTTTCTATTCCAAACAAGCTTCTTAGTTTAAAATAGATTTTTTTTCCTTTAAGAGAAAATTGCTTGTAGCGTTCTTTATTCTTGATACGACACTAATCGAGACTAGTTTTTTTGTCTTTTTTCCTTCCTCTGACTCAGGTATATTCGCCTGATCCGTAATCAAAGGGTTAGTGAAGTAGAGGTATTGAGAGATTCTCAATCTTTAGTTCTGTCTCTGGAGGGCAATCTCATTTGGAACCCTTATCACGAGACCTCGTTTCAAAATCCAATGAGTCAAGTATGCATTCCATCTTGGAAGGGAAGCCAGTGTCCATCAGGGAACCCAGACATCTACATGCAACTCACGCACTGCCACAAGATTCCGAAATTGATCGAAGCTACAGAGGATAAAAAAGAAGGAAAAGAAAAAGTGAAAGAAAAGAAAGATGGTAGAACAACAGCAGAGTCTAAAATTATGTTGAATAGAAACCTCTGACTAGTTTACTAAACATTTTTCTCCTTGGGGTGTTTGCGTATTAAAATACGTCAGTCCAAAATGTACGTCGGCCTTAAAACTGACCAACATGCGTTCTTTGTTTGTTATACTAAGACTTTGTTTTGTATAAAAACTGTCCTTTTATAGGCGCTTGCGTACGCATGTATTTTCAGTTGGAGGATAAAGAATACAAACAAGTCTACTAACATTCCCAAACGTAAACATGTATGCACCCTGAGAAGATTTCTTATTGTTGAGCAAGGAAAATTAATTTTTTAGTTTAGGCATCTCGAGACTAATCTATTATTGTTATCAAAAGACAAACATTCTGCACTTAATAAAGAGTTTATGAAATTGATAATGGCTTGGTTGCTTCCAGTATGAAGGCAGGATCAAAATCGTACAAAAGAATGTTATAAAATAATAAAAATAAACCTTATTCCAATCAAAATAGTAATTTACAATTGATATCACTTGATTATATTGTTCAAATCTCCCCATCGATAAAGCTTCCGCGATGCCCGAGAGAGATTCACCATTCTTTTACACCAAAGGAAGATTATTTTCAACAGTTTCTCACAGGTGTAATTGAAAGAATCCGAAAATTGAGTAAAGAATTACCGACATTTCTCTTTCCAACGGTGTAGTTTATACGCTGGGTGGTCAATTTATTATGATCACCTCCTCAGTACTTCGTTGGGCCATCTTTTGCCTTTAATACTGCGTCGATTCTTCTTGCCAAGGATGTTGGTAAGTGATTTGTGGAATCTGAGGCCACGCTTGATGAAAAGCACTTTCCATTTGTGTGAGATTAGATCCAGCTGTCTGAAGGTTTTTTCAACTTCATCCCACCATTGCTCAATGGGATTGAGATCTGAAGATTGTGGTGGCCATCTAAGGAACATAAACTCTCCTTTATGTTCCTGAAACCAATCCTCTGAAATATAAGCACTATGGCATGATGCATTATTTTATTGGATAAATGATCAACTTGACAGAATGAGCTTGGCCAATGAAGATATTTAGATGCGTTGTGCGATTCAGAGATCATTTGAGAGGATCTCTGATTAATATGTGCTATTGCCCTTCTGTTGTCTTTTACGATTCTGGACACTCTCCGTTCCACGCAAGCATTCACTAATAGACGGCGATCACAATTTGCACGTTGAGGCTTACTTTTTTGACACTAACAACAACAGCTCTTGAACATTTAACGAATGCAGCGATTTCGCTGATACTCGCTTCATGGCTCCGGGCTCCTCAAAGTCTATTTGTTTATCCATATCTTAACAAACAAACCACTTCTCCTATTGTAAGAGTTGTAAGCACTAAGCCTTCTTTTTTTATACCAGTTTCGCCCTCTAGCGACAACAGGGTGATGCCATAGCTAATTTGCTTAAAATTCTCAGGTGGTCATAATAAATTGGTCCCTCAGTGTATATCCATAGAATTAAAATTCGATTTCATAATTGGTATCTGAATATTTCTCGAGCACTTCATAGGCGTTCTAAGAAAAAAGTTTATTTTCACAGGGAAACAATTGCCACTTTTAAAACACTGCCACTTTGATCCGTGTATGACGTCAGAACATTTTCGAAATATAAAAAAATAACTCCAATTATATATTTCAATATATTCAATATTAGCGAACTAAACTGTCGAACAAACTTTAGAAACATTGTGAACTGTCGAACAAACTAAAAATTTTGTGAAACATTGTTATCCTTTTTAAAAAATTGATTCCAACTATGTGACGAATCGCTTTGACGAAGTTCAACTTACTTGGCATAGTCCACTTTAATAACGTTTTGTCATCTACAATAATTATTCCATTCGCACGCTCATTATGACAGTTGGCCAAAACGAACTCGCTTAGGATTTACATTTTTTGATAGAAATTGTCATTGGTATTAATATACCATTCCCGTCGATGCAATTGCTACTCGTTTGTTATTGACCACATATTTGTTTATATTGATTTTTCATTGCGCTCAGCGTTCGTCAGCCTTTTCTCCGGCTCTTTCCAATATTTCATGATGCCATCGATTCTTTTCGATTGATTTTAAACTATTATCGAGTGTTGTTCGACATCCTACGAAGATACTAGTGTTTTGCTCGGCATGAAGAGCGGAACAATTGCTGAGTGTGAGTGGATCTTGAAGTCATTGTCCTTATCAATGATGACCTCTTCTTCTGCGCTTGAATTTGTCGTGAGTACAATTGGATCAGTGTCACAGATTTCATCGCCGACTTTTAGAAACCAAATTTTATACTTGTAAATTATAAAGAAATATGCCATAGACGTATACCATTTAAATAAATACAATTCTGAGGAAGGGTGCTGAAAAATTTACATTAATTACGTAGTTTATATTTCAGAACAAAGTTGAGGATTAATCAACCGTGCGCAAATACAATTTTAAGAGCATTGCATTCCGAATTTTTTTTCTGCGTATTAATTACATCGTAAACGTATGTTTTAATTATATGTACGAGTAATGTTTGCAAATTTTGCTAGTAGGAATTTTCTTTGCTGATTTCTCGAGAAGAAACTTTTGTCTGTATATTAGGCTTATTGGGTTGACAAAATTTTTTACGTATTGTGAATGAGGGGGGGGGGGGGAGGTTCTAGAAATTAAGGCGTCGACTACTAAGATCATTTTGCGCTTTTTACACAAGTTATATCTGAACGCAGCCCGGGACAAACACAAACATCCATGCCCACGGCGGGATTCGAACCCACGGCCAGGGGACTCGAGAACTAGAAAGCCTACGCCTTAGCCCTCTCGGCCACCTGGCCGGCCGTATTGTGAATAGCGAAAGGTTCGAAACCTCTGAGATCTACTGGATTGTATACTGCTTTCCGTTTTCTCTTCCGATGCTCACCAGGAGATGTGGTTATTTTTATACAGCATTAGTTTTCGTAACTACTCCAGTGAGAAATGATTCTAGGCTTTGACTCCCGTCTTAGGTACATAATCTTCCTTTTTTAAATTGTTATTTTCAGTCTTTACTTTGCTTTTTTGAATAATGACAGCTTTCGAAATACATATCCGATAGTTCATATCTCGTGTGTCTTTAGACGCATTTTCCTTCTTTTACACGTAATTCCATAGTTCCTTCATATATTATTAAATACTCTGGTGTTATAACGATGATTATAAATTTTCTGTAAAATATTACACCCCACGAACGGTTTTCTTTAAAGTACTTGACGTATTTACAGGGGGTGGACAGAATAATAGGAAAACCTTTCGATTTGGACGTTTTGTCGAATATCTAGAAAAATGCTTGAGAAATTATCCTGAAACTTCAGGCGTGTAAAGAGCACATTGCACTTCATGTATTTCAGCGAAGGTTTTCTCCCAAAGGCAAATAGGGGACCAGCAACAAATTGAACAAAAAATACTGTTTGGAATGCATTGTATCTGTAGCATATGATTAGGAGGCTTTTTTTAATACTTATCTGTGTTCATTTAAATGAGAATAGCACGTATATTCATGGAGATATAAAGGTGTCTTTAAAAAATAGAATTTTTTGTAAGTTTTTTTGTTTATACCTCACAGGGTTTTCAACTTAATACAATCCATTTTCAGGAAACTTGACGAACTACAGTAGAGACAACACCCTGCAATCAGAATATTAAAATATTAAATATTTGATGAGATATGAGCATTTTTACTAAATAATGTTTAGCTGCGCATGCGCAAGCGTTACCAAAATGTTTTTGGCATAATTTATTAGCCAAATTTATAGAGCTACTTTTATAAAATCCCAAGCAAATATCCTGAAAATTCAGAAAGATATCGCCGATAGAATGAGTGGAATTTCAGTTGCTCTCAAAAATAAACAAAACGAAAAGAAGCTTTCTACAAATTTTTATTTTTGGACCGGACATAAGGCATATTGGCCACATATTGAGTTCATATCAGCTTAAGGAGCTTAATGCCGGTGTCCGGTCCAAAAATAAAAATTTGGAGAAAGCTCCTTATCGTTTGGTTTAATTTTGAGAGCAACTGAAATTCAACTCATTCTATCGGCGATATCTTTCTGAATTTTCAAGATAGCTTGGACTTTTTATGAAAGTAGCTCTATACATTTGGCTAATAAATTATGCTAAAAACATTTTGGTAACGCTTGCGTATGCGCAGATAATCATTATTTAGTAAAAATGGTCTTATTTCATCAAAAATGTAATATTTTTATATTCTGATTGCAGGGTGTTGTCTCTGCTGTAGTTTGTCAAGTTTCCTGAAAATGATTATTTCATTGGGTTGAAAACCGTGCATGTTATAAACAAAAAACTACAAAAAAAATTATTTTTTTTAAAGAAATCTTTATATTTCCATGAATATAGTGCTATTCTCATCCAAATGAACACAGATAAGTAAAAGAAGCCTCTTAATCATACGCTACAGCTACAACGCATTTCAAAAATTATTTTTTACAGGGTGATCCCAAACATTATTTTTTTTGTTCAATTTGTTACTGGTGCCCTATTTGCCTTTGGGACAAATCTTTCGCTGAAACGTATGAGGTGTAACCTGCTCTTTACACCCCTGATGCTTCAGGATTATTCGTCAAGAATTTTCTAGATATTCGACAAAACGTTTAAATCGGAAAGTGTTCCTATTATTCTGTCCACCCCCTGTATATACTTCAAGTTTATGTACCTAGCGGGCAATCCAAAAACGGTTATAGTGAATCTGCGTAGTTGTTAGATAAATAAGATATTTATAGTTAGAGTAAGAGCCACTTTTTTAGCTTTTCTTAAGGAAAATCAATGCCGTATCTATGTTTCGACTAAAACTGCATTGCTATATCATATACAGTATGTTGCACTGAAAACTTTGGCTTTTACGACGACTTTATATTTTTCGCAAATAAATTGGGAATTTCAGTCACAAAGGCACCAGCTCAGGCATGTTTATGCACCAACAATTTGTGCTCAGTAGGATATCACTCAGTATTAATATAATATAATATAGTTTGCAAATGTATGTTGTGAATGAGAAAATTGACTCTTTTCAGCTATTAACCTACCTACCAAAATTAAACGTCAATTTCCCAGCTACTACTAAGTGTAATTGTTTCCAAATTGAATGATATGTTCGTCCCATCAAAACATTTTGTTTAAAGTATTTGTGTATCATTTCACGAGATGATACATTACTTACGCTTTCAACTCGAAACAAGTCATTAATTTCACATCTGCGAATGGTGTAGTGTTTCCATACTTTTGTCCAACCACTTTAAGCCATTATTGTAATTTGAAACACCTCAACTCGTAATTTATTTTCCTCACCAGTAGTTCTTGTATCATTAATCCAACCTCTAGGGTAATCCGTTTTTTCGTTCATAACGTTATTACATTCCAATAAACAACCATATAAAAATTGAAAATTTATGACACTCCCTTGTTTCGATTTGATATATTAAATTCTCTGCTATAGGTAATTTAACAAAAGCAAATAATTGATGCATCTGTTCGGAGGGAAAAGCATGATGTCAACTTAGGGATTTTTGAGTGCTCGAAAATCAACTACGCTTTCAACTTTTATTTTTACATTGAGGTTTATTGCATGGGAAAGAGGTTTGATGTCATCCAATATTTTATGCATGGTGGATTTGTTCCACGTTGTTGCCCGTCAAACGACATTTATAAATCTAATTTTTTGCTAGTTTTGAACACAAAAAATTTAACATTAAAGCTCAGTTACCGCAGAAAATTAAACAAAAATTTCTCTTTTTTTGGGTAAACAAAGATTAAACAAACAAATGTTAGTCTCCCCTTGAAAACAAATAACAAATGCTATTCCAGAACCATATAAAATTAATATATGCTATTTTAAAGTAATTTTAAAGTTTATTTTATTCAGACGTTTCTCTTTAATAAGTGGATGGATCCTTTTTTCCCTGCTGAGCTGATTCATTATTGAAATCTTCTGTAAAAGTTGTGTAAAAGGAACTTGCTTTCTGAATGAAAAAAAAAAGCTAAAAATCAAAAGAAAACAAGTCGTCGTGTTTCTTGAAGCTTTTTACAAGATGTGAAATTTAATATAGTGCATCTCTTTCGTGGAACCTTCCCAAAAGGTATTAAAAAAATGTAAGACATTTAGGAAGTTTTTCCCTTTCTCTTCTTTTTTGTCCCCTTTGTCTACAAAACTTCACGGCCCCAAGAGATTCGAATGAAATGTACAACGTTCCATTTGGAAAAATAGAAGTAAAAAAAAATCAGTGTTAAAGTTACTCCATGGAGCTGACACCTTAGCAAAAAAAAAGAAATTCTTGGTGTTAAATAGAAGGTACGAGGTTAAGAAATTTTCGTGTTTGTAAAAAGTATATGTTTATTAACGTTCTTTATTTAATCATGAAAGTACTTCTCAAAAGAATTGTATTTTTTAATAGTTCGCGATGTTTTCGAATGGTTTAGATTTCTACATATCATCGCATATTTTGTGTTTTTGCTTTCCTTAAAGAGCAGCTTAATGCGCACCAGATGATTTAAAATTAGAAAAAATTATAGAGTAATAGAAAATGTATTGAACGGGTCAACACTTGAACATAATAAATTTCGATAATAAATGTAACAAAGAAGGTTTACAGGAAATTCCCTTACAGTGATTCTACACAAGAAAAATAACAAAAAAGTTCATATCAATAGATGTTCCGAAATGCATAGTTTCCATGGAAATAGCAGTAAGTGTATCCATTACATCATACCCCCCATAACAATACAGACAGTATTTTTTTTCTGTTGCATAGCTACTTTTGAAATCTTATCAGGAACAAGCCTAGCTGGTCTTCACGTACGGAGAAGCTCATGGGAATGGTCGAGAAGCCGCACGAATGTACCAAGAAAAGTACCCCGACAGACAGCACCATCCGAATCACAAAACGTTTGCAACCATCTTTCGGCTTTTGTATGAGAAAGGGTCATTGTTGGAAGAGGCGAATACGGAGGGCATTTTGAGCAGGACCCCAGTATAAGAACCCAGTTTTTGATGTGGAGACACGTGATCAGCGTATAAAGACAGTCTGTGATGCAGGATATAGGTGTAAACATTTGAACGATTGCAGTAATCCATGATGTCATTTTGTAAGGTCGACACAATTACTGCCATAATACCTCATGTTCTGTACTAATTGCTGTATACAGACAAACGTCCATTTCCGGACATATGTTCATATGTTCCATTGTTTGTTTCTTTTCTGGTCAGGAATTACCTCCTAAAGTTTGTCCTTATTGTTTTAATTCACCCTGTATAAGAGGCATATTTCATTCGAAAATGTTTAAGGCCATAATTGAATTGAAAGTTGCAATCATAATATTAGCACTAGTTGCCATAGATTATGGTTACGTTTTAAACCAAATCGTATTCGCTTTCGCCTTGGAAGTTTACTGGGTAGCTGAAAAAAACAAACTATGAAGAACAAAGCATATGAAGTTCTAAAAAGACAAACGTGTTTTAAAATGGAATAGCAGGCAAACGTTGACAGCTATGAAAGTTATTTTTGTAGGCGATTAATGTGAGAGATCAGGAATTTGTTTTAGTACGTTTCCTTGTGTTGTCGATCTTTTTGCCCTGCACGTTTAGTGCCATCATGGCCGACTGCGGACGTCTAACGATTTCCGCCAACTCATCCGCAACACTACCGGTTCCTGTAAATTTTTCGTACAACTATTGTACTGTATTCGGACGAGTCGGCAGGCATTGTTGGATTTCCGCAGTCGGCCATGATGGCACTAATGTGAAAGACGTTAGGAATGTCATTATGCGCAGTCCGAAAAGACCGATCCGCAAAGCACAAGGAAACGTACCAAAACAAATTCCTGATCTTACAGAATAATCTCCGCAAGAGTAACTTTAGTAACTGTCACGTTTGCTGCTATTTAATTTTAAAAACCCCTTTAGGACATCCCTTTTAGGACATCCGTAGTATCAGTTAAAAATCGAAACACAAGAAAACGATTAGCAGTTTTTCACGAAAGGCCTGGAAACTTATGCCTTATCGGAAATTAGAAGCGAAACTAATGTACTTCGTTCTATCTTGATAGTTTGTGCTTGTTGTGGCTCTTTCTCTCAAAATTTTTTGGAATCGGTAAAAACTACCGGCTGGAATGATACAAAATTTAACATGGGTTAGAGTTATACATTGGCGTTGTTTGCTTATTAGTCGACTGCACGACTGTCCTATTCTTTAAAAGGCTCATACAAGGATATAAACTATCTCAATGAATATATAGAAATATTAGCTGAAAACCCAGCTTCGCCCGGGACTTTATATATCCTCCTGTTGGGTTGACCTGCCTCAGAATAATATACATATATCCATTTTCAAAACCGGGAATATCCCTGGATACTTTAGATCTCATCGTTCCTTCGAAGTTTCCCTTGCCCTTGGCGTTGAAGTTCTTATACCCTCCTGCTCTAGACGAAGCTCCTGTTGTTCAGATGTTTCCGGTGCCCGGATGGCTTTTTGTTTTTTAGCTGCAGACTTTCCTGACCAATACTCGTTCTGTCTCTTTCTCTTTCCTTTCCAAACACACAAACTTCTGTCAGTCGTCTGGACATTTTTTAGAGGGCTCAAGGGAGACAATAGACACTTCGTCGTGTTTCTCCTTTGCCTCCTCGATAAATACTTTCTTATCCTTATCGTCTGCTACACTCATTTTATGTATAATAGCATAAAAAGAATGTTCTGTCATTGCATCATCATTTTATGCTCATCCTATCTTATCTCATATCGCGACTTTTTGAAATTAAAGTTCGGAAGTTGGTAGCTCTGCTCACGAAAGGTCAAATATAAGGAGAGACTCAGTGCTTCATGTTTGGTTGGTTTGGTTTGTTTGGTATTAAAGTCCTTTTCAACTGCCATGGTCGTTTCAGGGCGACGTTATAGGGGCCGCAAATTTTGCCTCGCAAGGGTTCTTTAACGTGCAGCCGGCAAATGACTACACGGGACCAACGGCTTTACTTCTCTTCCGAAGGAAGTGCGTGATCTCAGGATTTTCCCCCTGAAAAAATCCTCGTCGTCCTCGGCCGGAGTCGAACGCGCGTCCTCGGGCATCAAAGGCGATCACGCAACCACTGAGCCACCGAGGCCGATAAGTGCTTCATGTACTCCAGAGTGGGAAAAGCGCGGTTTGCCCTACGTAGATTTTTTACTGTGGCTAAACGAAAAATTGCGTCCCAAGCAAATTAACGATATTATTACTGCAAAAATTCCTGATGCCAACACTGACAAAAAACTACATGACACAGTTTTCAAAAATATGATCCACGGGCCATTCGGGCACACAACAAACACAATCATCCCCATGCATGAAGGACAGTCAGTGTACCAGGAAGTACCCCCGGGCGCTACTGATGCTATTTAACTCTAATCTTATAAAATTTGAATAAAACCAAACAACAATACCTATTCATATAGCAAAAAATAACATCCGAATTGTAAAGCAATCCAAGTCCGTGAGATTAGACAAAACGCATTAATGTCAATACAAAACCAAATAATAGCAATTCGCAAAGCAAACAAATCTAAACTCTAAAACACAGAAGATAAACATCAATAATTATACGACAGTTATCCCCTTAGGGCCTAGATCAGAAGTGTCCGGCGCGTCAAACAATAGCGCTAAGGTGAAGAAGTTCGGCAGACAGACCTGAAGCGCGTTTTAAAGTTAAGGCAGTGCCATCTATTTTAAAGTTCAGAACTAAAGTGTTGTCATTATGGTAACATTTAAGTTGAACGTCGAGGTATTAGGTTTGGTCAATTTCCAAAATAGTGGGCAAACCTATCCAAAAAGGATAAACAATATGGTATTTATCTCTAATTTATCTAATCGCTATTTGCCTTTATTCTATAAGCCATTGTTGAAAACTATGTTGAATAATAAAAATTATAATTGTTAAGATAATTAGGTTACAATAACTGAATGAAAACATTGTTTAAAATTGAATATTGCCATTTCAGAAATCAGATAATAAGTCATCATATAATTTTATGTTCTGGTACATGATTTTACTTTTCAAATGTAAAAACCATGTTATCAATGAATGGATATTACATTTTAATAAAGAAAAAATGTCTTTGCTATCCAAAGATCATTATACAAATAAAAATATTGCAACACTTAAAATTCTTCTGCCCATCCTGAGTTTAACAATAATAGTATCGTAACAATCGAAACAATTCCTTTTTGATTAGCCAATAGGATCGTTTAGAGCTACACAGAACCAAACATACAGACTTTTGATTTTATATATACTATAGATTTTCCAACAAGGTGCAAGACGATTTGTTTGAGAAATTGTCTCCTATTTATTGATTACAAAAGTGCATGTTTATATCAAGTTCCATGCATATTCGTAATGCTTTTGTAATGGCTCGATTCTTATTTACTAATGAATAATTTACGTCATAATTATTCCTAAATGTAAATATTTTAATATTTTAGTATCTATGATGGAATCTTTAAAGGTATGTCAACTTCACTTTAATGAATAAAATAGAATGATTGTTATGTTTTCACTTAAAGTATCAATTATTCATGAAAGAAGCCATTATCTATACAACTATTAATGAAGTGAAAATTAGTTGCTTTCGAGTTAGTCTATTATAGAAGATTAAGGTTCAGATTTAAGGTTAAGACCGCAACACTAGCATTAATTACCGTGTGATTAGATTTAAAATTTAAAGCAAATACTTTTCATTTCCAGTTTCAGAACATGTGCTGCTCAGAGTGTATGTTAATAATTTTCTGTCTGTTTTATTCATTTATTAAAATATAATTTAATTGTATGTATATTTAAAAATGAGGAAATTATTATTAAAATATAAATTCAAACGTTGGGAAAAATATTTGTTCAACAATAACAAGTCTCTCCAATAAATAAAATTTAAAATTTAATTTAAAATTTGAATAATCTCAACACTAAAAAAAAAGCAGAAAAAATAATAAAGTTAAAAAGCAATAAAGTTAAAAAACATTTCTCCCTTCCCCAATTACAAGAAATGTAACTGAGCCAACCATGAAGATAGAAAATTATTTGACCAACTAAAATGGACATGAAATAATAATACGAGGGGCGTTCAAATTTGACCTGGACTTTACAGTTTATAAAATCAGAAAACTACAAAAAAAAACTCACATACGCAAGTTATTTCTCAAAGAACTCTCTTCGCTTCTCTGCACATTTTTTCCAGCGTTCTTGGAGCATCTGGATACCGGTTCTGTAGAAATCTTCAGGCTGATGTCGAAACCACGTCAGGGCTGCCTTTTTCACTTCCTCGTTGGAGCTGAACCTCTGCCCTCCCAAGAACTCTTTCAATGGTCCAAAAAGGTGATAGCCGCAAGGGGAGAGATCCGGACTGAATGGAGGATATGGTAAGATGTCCCATTTGAGTTCCGTAAGAAAACAAATACCACTGGTAAGAAGTCCTGGTCGCTTTTTCCTTAGTGCCGGCTTTAGGGACAACGTCAAAATGTCACAGTAGTAGGGTGTATTTATGGTCCGATGTTCTTCCAGAAAATCGACATGAATGTCCCAGAATACAGTCACCATTACTTTTGTTGCCGACGTTGTCATCTTGAATTTCTTAGGTCGTGGTGAGTCAGTGTGTCGCCACTCCATGCTCACACGCTTGCTTTCAGGAGTATGGTGATGAATCCATGTCTCGTCGGTGGTCACAACACGCCTTAGGAAGCTATCACCTTTCCTGTCATATCGCTGCAGCAGCATGGAACAGATTTCCACCCGGATGGTTTTGTAATCCTCGGACAGTTGCTTAGGGACCCATCTGGCACAGATTTTGTTGAATTTCAGCCTCTCGTGGATGATGGCCTTCACACTGCCAGTTCTGATGTTCAGTTTTGAAGCCAAGTCTCGGAAATGAATGCGCCTGTTGTCCCTTATCAGCTCATTTGTTCGTGCGATGATGCCATCATTGACAGCAGTTGCTGGCCTTGCCATATGAGGTTCATTGCCGGTGGTTTCTCGCCCTCCTTCAAACTTTTGGTACCAAGCAAAGACGGATGTTCGAGACAAACATGACTCGGTGAACTGTCTTTGAAGTCTAGAGAAATTTGATGATTATTCGTTGTTCCACTTTGGTCGACACATCGCTATCCGCCATTTTGTTTAAACAAACAATCGGTTATGATGGCAACCGAATGAGTGGTGCTGCATTTGCAGATGGTAGCTGCCATCCCAATGAAAGTTTAGATTTCTACAATAATGAAATTTACAAAAAATAAAAGTCTAGATCAAATTTGAACGCCCTTCATAGTATGGATATAAAAATAATATGGAATTTTAAAGATTACTACGACAACAAGATCATTAAAAATCCTAGTAATTTCACAGTCCGCAGTCTCTTCAATAATTCACAAACTTGTGGAGTCGAAAATTCATCTTGTCTCGGTCGCTTCTTGTTCGGACGAGTTTGTGAATTATTGACGAGATTACCTAGGATTTTTAATGACCTTCTTGTTGTAGTAACTTTAGAAATTCCATTATTATTTTTAAGTTCATGCTATTAATATTTCATGTCCTTTTTAGTTGGTCAAATAATTTTCTATTTTCATGGTTGGCTCAGTTACATTTCTTGTAATTAGGGGAGGGAGGAATGTTTTAAAATTTACTGCTTTTTAATTTTAATATTTTTTTAGTGTTGGGATTATTCAAATTTTAAATTAAATTTTAAATTTAGTTTATTGGAGAGAATTGTTATTATTGTTAATAATTTCCAGAATCAAAAATGATCAACATATCCGACAAATATACAGGGTCTTTATAATTAAAGATCCATTTTGACATGGCCATAAAAAAAACTAGTGGACCAAAAGCTATAATACTTGGTAATATTATACAAGAGGGCATGGGAAGTACATACCCACCAAAAAAAAAAAATTAATTCAAAAGGTCACCACCAGCATGGAATGGCGCTCTATGCAATATTCGTATACGAAATTAGACACGAAGACACAGGTGTAACCTGCTTTCAGTAAATGGTGGAGGCCACATACAACATGTAACTCATTTTAGTAACGATTAAAGACTTGTTAACCTGTGTCTTCGTGTCTGATTTCGTATACGAATATTGCATAGAGTGCCATTCCATGCTGGTGGTGGCCTTTTGAACTAATTTATTTTTGGTGGGTATGAACTTCCCATGCCCTCTTGTATAATATTACCAAGTATTATAGCTTTTGGTTCAGTAGTGTTTTTTATGGCCATGTCAAAATGGAACTTTAATTATAAAGACCCTGTATTAAGAAAAATTTTTTCATATTTATACTGTTCCTTAGAAACAATCCACATGAAGTTCCGAATGATAAAATTGATATTTCATAATGAACTAAGAATCTATTTGAAATGATATAAAAAATTCGAATAAAAAATTAATCTTCTTAAAATCTTTTTGGTTTTATCTTACTCTTTATTTTTTTAGAGGTTCGCTGAATGTATCTTCCAGAAAGTATTTTCAGCCCTTGACTCACTAGTCACTACAGATTCTGTCAGCGATAAGATTCTTGGGCGTTAATCTTGCTGATACTTGACATTATTGGTTCCTGAGTCCCCAAGTAATTATTGGCAAAGTTATTCTGCAGTTGACGTTCTCAGAAGAGCATTAGTCCTTCCAATCAGAAGAGAAGTCCAATATTGACGCTGCTAATGGTGACATTAAAGGGGTCTCGAGAGATCTGTTTTACTAATTAATCGTTTATTATTTAGATAATTGATAATAAAAATATTTTGGAAGAAAATATACAAGGTGTCTCATATTGTATGCTAAGATTTAAGGGTTTGTAGAGAATACAGTAATCAACGAAATATTCGGAGGCCGTATTTTTATTTGAGGGGTGTAATGAAAAAATAACACTTTCAAGTTTTGTGACATCATTTCCTGCATTTTTGTAACATGGAAGCGCCGTTATCGGGAAAAACTAATTTTGCAGAAAGAAGTCGAACAAAGGTTATCGATGTGATACTTAAAGCTATCCAATATATTTTGCCCAGCTTTTAACTTGGAACAAATGCTCAAAAAGTCACCTTGAACAACAAAACCTTCAGTTTTACAGTTATTTTTTTACAAATTAATCTCTGAGAATTTGACAGTTTGCAGCCCATTGCCTAGACAAGAATCCAATGGACTAGTAGACAAGAAATTTGAAGTATTCTCAAATATGCTGGGCTCCCATCGTTTGGTGGAGCTCCATCATCCTCCAAAATTTCCCTGCCTTCCGCAAACGTTTGTGCATTTATACACTGTGCTATGATCCATGGCTACTTCGTCATAAGCTTGTACTATGATCATCTGTTTCTCTAACCGTTTTGATAAAATTCGATGTTTGCACGTTGTTCAAATTCTGACATTATTGGATTCGCTATAGTCTACTTCTTATATCTTATATCGTTTATCAATATGCATATGTGGAACAATGGTGTGTGATGGTTACGTAATGGATATGTTATGGACTCTGAACCTGTACGAGCCGCTCCGTTTTGAAACTGCCTAAGATAAAACTGAATTCTATCACAGGGCAAACTAAATGATTTCTCGGCCAAGTGAGTCCATATAAAGCTTTATATTGGGGCAACTCAATTATGTTCAAAACGGAAGAGTGTAATATCTCCTGACCAAAAGGGCTAGGCATAGGCTTTCCAGTTCTCGAATTCGTCGGCTCATGTATTCGAATCCTATCTTGAGCATGAAAATTTGTGTTGGTTCCAGGAATGCGTAAAGCTAATAGTCGTGTGAAATTGTCTCAGAACTACGTTACGATGTTGTTTATTTGAAAAGATTTAGATTTTAATGCGCCCAAAAACCTAACGAACCAACTAACCAACCTGAACTGCACTCTGGGATACACAGTACAGCTGCACCGCATAGCAGTCTGTCCACAAAATTATTAATTCTACGTCGTATCTCGAATATCAACATCACAGGCAAAAATGCATTCATCGTTAACCAAATGGTCTGTTTCCATGTCGTTCTGGCTAAAGAGCACTCTGTTATTGTAACACGTTGATGAAACCAATCAAATGGGGATTACTTTACAAATTTTATTTTGAAATTTTATATACGTTTACATATTGAAATGTAGCTTAAATTTTCAAACACCTTCAAAAATAGTGAGAATTATACCTTCTCTAAGTTTTGGATTAGATCTTCAGGCAAAGACCTAAGGTTTAGATGCCACTTTGCCCCATTTATCAAGGTTTAAAAGTTGCTGAAAGTGATCTGGCATTTTTCATTTCCTTTCAGGAAAACATGAAAATGCCTTCTACTAGATTTGGAGAGATTCATATTTGTATTCCAACTGTTATAAAATCTAATAAACCAAATTTAATAAAATGTAAAAGTGGACTGAAAGTCACACGTACCCAAAAAAGCAAGTCTGTCAAAATTTACAGTTTCAAGTATTTATATATTTCCACCCGATCAATATCTACCAGATTGCGAGTACCCTTCTACTTCACCAATTATACGAGATTAGGCTTTCTGGTGGAGCGATCCTAATCTTCCAGAATCCTTCTGAGCAGTGAAGAAAGGCTTCTTTTGATTGATAACGCTGCTAATCTCTCAGAGCCGGTAGTGATGAGTCGATGCTTTTCGATCACTCAGTATAAGAAAGCGAGCACGTTCTACACGCTTCTTCCCTCCTAATCAAAAAGAAAAGGGAAAAAACTTTCTGCTCGTGACTGTTAGTGAAGTGAAATTCATGCACTCGCTCGAACGAAGCGACCTTCTCCCGTCGGCCTTTGCGCTGCTGCTCCGAGGGAGGGTGCTTGCGTGCAAGAGTGGAAAAAGCAATCGATTTGGAGGGCTCTCTTCCTTGAAAAGATGTAGATGGAGTGAGTGAGAAAGGATGTAGGAGTGCGAGCCTTTTTTGGGTCATTGTCATCACTTTCCTTAATCATATTCCAAGAATAATCCAAGACCGACCATACCCAGGTTTTTAATATAGTTGTAAGGATTAAAGATTGGATCCCGCTTGGGTAGCCACTCTTCTCGGATGTTCAAGCAGTAATGAAATATTCACCCTATACATATATTCGCACATAGGATATACATTGAATTTCCCTTTTTTTGTATGCCCTCAATTAATTCGCTATCTTATAGGAATGTTTACTGCAGTTTAATTAATTGATGGAAATATATGAAATCAGCATAGGTGAAAAAATTTACCAAATTATATATTACTGAACTTAAAAGTATTATTATTATTATTATTATACACTAGTAAGTGTTATATCCTAAAGTTAATATAATTAGAAAAGTACAATTCGGTTACAGTTATAACTTGATTGAATATTTCCAAATTTTTCGAGTTATCCATGTAATCACTTTCGTGGCATGTGCAAACTCCACTTGTGCTGCTTTTCTTATATTGAGGGCAAAGGATGTCTTACTCTATGCATTTAGAGACGTATATTTGCACTGACTTATGAAGTTAATATGAAGGAACCCCCATCTCAAAACAGCGTCTTTCTACGTAAATGTATGCATCAACATGGTAGTGGAATAACGTCTAAGCGTAAGCTTGTGAAGTGACTGAATGGTTGATCTGAGTAATTTGAATGACTGAATTCGATTAGGTGTGCTCGAAAGAATGAATTAATGATTATTTTCCAAATGGCCATTCTTTTACGTGTAGAGGATGCACAACTACAAATTCATTTAGAAATCATATACCGGGGACGAAAAAATGAGGTAGATGATAAGGTCACAGAAGGCTTTCCAAAATCATAAAAACCAACCGAAGAATAACAGTGAAGCAAATAACAACGATGGTGCAGAGAGGAATAACGAGCACTCGACTTGACTTTGATAGCAGCGAAAATAACTGCTATCTGAGATAAAGATCAAAGCATGTCTTATATTCCTTATGAGCCAAGAAGTACCGGCATTGGAGTCTTGATGATTGTAAACGTCTTACTATTTCAGATGAATGAAGGTCATGTAGATACGGGAAGGTCAGGATATGGTGAAAACTCAGCTCCTGGATTATGAATCTGTGATATCTATGACAACCAGGCATGATTGTAGCCGTATTGTAGTGTGGGATACATTTCACTTCTAGCTAAACACCTAAACTTAAGAGCAAAATAAACGATTGAGTTTGTTTATATTTCATAAGAGTTTAAGATAGGAGATTTGTTTCAATGAATACGGTTTGGTTTTGGATTTGAGAGAACTAGATTTTAGAGACATTGGATAAATACAGTACTATACACGTATATTCAGAAATTTTGGTATTGTGTAAATTATTTCTGGTATCATTTTGGTTTTATCAATTAGCGGTTTCTCTTCGCAACGGAGAGTTTCTCAGCTATCATAGGGGGTTGGAATTAATTTAATTTTAAATTCTTGCTTGTTTTTAATTAAAATGCGCCCTATGCGTCTGAAATCCTTATTTTAATATATCAAACTTGACCACGTGAATAACGAGAAATAATGGTTTGCTTAAAAGCGATGATTCTACTGCAAATTCAGGTTAAAGTGAATTTGAGCCTATATAATGAACGATATTTAGCTAAGTAAAAATAATCAAATTTTCCCTTAGAAAACCTCTTTTTTAATTTTTTTTATATACTACGCAAACCTCAATGTTTTCAGCTTTGGGATGAGCAGACGTCTATCCGATAATCTGTTTCCTCTACAGTGTCACAGTTAGCGCGTTTACATGCACGTTTCGTTCCGGATCGAGCTAATCCAAAAGTGCCTCTCGTTTACATGACCCTAACTCGATCTGGATCCATTCCGATAAGATGCCCTGTGGGTATCATGCAGTTTTCTCTTGCGGTATCACCATCATCAATAGAATGCCAATTCTTCTTTGAAAATGACGTCACACGTTATCACTACCTTATAACTCCATTAGGGTATCTTCCTTACACATACACAAATTATATTTTTAATATTTTTTCAAGATACTTCTTCTTCTTCTTCCTTAGCTTTTCCCATTATTCGCATGGGGTTGCTGTTGTTATTTGATTTGGCAACGAATTTTACGGTCGGATGCCCTTCCTGATGCCAACCTCGCAAGAGGAAATGTTAGAAAAGGAACAAATACAAACATCCATGCCCTCGACGGGATTCAAACCCGCGATTCGCTGGTTCCAAGAACGATAAGACCTGTGCCTTGGCGCTCTCGGCCACCGAGCCGGCATTTTTCAAAATTCTTCTAAGATACAAAAAGAAAGTTACTTTTTTTAAAAACAATTTTCTCGCTTTATAGTTTCATTGTATTTTATATTTTCCATTTCTTAAATAAGTCTCTGTTCTTTTTGAACAACAAAATGGAGCCCACTCTTGATCTGACGTTACAAATTTAAGTTACCACATTCTTTATCCGTGAAGTTCTAAAATTTGTTATGCATGCCCACTACTGTTCTGGATTGGCTCGAAGCGGATCGGGTGTTTACATGCATGAGGTGGATTGAACTGAGGCTCCCAAATCGCCTGGTAACGCTGCAGTGAATTCGACTGGATCCGGATCGAAATGTGCATGTCTGGAGGTATTAAGAAGTATAGACACTTAGACAGTGTTCTTCCCGAATGCCGAATGTGTTGGTTTCACCGTGTCGCTCCAATCAATACCGCCTAGAGAGAAAGCTTGCTCACGGAAAAATCATACATTGTTACATCACCTACGTAGGGCGTAGCTAACGAGAAAGACAGGCCCCGGCGCGAAAAAGTCACCTGACCATACTAGTCCGAGTATCAATGTAACCTTCATTGTTTCCATCTTGGATTTTAACAATCGATATTTTTTCGTTTGTTGGAAACAATGAAGGTTGGATTGTTGGTCGGACTACTATGATCAGGTGACTTTTCTGCGCCAGGGTCTGTCTTTCTCGTTGGCTACGCGGTAGGGACAATTTCGGGCTTATTATTATTGGTAGAAATATGATTAACAATACCCTACCGTAGGTGATGACAATGTATGACGTTATCGCGATCAGGCTTTGAGTAGAGGTGGTGTTGCTCCAATTTACCATAAGAAATAAACCTTTACTCTTCGGATATTTGTTGTGTAAAAAAAACATGCCATTGCTTCTTGAACGCTATTAAAAATTATTTCGTAACTGAATGTTAAATTGTACTGAATGTTAGGAAATAAAATTAATTACTAATTAGATGACCGCATCACCATCTCTTGACGAGATATATATGAGAAAAAAAATCAGCATGTGTGTTTGTTTTCTTTTTGTGTGTGTTTTTTTCCTAAAAATTGTGGTGCATTTTTCCTTAGTTGGAGGCTTCAAGTGCAAGCAACCATGTAGAGACCTTAGAATAGTTTCAGTATCTTTTCATAGTGGAATGATACCAGCTTGAGTATGTGGGCTTCGTTTTTAATTCATAGATACCGGGACCAGAATATAGTCACTTAATTATATAAAAATACGTCTTTTTTTTTACTATGAAGGGTAACTGTCGAAGGCCATATTTTGGGTAAAGGCTCATTAAAATGAAAAGCCTTAAGACGACCCAAGTAAGATATTGTTTGCATTTAGCTGTTAAGTGTAATAAAACTTAGGATCACTAATTGTATCATACATATTGACATTAGATATAAATGAGAAGTTTCAAGATATAATTTTCAAGTTAAATTTAGAGGATTACCAATGAGCCTTAAAAACTTGGGTTTTTGAAAATTTGCCTCGATGTGCCCTCGCATTTCATTGTATTAATTAATGAGCCTTAAAAAGTTGGAGACACTGACGTTTTAAAAGCTTAAAAATTATACTAGCTGTCGCGTGGTTATTAAATATTGGATTTCTAAAATGTTTCATGGAATCATGAATAACCCTGTATGCTTATTCATCTACTGATTTCTGTGAAAATACTCTTGCGAAGGCCTTTTGAAATCGTAATTGATATCATTATGCTTTTATTATGATGCGCCATCGCTTTGGTCTATAAATCATAATTGCAAACTATAGATGTCATGTTTGTAATTTATTCTTAAAAAAATTTGAATTTCATATTCCGGTCTTGGCCAATAAAAAGGGTAATATAATCAAAGTTGATGATAGTGTTTTCTCTCAAATTCCGGTGTACGTTTTATTTTCCAGTAAAAATAATATGGACAAAATCAATAAATAAGAGCCAATAGACGATAGGAAAAGCGCCATGAAAATGTCAGTTGCCGTTATCTCTCGGGCGTCTCCTCTTTTATTTTGCCTTTCCATTTCGGCGTGCTGTCTTTATTCCTTTGCGGAGAGTTTTTGGTTCCCCCTCCCCTCTTTTCCTCTTTCTTTTTCTGCCGTCCTCGTTGGACTTCCCCTTCCTCTCACTTTCTCTCTTTTCCGGGGTTGTCCTCTAACTGTCGGAAGTAATGAATGGTCGAGTTCAGCCGAGTCCTTCGTAATGAATCAGTTGGATCCAAAGTGACGTAGGTGGCCGACGAATGGTGACAGCGTCCACTCGCTCCACCGTCGGCCTCCTTTCGGCAATTTTCCCGGCGAACAACTTTAAGTGGCTTCCACTGCTTCTTTGTTTCGGTACTCGTCAAAACGAATGAGATAGGCCATTCTAGGAAAAGATATTGGAAATGTAATCTGTATGTTATTTTACGTAAATAAAAGTCGTCGGAGAATAATTAATGAGCCTGACAGAAATCGTTTGCTTAGTTCACGAAGAGCATGAAATATCGCTGAAACTATTACCGCGAAAGGGTTTTCAGATTTACTTGTGACGTATATCTAAATTAATGGCGAGCAATTCTGTTTGTTTCTACGTGTTTATTATTTAAAAGATTCCTAATTGCTTTATCGAAAAATTGTTTATAAAATTTATAATATCCAGGTTTCTCCCTATATTCTATATATAACCTAATTTCTAATGGAATTCATCAGCTTTAGCGTTTGCTGGTTTTTAACAAGCCGGTTTAAAATCCATATTTTTCCGAGAAATTTGTAAAAATCGTAAACCGGTTTTTAAATTAAAAAACGAATCTAGAGCTTAGAATAAATATGGAAAAATTAATTAATTATTTAATTAAGAACGCTAATATTCTGACTTGAAATGCCAACTTATTAATGAGTGAAGGTATACTTGAATTTCTGTTCGAATTTTTATATGAAAATAGAATCAATGATGATCACAGTATATCGATAATCCAACCGTGTAGTGTATCGATGTTAGAGTGGAACTGAAGAATAGCTTTCATAATCTCACCCTTCATGAGCATATACTTAAAGAAAATTAGTTACCAGGACTGGTTAACAACCAAAAATCAACCAGCAAGAGACAAGCCTGTGATCGCAAACGACTCGTCGATCCAAGGGTTAAGCGTAGGATGGGAATACTTGTTTGTGCGAATAGAAACGTCATGACTCGTCAACTAACCGTGGAGTACAACACAGGAGCGCAGAATAACATCTCTGAAAGCACTGCACGCTGTACATTGGCAAGGATGGGCTACAACAGCCGACAACCAGTCCGGCTACCTTTGATCTCCACCCAAAACCGCAAAAACGTCTCCCAACACTGGACCGTCGACGACTGGAAGAAGATCTGCTGGTCGGATGAATCCCGTTTCCGATTGCCCCATGCAGATGGCCGACACAGAATTTAGAGACAACAGCGCTAATCGATGGCCCCCTTCTATCTGGTTTCCACTGTTCAAGCTAATAGTCTGTAATGGAGGTCTGTAATGATCTGGGGGAATGTTTTCCTGGCATACTCTTGATCCGCTGATACCTGTAGAACAACGCCTTAATGGGTCAGGACTACTTGAACATTGTTGCCGACCACGTTCATCCCTTCATGGCACTGTGTTTCTTCCATCGAGAAAAGGATACTTCGAGCAGGATAATGCTCCGAGTTGCAAGGCTGTATCGACATAGAATGGTTCCAGGAGCACAACAATGAATTCAACTTACTCCTCTGTCACCACAGTCACCGGATTTGAACATCTTTGGGATGAGCTGTAACGGGTTATTCGAGGCATGGATCCACCACAATCCAATAAGCATCAACTGGGAGCAGCTGTTGCATCAGCATGAACAAACATCACGGAATAATGCTTCCAGCGGCTAATTGAATCCATGCCACAGCGAATACGTGCTGTTATCTCGTGTACAGCTAGGGGTGGCGCAACACAATATTAGGGGGGTGCTCCTAATAAACTGGCCACTCAGTGTATGTACATAAAAACATTTGATTAAAAATATATAAATGTACAGCATTGTTATACGTATAATAATAAAAATAATCCATAATAGTTGATTGCTTACATTTCAAATTTCTTTGCTCAAAAAATTTGCAAAATGAGATGAATTGAATTCAGATGTCTGGAACAGATTTATGGTTTTTTGGCGACAACGATTTTTGCAACTGTAGTGCTCACTTGATCAATCACGGCAAAGTATTTGCATTCTAAAACGTTATAATGAGATATACTGTATCTGAATATCTGGTCATTTATAAATAGAACGTTAACATGAAATATTCGTTAATTCGGGGTTCCTTAATCTGGAACTTTTTAACAATAAAACACCTATCTCTTCAGTCGTATATTTTAAATTGACCTCATTTTGAAATGTACGTTAATGTGAGGAACACGAAGCAGATGAGATGCCAGAAAGGTCATCCGTAGTATGAAAGAAGAAAAATGGCAATTATGAGCGTAATTAGATTGATGATTGTCTGACAATTATGAGCTAGAAGGCAAACCACTTAATAATAGCTACTCACTCGAGATTATGAAATCCAGTAATTCGGGAGGATGAGATTATTAATGTCATCCAAGTTGACATCCAGGATATGTCTTGGATTACGGTGCCTTTTCCTATGTAGGAATTGTTTTGGGGTACCAAAGGAAAGTTCATTACATCATGTTATTATGTTTCCATAACGGGCAGCATGGATTCCATGAGCCCTTGGACATATTTTCCAACATGGGTTTTATTGAAATCATTAGAAATTGAGTAATTGGGAGCAATTTTCCGACACATTTGTGCATTAGTCCTCCGCGTAATGTTCTGGAAAGTTTGGAGTTTCTTCCGTCTCGTCTTACAAATTGTGACCTAGACGGGCATGCCACATAGCAGGATGATGAGGACAATTACTTTGTAAGAGAGTAATTTGTTATCGGCATTGAGAGCACTATTTGACCCAGCAGAATAATTAAACTTAAATTGACTCTTTTGGCCTTGTTCATCACATAAGTTTTGGTTCAAAACAATACCGAGGTATATCTAATTGTGATGTTTGCTACATAAACATGGAGGGAGGGTGCGATTATAATAAAGAAATATGTGAGGTTTCCTTTAATAATAAAGCCTTTTATTTTATTAATTTTTTTTACAAAGAACGTTGTTAGCCTAAACCATAACCAGCTTAAATGAAAACAATAAAAAAATATTTAGAAAATTTTTACTATTTTTTTGCTCCTATAGAAAAGGGACCAATAAAACGGACTTATTAAAATCATTAATCCTCTTGAATACTTTTTTCCCTCTTCAGCTATAACAGCCTAGAAGATAACCGGGAAAACGTAATTACTCTATTGGCTGAGGAAAATGCGGCTCCAGTTTTATCTTGGGCAGAAAAGATAACGGAAGAAGTCTAGCTAATCTTATTATTGGGAAGTCGCAAGACAATCTCATTAAGGTTCTATGTTATAATATTGTTAGTTGCTAAATCAATAGGGAGAATTTATTTCTTTTTATCCGTATACAAGTAAAGTGACAAAGCAATAGAAAACTTTCGCAAAACGAAACATTTCATTTCAGAATTTCTTTTATTGTTCATGTCTGCAAAAAAATTGATAAAGAATTATTTTTTAACTTTGACATACTTTCGCAGAATACAGAATATACATAAAGCTCTTAATACATTTCGAACTTTAATATCATGAAAGCTATACAACATGGGTTGGGATCAGCGCCATCCGCGGGCGACATGTCGCGCCTGCGTCGCATTTCAGATGCAAGATCTATAATATTTATAGACCTTTTATAGACCTTGTTCGGATGTGCCCTCACTAGAATGTCCATATCCCCCACTCTTCACCAGTTTTCAAATATTTCGTTAATTCTGATTTGTTTTAGTTATTATAAGCATTAATTTTTATTTTGTATATGTATGCATATTTCAAGACATAATTATTATAAAATTGTAAACTATGCGCCCTCCATGTTTTTGGTTTGGTTTGGTTTGTTTGGTATTAACGTCCTTTTCAACTGCTATGGCCATTTCAGGACTGCGTTATAGGGGCCGCAAATTTTGCCTCGCAAGGGTTCTTTAACGTGCAGCCGGCAAACGACTACACGGGACCAACGGCTTTACTTCCCTTCCGAAGGAAGTGCGTGATCCCAGGATTTTTGCCCTGAAAAAATCCTCGTCGTCCTCGGCCGGGATCGAACCCGCGTCCTCGGGCATCAGAGGGGATCACGCAACCCCTGAGCCACCGAGGCCGATCCTCCATTTTTTAAATTTTTTATTGTGCTCTTAGCAACAAAAAAAAAAGAAGCTTACGAAACTACGGAATTAGCAACTCAAAAAGCTTATTCCGTTATCTGTTTTGTTTGATACATTTATTGAGTTAGTTACAGCCATTTTTTTAAGTTTTAGAAAAAAATTTTGAATTTTTGAAATTCTGACTTCGGATTCTTAAAGACCATCAAAAAATAGAATAGGAATGTCTGCAGGCCCACTCTTTATCCCTTTGTCTTCATCGATATTATTGGCTTCAAAACTTTAAAAGTTCCACACTTTAAGGGCCTCAATCTCCTATACGGTTGGATCAATTGAAAAAACACCAATAATAAAACATTTCTCGAATATTGTGTACAATCTGAATATACCATTAAAAATAGGGGTTCCTATTTAAGATTTCAAAGTTACCCCTCACCCCCAGGTCCCTGACAAGGGGGGGGGTAATTTTTTAACTAATGAATTTCCCCGGCGAAATAATTCACTTTTGATTTTGGACATTTTTTCGTACAATGCTTAGTTTCCGAGATATTTAGTTGTCTCTAGATAAATGCCTCACCCTGTATATCTAAAAATTTTGCTTTCGAATTTATACCATTTTTTTATATTTCATTTTGATATTACACTTAAATAGATCTAGTTTCATTACAATTTCTTAGATTACGTAAATGGATGTATGGGTGACAGAGACATTTTGATAGCCTTCAGAAGTAGTACTGAAAAAATTCCCCGACAGTTCGTTTTTCGTAAGTTAAAAATATATCTTCAGGAACCATCTCTCATCAATTGAAACTATATCTTCCAACTTGATTGTTCTTCCGAAATTGAATTTTTATTAAAAGCTTGGATTGCATTAAAAGTTTTGAGCTATTCGAGTGAGATATCAGGAAAAGTTTATCAGGCAGGCAAACAGGACCATATAAATCCCGAGTGGAATCCTAATTGTGTTCGACTGTCGCTTAATTTAATTAGAGTTGAACCCATTTTTGCGAAAGTCGTTTGTTTGCTTTCTCCCACAGAACTTGTCTCCGCCTCTCCTTTTTTCTCTCGTTAATGAAACATGCTGGACATGGGCTGAAACTCCGACCACTGGCCATTTCTCCAGTTATTTATTACCTTTAGATTCATTAATTTTATTGTTTTTTGTTTTGATTCTTCGACCATGTTTCTACATCTTCTTTTAAAAAATAAAAGAAATTTTTTTTAATTCCAGCTACACTGTTTTTGGAGTTTCTTTTGTGGTGTGGATGATTTATTTTCTAAGTTTACGTCTCTCTCTCTTGATTTCTTTTTCTTAAAGTATTTTGAAGATGGAACGATAGATAATAAAAATGGTATCTTACCAATCTTTCGATTTTGTTCTTGAAGAACTGCATTTTTTTAAATAAGAATAATGTTTAAGTTTTTTTTCGATATAAAACACTTAGTTAATTAGAGATGGAGATTTATTTGAAACATGTGAAAATACATGAATAAAATGTATAATATATCAATAAAGGTGCTGCTCTTATTATTCTTATAAATATTTTAAATTTTTTACCTTAACCACACGCTTTTCACTATAATTATACAGTCCAATTCGGTTATAATGTAATTGCCGGGACGGAAAACAAATTTACGATATTACCTAGTTTATGCATCTTTAGTACCAGATTATACAAGGGTCAGTCAAATGAAAACAATCGGAGCCTATAGCAGCAAGTAGGAACCTTGAAAGAGAGAAAGGAGACTCCACTTGTCCACAAGAACATTTTAATACACCATATATGTATACACAAGTAGGATCATCGCCAGTGAAAGTCGCACAGTTTTCATAGTCTTGATCATAAGCGATGAAGCCCGCGCAAAAATTGACATCGGCGCCATTGTTGTCGGCCTGAACAGCATATGCATGGTGCAGCTAAGCAAGAAAACGAGCAATATTCGGTTTTTGACGGCGGAAAAGCAGATGGAGAGAAAAAGGCCTGAATAAGTCAAAAGTTACTTAGAGTATGTTCTACACGATTTCGGTCTTTGCGAACATCTTTGGAGGACGACCCGTGGTCTCTCCAGGCGCGTCTTGTCGTCTTGCGAAGGTTAATGACTTTATTCAAGATAATAGATGCATCACGGAGGATGAGATCGCTCTTCTGAAGAATAAAATCCACACAATATTCCATCCATAATATTCCTGCCCTTAGCTCTTGCAGTTTTTTGTGCGTAAATTATGTGTGCACAATAAGTACCGCGCTGCCTAACCTAATCTAACTTAACTGAATGAGTAACGTTGGCTTAAAATAACTCGACAAGTACCATCAGGAGGGATATAGATTTCTTTGGGATTAAACTTCTTCCGTTGCCAGCACAGCCAGCAGACGTTTATTTTATGGAGCCACTTTGATGACTTTGGAAAAACAGGATTTCTTATTAGGTTTCTGATGAAAAATAGGAAAGAAAATTCCACAGCCTGGGATCTAACCAGGAACCTTCTGCTCACCGTGCAGATGCGCCAACCAATCGCGCCAACCAATTTCAACATCTGAGGTTTGGCGTGAAAAAATCCTCTTAAGACCCATCTTTTATTATTCTTGTTAGGGTTAGGAACCGATCAAGTTCCATGTGCCTTCTACATGGTATACATTTATCACCTTCTATGATTCGTATGCTTCCGTTACGAGAGCATGCCAGCAGAGTTCTACACTGTATAAGTAAAAGCTTGCTTTACTTTATGAGGAGTTTTCATTATTTTGCCCAATACTTGTAGATTACATTTATAAACTCAGAAGCCTTATGAAGTCAAATACTGGATGGAGTTACAGTATAAATGATTCGGTTATTTGAAAAGCCCCAATAAGTCAACGGAAACGTATCTTTCAGGAAATTAAAAGAAATATTTATTTTGGTATCGATCGGTGGCCAGCAAAAACTCCGTTTGCAAATGGATTCCATTTTCTGTGCGGAATAAACGATCTAAAATTTTTATGTTTTCAAATTGGCAATAACTAAATTGATTTAGAGGGGCTTCTCAATCATACTTCTGCTTGGCCAGATTAAGGGGGGGGGGGGGGGGGGGAATTTCTGAATTTAAAACCGCAAAAAGCAATAAGAAGTTCTTTATATTTGTTTTTATTTCTTAAAGAAACGTTATGGAATTAAGGAAAGAGAATGAAATGAAATGGGTAAAATAAGTTTATATTTTGGTAAAAGATATTAAAAAAAGAGTTATATAACTTTTCAGTAATCATGCCGTAAACTGAATGACTGACGCAGTCGATTTATGCGTAATTTTCCCACATCTTTTGCATGATTAACATGTTTAATGTGTTGCATTTCGTCACCTTACTTCTAAAACCTCGTTAAGTCTAATTTAACAAATTTTTCAGGAGAGCATAAAAACTTCTTTGATATTGCATATTACTTTTTAACTATGGTTTTTTCTTTTCGTTTTATATAATTCATGTAAACTCTAGACTTACGTTAGGCTTTATTACATCGAAGAAGGCTTCCATAATGAACAAAAAGTAAGTATAACCTCATTTTCAGAAAAATTCGGACTGAGGAGGTTTTAGAAGTAAGGTGACGATTTGTAGATGACCATATGGGTATCTTCAGTGCTTACCGATAATCACGGAAACAAGTGTCACACTGCACAGCATATCATACTTCAAGCAAAGCTTGTGAATTTCGGTTGCGTTCATTTCTCGTAAATTTTGAATTTTGGGATAGGGCCTACGATCGCTGTGTGAAATGTGACCCGAGTCATTATCTTCTTCCAGTTAACAGCACAGTTGTTCAGAGTTGAGGCAAGATATCTAGCAAAAGTAGGCATGGCCTTTTAAACTGATGTTCATCTCACCAGCTCATGCAGTAATGAAGCGATGACGCCAAACGGCCGCACATACGTACGTAGTGTATAAATCTTTTGAAATGACCCTCGTAAAAAAAAAAAAAAGTAGATATGCTCTCTATGCTAACTAAATAAAACGTTATACCGAAATTGTGTTTAATTCCTACTCGTAAAATTAAATAGTTATCAGGTGGATATACAAATTGCCAAGGTGATTGTTATTATTTCATTGTAGAAAACTCTGATAGCCTCTTCTTTGAGAATATTTATCATCAGAATTCCGTTATGAACAGGGATAAGAATTCTCCCACTTGGATAAGCCGGTGCTTTTGAAGAGAAACTGCCTATTTTTTAAAATTTTGTTCAATCGAAAAGTTTCGCTTCGTAACGAAAGTTCTTACCTATCACAAACTTAGTGGAAAAATTGCATGAACTGCGAAATTAACAAAACTACCTTCTTCTCCTTGATAAATTCTTATCAATAAACGTTTATTTTCTGTTTATTTTGGAATCAGAATTCATTTTGGAATAAAAAAAACGCTGCAATAATGAAATTTAGAGCAATAGAACACCGACTCAGTACAACGCTGGTTATAATGCAGAAGTTGATATATATTTTTAAACAGGAGTTTCTCCGCATTTCTAGCGGAGAAACTCTACAACTCCCTGATTCATGAGGTTTCTGAGATAAATTTTTTTGACTATATATAGAATTTCTCTTCTATAACTTTGGGGCCATGCGTCTTCACTAAGGAATTGATTTTAAATGAAAACTTCATTGCAGCAAAAAAAGATGACTTATGTGGTTTCACAAATAACTGATTCAAATATTAATGTAAACATTTCAGATGAAATTAAGGTTATTGAAATCTTCATCACCATAGCGTCCGAAATATTGGACAAAAAGATGCTTTTAAAAACTGCGCTGGTTTAAAATTTTAAACTTATAAAAGTTAATGTGGCTTGCGAACAAGCTTCCGAACCTGCTAATAAGTGAACATTTGTGCATTAACGTTTACTTTGATTTAAACATACAGATAAAGAATCTAATGATCTAGAGAGTGATATAGGTTAACGAAATGGGTCGTCGGAATGGCCATGTGCATCATAGTCTAGCAATTTGCGGGATAGGATTTGCAAGAATAAAATAGGATTGGAAATAGTCAGGCAGAGGCTTGACGAAGTAAATAATTGTGAATGACAGTGATTACCATTTGCGTGTGCGACATTTTGTAGGGACCAGGTTAAGGATTTGATTTGTGAGCAGCTTTTATAAAGAAGATTACGTATAATTTCAGAAAAAAACATAAGTTTGTTAATGCAATGAACTTTATTTTTTAGTTTTTGACATATATTCTCCTTTACATTATTTTTTGAGATTTTGCAATTTTTTTGAGCACTTATATTAGGGGAATATGCAGACAGTGCCCATGATATTAAAAAATTTAAATTAAAAGGAAAGTAAAAATATTGCAATTTTATTTATAAACTTTATTTCATTTTCTCTATGATTTTTATATGAGAGCATTTGCAAGTCATTTTTCATTCGGGCAAAAAGCTCGTTATAATGGAATAAGAAATGGAATAAATGGTAACTTTGCACACATCCAATTTGTACTCAAGTGCAGATGTATTTCCTATACTTAAAACCGGAGTACCATATACGAAGTGTATGCCTATTGATGCACAAAAATTATTTCGTATTTACCGTTGCACACAAATAACAACTGATGAATGTGCAAATCCAGAAAAGCGCTCTTCTGTTTTTTCTCATTTCCTCCGTAGTACGCGATAGTTCGTTGTTTATAATGTTCCTCTAATTGATATTATGATCTGCAAAACTATACAGATTACGGAATCTCATGAAGGAAATTACGACAGACTTTAACATCAAAAGAAATTATCATTGTCTTAAAATCGAAGATCATTCCGAAATTTTAGTAAGATCATTGATTTTAGTGAGCCCTCTTCTTCTCTTCATCTGCTCTTGGGTCCTATCACCCACTCAGGCCTTATACCAAGTTTATCCACTACTCTTCTTACCATCACTCCTACTCTGCCATCGATGCCTGCTTTACCAATTCAAATTCGATACTCCTCAGCTACTCCCTTGACATGGCTGTCTCCGATCATTTCCCTTTATTTATCGTTTTTAATACCAGTATTCCTTATAACTCTACTAACAATTACACTAATTTATGTCTTTTTTTCCTCAAACCACCTGGAAGCTCTGTATTCCTTTTTAGCTCTAAGTGACTGGCATTTTCTTTTATCTAATTATACAGATGTTAACTCATTATTTATTAATTTTCTTTCCCATTATCAATTAGGGTACGATCGTTATTTTCCTCTCCTTACCCGTTCATTCAATAAATCCAGTACTCGTACTCACAAAACATGGGTTATTTCTGATATTTTAATACTTATCAAAAAGAAAAACACTCTATATCGGAAATTTCGATGAAATCCCTCTTATATTATTAGGTCTAATTTTAAAAACTTTTCAAACTATGTAACAAACTCCATCAATAAGGCCAAACAGTCGTATTTTATCAATTATTTCAACGTTTACAATCTTGTAAGAATAATTGGCGACTTTTAAAAGATATAACGCCTGGACGCAATCAACCATGTTCTCCCTTCTCTCATTCTAATCCTGCTACATCTTCAATCTTACATGACTTTCTTCAAACTCTGCTACTTTCTTTGGATATAAGGAGTGATCGTTCAAATATTCAAACATTTATTAACAGAAATGATTATTTCATTACATGAATTTTAAATTTGTAAAGAGGGAAGAATGGTAGTGCAAGCATTAGGAATGTACTATGTGAAGTTGATGGAGGCCTTGCAGTACAAGCGGGAAAGATAACACACAGAATTCCAACCGCCTTTTATTACTGGCTTTGTCAAGGATACAAATGAAGAGGGTTATACTCCTTATATACAGAATATGGTTGGTTGGTTGTTTATTAGAATTTTTGGCGTCGATTACTAAGGTCATTTTGTGCCTTTTACAGAAGTTATATCTTACGCAGCCGGCACAAACACAAACATCCATGCCCACGGCGGGATTCGCACCCACAACCAGGTGGAATCGAGACCTAGAAAGCCTACGCCCTAGCCCTCTCGGCCATACAAAATATGGTATAATACATGCATAATAAAAGGCGAAACTGGTTGGAATTCCTTGTGTTTTCTTTCCTAAAGCAAGGCCTTCATCACCTTCATCAATAAGGACAGTACAGAGAGCTTTCCATTTTATAATGCTCTATGTGATTCAAGGTAAAGGGTTTGTTTTTTTCCCTTTCTGTTAATAAATGCCAAACGGTTCAAAAGGATGAAGTGTAGTTTTTTTTAATTCTTTTTATATTTAATAGATCTTCCCTCAAAGAATGTTTAAGTAGACATAAGCAAAATTTACTCTTCTTTGTAAATATGCAGAAAAAATAGAATCGAAGCTTTACTTTTAACCATACAAAGTTTAATTTAAAGGTGATATAGGATATGGTTTTACAATTTGTGTAATAAGAAACAATGAGATGGAGACTCTACTTGTTTACTCTAATAAGATACAATTTTGATACATATTTCACTAACTATCTGAACATCTGTTAGCATGCGTCATTGTCAGAGTGATATACATACAATGAAGGGAGTCAGTCAGAACATAGTTCTTCTGACTGCTTACAACTAATTATTAATTAACAAATAATAGCTAATTATTTAAAGCAGTTCATTATTTTTGTCCATTTCGTTAAGTTTAAAGATCCCATTTCCTGGTCCGTTCAATTACCCAGTCTTTCTAGATATTCCAAAACATTAAACGTTCGGTAGTCTGTTGTCATATGTAAAATCTTGTAATTTTCTTTAATGGCGATGTGTCCAGTGGTCAAATGTGGAACTCGAACCTAGGCCATTCTGGCTTATAATTGTTCACGTAACTGAAATGCTCATTTATTTACGAGTCTCAATCTCATATTTTCTTACGCGGTAAGTATTTACAGCTCACTACGATTATCTATTTGTTTCTTTAATAGTATACGGTAATGTCTGGTAATATTCAAAAATTGATGTCTCTTGATTTTAGCTGGAAATCTCTTCAAATGTCATTCTGAAGTTTTCTTCTGAACATAATTCCACATCAGCTTTATCCAATAAACAACCCGAATTATTTGAATTGATGCGTTCGTTGCTAGTGTTTACGGATTTGTCTCAATCCGAACGAAAGCATTAGGAGATCTCGTATTTTCCAGTTCGATCAGGCGAGACAATTTTGCTTGGCGAGTCTTAGCGACGCAAAGCCGCTTTTCAGCGAGTGAAAGTTAAAGAAACATTGTGCTTGGAAATGGAGAGAGAAAAAGGCACGAAAAAGGATTATTTATACGCTGTGCTTTTAGTGCTCCCATGTAGCGCTCCCAGGACGAGGGTTTTCCAGGACTTAATATCCCGTTCTCCGTCCGTAAGAGTGGCTGTTTTCTCTTGAACACATGCAAACGGCCCAATTTGTTGGTATTACACTGAGGAATTAGGGAGCCTGCTTGTTAGTATAGCGGTCGCGAAAATAAAAATTTACTTTAAAAGACCGTTCACTTTAAAAAGAAAGAAAGAAAGAAATAAAGAAGGAAATAGGAAGGAAGAGGAAAAAAACGGGGGAAATCTCAGTACGTGAGCGACTTCAGGGAGAAGCTTAAGTGAAGAGCTAAATGAGACATCGGTGTTTCGATTTTCGAACGCTGTTGCTCAATTAACCTCGTGATAGCTCGCGCTTTGCCTTTTCACTTTAATTGACCGTTGGCTTTCGGCCGATAGCCTTCGTTAATATCACTTAAAAGTGCGCAGAATAAAATATACTCAGTGTTGCGATGACTATAGAATAATTTACGATATTTGTGTTGAGGCTTAACAGATTTTCAGAACCAAAAAAAAAATGGCTTCGTGTTTTAATAATGTATAACGGTTCGTGCTGAACACGTTTTATAGAACGATTTTGACTTGTTTATTGGCTCTTCGTCGTGATTAAAATGTGAGGAATACTATAACAAACACATTAGCTCTTGTTATATTGTTTATCGAAGAATGTAAATGTAGCCATTATTTTCAGTTTATCTAACAGATGGCTGTAATTATTACTAATAATTGCGGAATGATTATTGAGACATGTCCAGGAGAGTCTGAAATGACCGCAGGGTGGATAGAGCAGCGCCATTCGTTGTTATTTGGAAGACTAAAAATGGTTGTTAATAATTGTTATTGATTGATAGCCTCAGGCCAAGAATGTTGGCAATCCAGCTCAAATGTCATTTCCATTAGTAATTGAGTTTCCATAATTGCTGCAATGATTGTTGTGTTCGGTCCCAGTGAAGAAAAATCTAACGACCTGGTCCTATGTTTTGATTAGTAATGTGTACTTTAACATACTCGTCCTCGTTATTCATTCACTTCTAATAATAATAAGTTCATTACGTGTATCAACCGTAGATGAATGCTGTCAACATCTTGCTGTTTCAAAAGAGCGTTAACGCTTAGTCTAGGATGGCGTGTCGTTTCAAAATCGATTATAATAATTGAGAAGTCACAATAAAAAAGAATGAGCTTATTGCTAAAGAAGAAAGGTATAAAAAAATACAGGAAGCCTGACTTCAAAAAATTGCCCCCTAAAAGTGGGAAAAAAGTGGGGGATAAAAAGTGATTATACGGAGGTTGAGTCAAAAGTAGTTGCCGATCACCGCGCAAACTTTTAAATGGGCACCAAACAGGAACCACGCATTGCTAATCTTCAAAGTAGAGTCCAGCGTGGTCTTCATTCAACGATCAGCCAGTTGGCGGATGCCCTCGCGAAACCACTCTTCCGGTTTCTGGGCGAAAAAGTCACGCACGGCGTCTTCAACCTCACTTACATTGGCGAAGCGCCGTCCACGCAAGAAGTGCGCCATGGACCGGAAGAGATGGTAGTCGAAGGTGCCAGGTCTGGGCTGTATGCTGGATGTGGCAGAACCTCGATGCCCTCCAATTCCTACAACTTAAGCGACGTCTTGTTGTGCTTGCGCGGGCGTCAGCTCGTGGGGCACAACTCGGCAGCTCCTGTTGACCTTTCCCTTGGCGTGCAGATGTCGAACCACACTCGATTGTGATGCCCCGATGTCCGCCGCTAGTCCACGGGTGGTGCTGCCTGGGTTGGCTTCCACTAGTTGCCGTAGGGCTGCGTCATCCACTTCTTTGGGTCTTCTGCTCCTTGTCGCATCTTCCAGGCCCATGTCTCCAGACGAAAAGCGGGAGAACCACCGTCGTGCTGTCCGTTCATTGGTCACACCTTGACCTTCCACCCTGCAAATTTTGGCAGCTGCTGCTCGCGCACTGGTCCCCTTTTCCAATAGTGACGAAGGAGCCCGCGTATCACCAATTTTTCTGCCATATTTTACACTGGCTGACGCAGGTGGCACAATGTCTATGTCATTCAAATTCGTACTGACGTTTCTTCTCACACTTTTCTCTTAATAAACTGCGATATACCCTTGTGGTAAATGGTCTTGGCCCAAAATTCGTCAAACTCTAACCCGAGTCGGCCACTACTTTTGACTCAATCTCTGTAAAAGTGAGGTAGAAAATGGGAAATAAAAAGTGAGGAATATAATGTGGAATAAAAAAAAGTCGAGGCCAGCCCAGTGGCCGAGTAAGCTTTCCAGTTCTTGAATCTGCCGCGTTACGGGTTGGAATCCTGCTCGGGTATCGATGTTTGTGCTTGTCCCAGGAGGGCCGTCGAGAGGATTATTAAGTGCAGAAACAAGGCTAATACATACATAAACACATACTACCTATACATAAACACATAATTTGCCCCTTCATTGGTTTCCTTTGGCTCTATGTGCCCCGGAACAATATACCGGCTGCATCCTCCCTCTCCTCAGGAATGATTCCAGGAATGAGTAAAGAAAATTTTCTCCGGAAGACAAAGTCATGTGAAAGGGCGCAAAATGACCGCCCAAAATCGGAAGGGGTTGTGTTGGTACACGGCCGCTAGTTAACAATATAATAACGTGACGAATAAGAAATAATTTTGTACAACACAGTTTATAGAATTTAATTTCACACAGCTCATTGTCGGCCTCCATGTGTTGAATACTATCATTCGATAATGAACGGTATATGTCATCAGATTTGGTATCTGTGTCGAACTGAGAAGTGGAAGGCTTACTATATTCGTATCAGGTAATTATTGACCCTCACATTTCAGGTGCTCCCGTCGAGCCCGTTGAAGCTAGCATAGGACATCTTGGTCTTCTTGGATTCCCCATCTCTCGATTTGTTTTCCTGTTGACGTTTTCTATAATTCTTCCGGTGTTTATTAAGCATCAATTTGGACAGTCTCTAATTTTTGCGAAACTACTATGCTTTGAAGGCCGATATCTGAGACAAGTATTAAAAACCTTGATCTTATTTTAAGCGATTTTATAGAGCGTAAAAAGAAAAATAAATGAAGCCTCAATCGTCGTGCTCGCACAAAGGAAGCGGAAGCTAAATTAAATAAATGTCTGGCACTGCGCGCATTTTCGTGAATCAACTTTGCATTGCGATTGCCTCAGCCGATGATGCTACCACAAAGTCATTCAGAGTCTAAAGCGTACTTTGTTTAATATTCTATCGAATGCAATATCATTCATTTTTCTATCGTTAATAGTTTATACGTTATTAATTTTTTAGTGATCAACACTTTTCGTAACATTCACGATTTTAAGCTTGGCATCCCCGTTTCGAAATGTAAGACGCATTCTACTGATACTTAAAAAATCCTAACGAACGAACCAGCCAGTGTAAAAGGAGGGGAGTAAAAAATGCAGTTAAAAAGTGGGGGGATAAAAGGGTAAAAGTGGTAGTTAAAACGTCGGGGATAAACAAAATAGGGTTAAAAATAGGAGATAATGACAGTGTAAAAAATATTAATAAATGTCGAGTTTTAATTTCTTCTTTTGTCCATTTTTATATTCCCATTTAATTTTATCCAAAACAAAAGTTAATTTCACTTAAATAAGTACAAATAGAACATACACTCACTCACCAAAAATCACGGCAAACCTGCCTAATAACACGTTGGACCAAATCTGGTCTGGATAACGACGGCGACCCGTCGTGGAAGAGAGTCTACCAGTCCCCGGAACACATCCACGGGCACTGCAAGCCATGCCGGCTCCACTGCACTCCATAACGATGCTGCATTTGCCAGTTGTGTTGGTGACGACCTGACAGATCGTTCGAGACGTCCCACAAATGTTCAAAGAGATTGCAATCTGGTGAACGTGGAGGCCATTGTCGTGAAGTTGGTAGAATGTTCCTCCAGCCACTGCCGTGTCACAAGGACCGTGTGTGGAGGCGCATTATCTTGCTGGAAGATGCCGTCGCCCGCGGGGTAAAAACAGTTCATGAAGGGGTGCAAGTGGTCAAGCAGAACGAGGTCGTAAGTACAACGCAGAGTGGATGTCAGATGCAGCAATGGACCCATCCATCCCACGAGAAAACACCCCAGACCAGTATGGAGCCTCCACTTGCCTGAGTGGTCCTCACCTGACACGGACACGACTATCGGACCGGCAACCGTGACTCGTCGGACAGGCAACCCTTCGCCAGTACTCAGCGGTCCAATGTCGATGTTGGTTGGCCCAGGCTAAGCGTTGCCGACGATGTGCAGCTGTCAAAAGTGGCACCCGTCGTGGTCTCCTGCTCCCAAAGCCTGCATCTGCCAAGGTTCGCCGAATTGTCGTGACGGACACAGTTGTGGAACGTCCCTGTTTGTACCGCATAGTGATTTGGCCCGCTGTCGCCCTTTGGTCAGCAATTGCAAGCCGGGTGACCCGGCGAACACCTCTGGTATCAATAAGGCGTGGGCGGCCCGTCTGCTGTCCGACATGGGTTGTAACCCCTCGTTCGGTGTATTCTCGATAGACCCTTGCAACGGTTGTGCGGGAAAATTGCAGGATGTTGGCTACATCTGATATTGAGGCACCCATCCGTCTGGAACCAACAATCATCCCCCGTTCAAATGCGGATAGCTCTCGGCGTGCTGCCATTTCTGCAGCTAGTTTTGCTTATGTGATATCAAGGAGTCCTGTGCACCTGCATTTCGAGAATGGAAGCAGCGGCATGTGTCTCATTACGGACAGGGAACCTGATTGGAGAGGTGGTCCATGACTTTTGGTGAGTGAGTGTAAGACGGTGTTTTTCATCCTTGAAGACTATTAATGTGTTTTCTACGAGGGATTTTTCCAAGTTCAAGACTGCTGTTTTCCAGCATGAAAGACTGTATTTTATATCATCTTCAAGGTTTCTGTTTTTCTGCTCATCTTAGCTTACACAAGAACTCATTTTTGTACGTTTCCAGATTGAAAATTCTGGTAATGCCATTAACTGTTTGAAAAACTTGCATTGTTAATCCATGTTTTTGTATAGAATGCCAAGTATCTATTTATATTTAGTCGAGTGAAATTAAATTTTGATTTGGTTAACATTACCCTATATTACTTCACTTTAAAGTGGCGTCCATTTAATTCTATTTTTATCCGTCTCTTTTATTTATTATAAAATTATGGAAAATCGAAAGAACTCTAACAAATTTCTTAAATATGAAAACCAGATAGCCTAGAAGAATCTGAAAGCCAGACTTCACTTCTTTACATATGGATCACATTGACTCCTATAATTCCGACCTCCATAAATCCGATCCTCATAACTTCGATCCCCTTGAGCCAACCCAAACCAAACTTAACAGGGATGTAAATCAAGCCTATGGCAAGTTACATATCAAAATTCAACCTTCTATGTCAAAGGATGAAGAAAACATGAAGGGGACAGTTGGACCTGGTAGAACAAATAAGTAGCTCCATTCTTCCGTTACTTAATAATGAGATTCAGTTTTTAAAGAAAAAACATTTACAGAAAACAATTTCCTCTTTAATGTGGATTCATTTACATTGTAATAAATAAAATCCAATTCCAACTTATGGAAGGGAGAAGCAGAGAAATACGATTTTTGTTATCTTTTAATTTTTTATTCGAATTTTAAAAACACCCATCTCTAAAAGTAAATATTTTCATAAGCTTAAGTTTGAAGAGCAATTTTTAAAAATTTTATTTCATTAAAAAAACTCTATTTTGAAAATTTGCTCCCTGAAAAAAAATTGAAAAGATTGGTAGATAGATACGTATACACTATACAAAATACAGGGTGAGCCTAATTGAAGTCTATTGGCCAGAATGGCTTCGATGAACACTTTAAAGCAATGAAATCTCTTTTAGCAAAGGAAAAATATCTCCAAAATTCGCTTCTAGCTGGAACTAAGAACATTTGATATGCAATAAACGTTCACCGGACTCTAAATCTCTGTGACATTATGTTTTAGAGACACTTGTAATGGACTCATCGAACACTTTGTGGAATTAGAAATACGCACTAGCGTCATATCATGTTATCCCGATAGCAAATTGCGAAAAGGGTCAGAATCGATTAATTAATCGATTAGTGCAAGTGACATCAACGTTTCTAGAAAATCGAGTTTTGATACAGCTGGAATCGAGAATCTATTCGGAATCGATTCAACTCAGGAATCGTGTAATCGATTTTCGGTATCGGGAATCGCCCACCACTAATTTCACGATAACGGACGACCATTGGTATTCAGCAGATTTGATTCATTCCTAGCCGACTTATACCAAGGCCTTTTAGAAACTACCAGGCCTGAAGATGACGTAAATAATGTATTGTTGAAGCACTAAAATTGTGACGTTGACCTTACTTTTGTAATAGCACCACCAGTTTGACTGTTTTATATTTTCCATGTTCAGGCCTGGTAGTTTCTAGGAGGCCGTGCTTATATGCCATTGGTATCTGGCCGAGTTGCGACGCAGTGGGAGAAATGTCTCGCCAGTGACGGGGACTACTGACAAGTATGTTCTTTCTTTTGTCTCCATTTTCTCACTCACCGTTAACTAGGTATTATCAAAAATATACGAGAAGATTGTTTAAAAATGATTTCGACTATTGATATTTACCGTGACGTGGATAGTCCGGGTTCGTAGGTTAGGTTTCAGCCCTTTCCACGTATTTTCCCTGAAGAGCTATGCATCATTGCGACCGCCTGGTATGGCCGCACAGTACCAGTTTCTTGAGGTGTCATGCTATCAGTCTTCGACGGTTTCTTGCATGGCGTTATTGTCCGGAAATCTAACGCCACGTAGGGGCTTATTCATTTCACTGAACAGTGCGTAGTCGCTGGCTGAGAGGTCTCGTGAATACGGAGGATGTGCCGACACATGAACCCCAATGACCATGAGTCTGTTGGCTGGTATAAAGTCAAGCATTATCATGAAGTCACAGGACGTTCTTGGCCCAATTCCCATGGCGATACCGCTGTAACTAGTGAGGCACAATACACATAGGTGGTTTTCGGCGTGAGCTAATCCAGCATCATCATGCCGACCATTGCTTTTTCTCTTCTCATCGGTTTCGTTCCCACTTTCAAATCCCCTCTCCCAGTTGTACACTATCGCACCTTACGTGGCATTGTCACCACATACTGCGCGCTGTATATCTTTGCGAGCCTGTTGCCTTCATTCCACAGGAACCACGCAGTCATTAAAACCGCCATGTTTTTTGTCTTTCCGTTTATGCTACTGCCACCGCACAACGCAATCGCTTCCAAGGTATGCTTACGCGTAAACAAAGAGTTTGGCGTGCAGGTTCGGAGGTTCCCTTGTAAGTCTAAATCATTTGTAAACAACCCTTGGTAATATAGAATCATCAAAGATCAATCCAGCCACATGAGTAATAAATATCCTTTTAATGCTTTCAATTCTTGGATCTTATAACTTGCCAGATAAATCTAGACTAGAAATCATGGTCATCACTCACCATATCATGAATAAACGAACATTTAAAATTTATTTTGTCCAGTTCGGGATGCTTTTAGAAAATAAATCACTAGTTGATGAGTCTTTCACATCCATGAGGTCGGCAAACATAGAAAGTAATGAAGTGGTCAGATTTAAAAATCGCCACACTTCATATCACTTTATATCCAGTATAATGGAGAACAATATACATTACTCCTCGCCATATAGAGTGCCCATTGGCTTTGACAGATTGAACGATAAGGTTATATGCGTAATATTTCACGGATTGTTGAGATTCATTTTGTGCAACTGTTCGATAAGCGAAATGAGCGCAGCGTCGGCCTCCTTTCCTATTATTATTGTTATTATCTTCGATGATTTGATTCCTGCAACACATGTACTTAATTATAGGCAGCTCTGTCGACATTGTTTTGAAATGTGCTTCCTATTTTTGTGTGGATTTGTAATAATACTTTCACAGTCGTTTCACTTTAAGAAGGGTTTTCATCATTCACGGTCCGAATGGCTCATTGCCAAATGCAAGTTGTCTTCAGTGTTTACGAAATTGTTTTAGCTTAATGCACGCCTATTTTTTCCCCAGATAACAAAAAGAAACATAAAGAAAACTGCCACGCTTTTATTTGAGCGTCATGATTTCGAAAGTTGAACATTGGGCTATATAGGAAGTCGCTATCTCTGTATGTTGCCTCGCCCGTAACGTAGATGTTACGAGGGGCGATTGATAAATAGTCTCCATGGCTGTAACTTTTTTATTTGTTAACTGATTTTCAAAATTCTATTTGTATCTTATACTCACATTTGTCCTCTATGTAATCCACTATTCACTATTCGACATAGTCCCCATTCCTTTCCAAACATTGCGCCAACGCGTGACTAGTTGGGTGAACCCGTCGGAGAGGAATTCCGGAGTTGTTGTCGACACCATGATTGAATGGCAGTGTTTACCTCGCCGTCAGAACCAACTCATGTCCCTTAAGGGGCTCTTTCTTATTTGGGAAGTGGTGAAAGTCGCAATGTGCAAAGTCTTTCATTTTTGAACTGCAATTTTTCATCTTTGAACTGTAGGCGCTGCAACGCCTCTGGTATGTGTTGACTCGTGTGCGGGCGGACGTTATCGTACTCCAGAAGAGGGTCCAAAGCTGCCATTCAATCCTGGTGTCGACAACAACTCCGGAAGTCCTCTCCGACGGGTTCACCCAACTAGTCACGTGTTGGCGCATTGCGTGGAAAGGGATGGGGACTATGTCGAAAAGTGAGTTACATTACATAGAGCACAAATATGAGTATAAGATACAAAAAGAATTTTGAAAATCGGTTAACAAATAAAAAAGTTACAGCCATGGAGACCTTATTTATCAATCGCCCCTCGTATATGAATTTAATATTTAATATTATTTTGAATATTTCCGCAACTTGATTTGGGATATTGCTTTTAATAGATAGAGATGTGTAATGACTTAACTTTATAGGTCCCTTAATAGCAGGTAGGCGATGTAGATATTAGCAATAAATCTATGTAATAGATTCAATAATTTATCCCATTAAAATGTGAATTCGTTTACATAACTGGATTTATGTTTACAATACGTGAACTGATTAATGTGGCATATATAATTCGATTTAAACTAAATTAACTTAACCTGAATGTAATCCTATTGAAATGCAATGCGCAATGAAATATTCAAGTGTTTATTGGGCGTTGACAGATTTTACGGGCGTGGGAATAGCATTTATGTAGTTAATGGATAATTTATTGTAATTTCGTGTAGTTAATTTATTGGTTGTTATTTTTATATCACATTTAATCTCCTCACCTCTTTACTCCTGTGCGTCACATTACACGGCCCCTGTTTTCTACAAGAGAATGCTACTACAAAACTTTGTGGGCATTACTTTTTCTTTTTCCTTTAAATTTAATTCGGCAGAAGGTGGGCGGAGAATACATTTCCCCCCCTCTCTCTCTCTAAATTCATTTCCTTCTTTGTTTTCTTTTTTTTTTTTGTTTGCTCGCATTTATTTAATTATTAAGTGGTAGCAACTGGAGTTGAGAAAAGGCAAAGAGGAGAAAGAGGTGGCGATGGTAAAAGGAGTAGGAAAAAAAATGCATCAAAATTTATTTGCTGCATAAAAAGAGGAAATTTCCCCTGTTAGTAAGACGAAAATGGAACGAATAATAGACAGGGTCAGGAGAGAATGGAGCAAATTAGACTATGCAAATGGCGGCGTTAGGCTCGCCGAGGGTCTAGTCGACGAGAAATCTGTTTTGCATTGAAGGCCACCGTAGCTTCCGTTTAATCTCCTTAATTATCTGATGAAAATAATTCTACGAAGCAACAAAGCAGAAATGAATTTTCTTATTTTTGTGCCCATTCTTTCTCCCTTCTTTTTTTTAATGGATCTGCCTGTAAACATATGTTTTAGCAGTACTGCAAAACGAGACGGGTTTAATTAAGAAATAGGAAAGTTTTTATTGTGAGGCAAAATGAATGTAAGGGATCGTATTTCTATAAAAACCTATAAAATAAGACCTCTTCAAATTCTTCAAATGTTTACAACTAATTTATATTGTGCTCGCTCTCTCTCTCTCTCTCTCTCGATTGTTTAAATTTTAAGCAAATATCTAGGGTTCATTTGAAACCCATAAAAAAAGATTGTTTTGCAGGCAATTAATATTGCGTCGTAAACACGGGAGACAAGAATTTACGGAATGTTCGCTTTATTCCTTATTAAGAATTTCTATCATCCAACTGCTTTGATTGGATTTTTAGGCAAACTATCATTTTAACCGAGCATCATGTTCTTATTGAGATTTACTCACTTCTTGACAAACTGACTCTTCGGGCCTTCCAAATTCGGACGGTATTGCTTTCATTTTCTTTATAGCCATTTCCAATATGTCTCAAAATCTCTCGTTGGAAATACTCCTAAAGAATGACACTTTCACTTACTTTCTGCGCTGTTCTTTGGACACATTCTGGTTTGAAAGCTATCCTAGTCTTTCGCATAACCCTGGAAAGGCCGTCATAGAATGTAAGCAAAACATCTCGATTCTGATGAATCTTCGATGATCCAATGGCAATTGCAATTGTCTATGTCAGGCGATTTTTCTTCTGTACGGATATTATTTTTTGACTATATAATTGGAAATGTGTAACCTATGCGATTCTCGACGAAGTGTTCATTCTGAAATTGTTTGACTGTGTCTATATTGATGTGTTTGGAAACGATTGCAGCCCCGATTTCTTATAATCGACTTGCGACCACTCTTCCTCCGCTTAAAGCAGTTGTTTTCAAATTGTAAATGAAATATTCATTGTAGACGTGGACACTCAACAAATTTCGCTACTTCTAGGATATCACCATGCTTTCAACCAAAGATTCTTCTTGAAAAAAAAGATAATTTATATACGTACAAGGAACTATACCACTGATATCTATAATAACACTGTACAGCATGAAAAATGTCATTTAGATAAAAATATGTGTTTCTTGTATATTTTTGGCTGAAAATAACGAATCTGTAATTATTTTTTGTTTTCCACGCACCATTTTCCAAAAAAATGCACATTTTAGCTTTTTATGTATCTATATTTTAGCACATATAGAAGCGCTATGCGACCAGTTCCTCATCCTGAAGATCTTCCTATACCTACAGCTCCAGATAAATATAATGTTGATTCAGAGGAAGACACCTCTGATGACCCAAACCATCAAGATCCTGACTTTCAACCAGCTACATATATGACATGTTCACATCATGAAATCACACAGGCAGAGCTTAACGATGGAATGGAAGTATGCTAGCTGAATATTGCTGGTCTATTATCAGGGACACACTAACAGATGCCTACAAGAGGAAACGGCCAAAAAGATCCTGGAGTCATGAATTGGTAATGCACGAAAGATTGGAGTTTTAAAAAGTGATCACGATGACAAAATTTGACACCTTGAATTACCATTAACCGGTAATGAACGTAAACTTATTTTTGTAATGACTGAAAAAAGTGAACATCACGTGGCTGCAGTTTACGAGTGCTTTCTACGTTCATAAAATTCTATTTCTTCAGATTTCGTTGAGTAGTAGAATTTGTCATCTTTGTTTGGGACTCTTTGAAATTAAATATCTCCGTTGCCTATGATTCATTGCACGTAAAATTTTGAGCATACGGTAGTTGTCTTTGTTATATGCTCTATGCCAGGGCCGTCCAAGTCGTGCATGTCGCCCGCGTGCAACATAAATTGCTCACGGGCAAAGCCGAGGAGATAGTTCAAAACTTAGGAGGGGAGTGGTTATAGTTTTTCCTATGCAGTGTTGCCAAACTTTCGTGGGCGATTGCATAAAAAATGAGGCATTATTTCTTTTGTTACTGATACTTGCTTGTTTTTCGTCTCGCATAACATGGCGCACATTCCGAAAAAGCATAAAATCACTGAACCAGTATTTAAACCGGAGTGGGAGAATATGTTGTTTTTTTTTTTCATTGTTCAGAGTTTCATTGTTTCGGATTCGAAATGCTTAATATGCAATCGTGTCCTATCGGGGAAATAAAATACAATTCTACCTGACATCGAAAAAATCGTCACATTAAAACGAAGGAAATAAAATGGTAAACTGCCTCTTTTTTTTTTTTACAATGTCGAATTGATAATTAGCAACTCTACTTTAAGGAACTGATCAACGTAATGTGCAATAGGGGGTAAGGAAGATTACCCGCGTATATGGGCGCTGTCCGCGGACAGAAATCTTGGACAGCCCTGCACTATGCGCTTACCCGATTCGAAACGTTCCCTTGTTATAATTTTTCCGTCAAAATAGCAATAAGCATTTAACATACTAGACCTGTGCGGATCATAAGATTTATATAAATGTTTCTTCTGGAACTTTAAGCATTAAAATTTCGCTTTTTCTCTTGCCAAAGAAAAGCCCAATCTCTTTATTTTATCGCCGGAAGGTTTTAAAATTTATTATTTAATGGTGAGTTATTTTATTTTATTATAAGCTTTTATTAACTTTGCTGTGTTAGTTGTTTAGGTCAAATCTTGTAATCAATATTAAACCAACTTTCCGACAAGCTAGGGAGCTGCAATTTGACACACTTATGCAGAATCGATGACAATTTATGATAAAGAAAAAAATTTTCAAATCGGTTCATTGGTTCGTGTTCTAATGGTACTAACTCATTACTACGAATTGATTGTTGTAACAATTGGACATTTCGTTATGGCGAGAGTAAATTTGTCTATTGTTTATTGTTGCAAAATTAAGCTGTATTGTTGCCACTAAATAAAACATTATAAAAGCTTGGTTTGATAAAACCTTTTTCCTCTTAACTTGTATATTTTATCATTTCCTGCCCTTTGAAGTTTATTTTCAAGTTTGTTATTTAAAACAATCCGCTTACGGAACGTTTCAGGCATATTCAATATTAAATATTTACTAACAACCGAGAACATTCTGCAAAATTTTAATCAACTTTTAAGACGGGGGACAGAGAAGATGTATTCACGCTCCCGTAAAGTAGAAATTCGATTATTATAATTCGTTTTGTTTATTTATTTTACGACATTATAAAAAATAGAATCATTATTCATAAAACAAATAAATCCCAATTGATTGCATTTAGAATGCGCCGGTAGACGAGAAGTTTAAAAATTTTTTAATTTTAGCAATTAGCCTATGGGCCTGGTTTAGATACTTTAGAGAGTTTATAAATTTTTATTTCTGTTACATCGAAGTAGTTTGCTTTTAGTATGTGATTTTTATTCAAACTAAATATTCTAAGTTTTTTTCCTGAAATACTGACAATTAATAGTAAAAATCTATCTTAATAAAGTGTCAGAGCTCAGATGATCATTAGAAATTAGGACTGAATACAGTTAGAAAATTTGATAATCATTAAATGCCAATAGTGACGGTAGCATCAGATATTAAGTTTGCAAGATTTGCTATTTCAATGGCAAAATAAAGGTTTTGGACACTGAAGAAACAAGGCAGTAAATTACTTAAAGTGGAAATTATGTAGCACCTTATGCAAAACTGTCTTGAGTAAAATTTATCTTAGCTGAAACTATTTACTCAAAACCGATCTTAGCTGTTAAGAACTAACTCAAACACATGATATGACTTTACTTATCGGCATTATGGGCAATTTAAACTTTCCCAAATTCCGGTCATTATCCGGGTGAAGTCATTCATTATACAGTGGTAATTATAGCAGATACACCACGAACATACACATCGTAATACGAGGGGTAATCAAAAAGTAATGGTGCGTATTTTTTTCTCTAAAATCGTGACCGGGAAAAATAAACACATGTACATTCGATAGAACAATTCAACTTTTAATTTTCCACACAATCTCCAAGCCGATTGAGGCAACGATCCCAGCGGTGGAGAAGTTTTTCCAAGCCCTGTCAATGAAAGTCGTCCGGTTGAGTGTGGAACCAGTTGCGAACTGCCGATTTCACCTCCTAGTCGTCACAGAAATGTTGACTGGCTAGTGACTTTTTCCGGTCCGAAGATATGGTAGTCACTGGGAGCGAAGTCCGGGCTGTATGGAGCATGAAGCAGTGTTTCCCAGCAGCGACTGACCCGTTGCTGGTTGGGGATGTGCGTTGTCGTGGTGCAGCACGATGTCCTCCATTGCCAAGAGAGGTCTTTTCCTGCGTATGGCCGCTCGAAGATTCCTCAATGTGTCTGTGTAGCGTTCGGAATTGACAGCGGTAGTTGGTCGAAGAAACTCAAGAAACATGTCAATCATGACCTTGCCGGCTGATGGCACAGTTTTGAACTTTTTCGTTGTGGGAGATGAGGTGTGTTTCCAAGCCGCGATTGCATCTTGGTTTCGGGCGTGAAATGGTGGACCCATGATTCATCGCCTATGATCATTCGACCCAAAATATCCTGAACTTCCTCCTGGTATCGGTGAGATGCAGCAAACAAGCATCAAAGCGAGCACCTTGATGTTCGGCCGTCAACTGTCTTGGCACCCATCTGTATGACACTCTGTAAGCCGATCTGCTCGTGAACAATGTCGTAGGCCGTCCCATAAGAAACATCCAACGTTGTAGCAATTTCTCTCACGGTAATCCGCCGGTTCTCCCGCACCTGCGCTTCCACAGCGGCAATGTTGCTATCAGTCGGCCGGCCAGAGCGATGGTCGTCCAGCAGGTCCTCTCGTCCTTCCTTAAAAGCCTTGCACCAACGTTTTACTGTTCGGAGCTGCAAGATATTACCTCGTACACCGACACAATTTCCTTATGGATATCGACTGGTTTCAGTCCTTTTGCACAAAGAAAACGCATAACACTCCGCCGCTCAAAAGCACTGGACGATGAAATGAGAGCCGCCATCTTGTTTGGACTGTCACGTCGTTAGTGCTTGGCGAATGAACACGATACTAACAGGAAACTTTAACAATGAACCAAACTATCATATCTGCCGTCATTTTCGAGGGAAAAAAATACGCGACATTACTTTTTGATCACGCGAAATGCGGAGCGGAAAATTTATTATTGTTTTTCACTACAACATATTCTATTCGGTAAATAATGTCGACATATGTAGTCTTTTATGCCTTTTAAGAGTTTTGATAGATCCTAATACAGGGTGAATCAGACTTTACACTTTTAAATACCTATTGCAGATAGACTACTTATGATAGAGGACTGTGCAAGACCCAATAGAAAGAAACTTCAGTAATGATAAGCGAATGCAGAATTTTGCCATAAGGGCATATTCACGGAGGCACCACCCCTATGGAGGATATCCAGCTTTTCGTGATCTTCCGCCATCCAGCGCCGGATTTATACTTTTCCTTAGTGTAGGCCACTGACTTTCTGCCGCCCCTACTTTCGTGATCACATGTAAGTAATGTAATGTAAACTAACATTGTAAGACTATTTAGGTCATAAATTATATGTATTTAATTAGATAAATTGACATTGTTAAACTAATAAATGAGTTTTAATCTAAATTTTTCTTTAATGAAAATAAAATTGTGTTTTACACAAAATATCCTAAATTTTCAATGATTTCTGAGTTGAAAGATTCTAGAGATACTTTTCTTTTACATTACACTTTTTTACGGGATTTATTTTTTTTTTGCAAAATCATCTATAATATCATCAGAGGTTATAGTGTTCATTAACTCGGATTCTATATATAGAAGGGCCTCTTTTGGTTGCCTCTTTGCATATCGTTCATGTTGGTATTGCTTCTGTACACTAAATTTAATTGCTATTTGTTCGAAATAATAAAAGTTTTCTCGTAAACTCTATCTGTTGTCATAAACTCAAGAAGAGACCCATAAAGATCGGATATCGTGAGTGCATCTACATAAGAGCTTTGAATTTACGTGCTCAGTTTATTTAGCCTTTCCAAAATTTTATTCCAAAAGACGACCATGAAAGCAGTTTCAAGTTTCTCTTGCTTCATTTCGTGGGATAAGTTTCTCCGCAGAATCATTTTCTATAATTTCCAAAACTCTGAGAACTTCATCCCAGTTATCCCTTAGACTTTTACAGGCATCCGCTCTTGCTGACCAACGTGTGAGGTTCACCCTCTTCAGTGTTTTCTCTTTCCTGTTTCATCTGCCAATTGTTTCCAACGTCCAGTTGATTTCACAAAAAAGGTATACGTTTCCTCCAGCAACATAACAAAGTGGCAGGCTTCTGTAGAAGATTCAGCGAAGCACGCCATATTTAATGAATGAGCAGCACAAGGGACGAAGAAAGCAAGTGGTGCTCGTTCTTGATTTTTTGCTTGCAAACCATTGTGCATTCCAGACATGCTTGATGCATTGTCATAGGATTGACCACGACAATCTTCAAGATTTATATTTAACTTTTCTAGTTCTGAAGTAATGGCAATAAACATTTCTTGAGCCTTATGCCCTACAGAAGATAAAAACTTGAGAAACCTCTCACATGACTCTCCAGTATCTAAAACATGTTGAATGACGAGTGTGAATTGAGCCACATGTGCTATATCTGGTGTAGAGTCCACAACAAGAGAAAAGTACGTACTTTGTATTTTTTACTTCATCACCAATGCATTTCAATACTTTCTCAGCCAATAAATGGATAAATTCGACACAAATAGTTTTTGATAGGTAGCTAGTTGTTCCTGGGCTTGCATATCTTTCCATGTGCTTGGCTAAAAAAGGATCGAACTCTGCTAGTAATTCGAGGAGCATCACGTAATTTCCATTGTGTGGATCACCAAATATTTTATTAGTTCCTCTGAAGGCGAGACCTCTAGAAGACAATCTTTTTATTACAGCAGCAATCCTCTTTAAAATGTTAGGATTATTTAAAAGTCCTCAGTAGGTTATTTCTTCAGTTATTTGAGCAGTTAATAAAGAGCCGACATAACCGCGAGCCATACAGGACTTGCGATGTGAAGAGTTTTCGTGTTGAGATACTCGAACTTCAGCATTCTTCCAATCATTGAAACCTTCCTTACTGTCAAATTATGTCTTGTTCTCAATAGAACCAAAAGCCAAGCAGGTTCCACAGAACACGAATCCTTTGCTTTCCGAATAAACAAGCCATTTCCTTTCTCGTATTCCATTATTTTTCATTTTCCTGATAAAAAGGGTTTTTTGTAAATAACGGCGATGATCGGAATACATCCTCTCGCTTTTAGTGAAATCATTGAATTTGTTTTGTACAAAGCCATTTCTTGCAATAATGTCTCTCGTTGTATCGTTTATTTCCAGAAGGCTGCGTCGTTGTGCAATTTTGTGGGTGTTTTGAATTTTAGTAGCTTTTGCGACTTGAGACAGTTCTTCAAGATCAAATCACCGCCACTTGTTAAAGGTTTCTCATTGTAGACAAGCAGTTTTTACTATATACGACTTATTAGTCTGCATCAGCTCATTTGGAGAATCAAAGACAGCATAATCTTGTACAGATTGATCTTCCTTGTTACTAACAGTTCTCATGGTCTCTAGTGAAGAAAGACATGATTCCTCATTGGTAGTTTCACTTTTAAAAAAAGTTTCTATTTTCTTGTTTTTCTGAAAAGCATGTTGTTGTTCAACCTTTTTTAAGTTTGCTTCCTTTCTGTACTCAGCACCGTCCATCACTTTCTTTCTGATGGTCTCTTTCGTCCAGATGGTCTCATTTTTCATTAGGTGGGTCAGCTACCAGTTTTATTAAAAGATTTCACGTTTCTAGTAAGCCTAATAAAAATTTTAATAATTTTTGCAATTATTTCTACGACTCAACATAATGCAGGCAGATAGGTTTAAATACGCATTTTCATTATATGTGCTCAGCAAATGCTCTTCTATTATGTTCGCAAAAGAGAACGGGGGAAAACTAACTTAAAACTATTTGAATCAGTTCTACAAACAACTAAAGATATTAATCGTGATAAAAACAAAATAAATTACACATAAATTGATCAATTTTTAAAGAAATATATTTAAAAGTAGACACGGGAGAAATCAACAACTCTCCTGGCAAACCACAGTAGAGCAATCACCGTCACGGGATTAAGAGATTAAATCTTCATGGTCAACATTAAGTAGTTTAATGTGTTTTTATTACACTCATCTCTGTCTTCTTTCAACAGAAACACAGTCATGTAACACACGATACGGATGATTTTTTGGTGATTTTATGCGTGAAGGCGAAATGAAGCAAGGCCTTGCAAGGGTTAACACAAGTGCAAAACCGAAACTAAAACAATGGCCCGGTCGCCTCCGTTCCTTACAGCGCCGCGCCTGTACCCTGTGAACTTTCTCAGATAATTTTTCATCTGAATTTTTTTTTATTGTTTTTAATATTTTTAATATTTTCCGGCGCCGGCGCCTTCTGAAATCCGCCGCCCCCTGAAATCTGCCGCCCCTAGGCCGCGGCCTAATCCAGCGCTGCCGCCGTCAGGCACAATGTGACAGACACGTGTCATGTCTACAATGATAATATCTAAGCGACTCGAACCCAGACTCTCCATGTACTCTAGCCATCTGGTTCTAGGTCAATCCCTTTTCTCTACCCACCGACTTGGAAAATAGCAACTATCTAGGAATACTATAGTCATCGCCACCTAAGTTGAACGAGAGGATGACGTCATTTCTAACGCCAGCCAATAGTCGCTAACGGGAAGTAAATTGCTTAGCTATTCCATGAAACATTCGCTTTCGTTTTCGAAACATTGTTTTCGTATTTATATTTAGTTTCGGTTTTCGTTTTTTTTTAAATAGATAAATAAAATTAATAAATTAAAAAATAACGCTGAATAGTCGAGTCGAAAGCAATTTGTTTTATATTATGACTTTTAATAAGCTTTCCACGTTTCAACGAGATCTCCGCCTTTACTACAGTAGAAGTGCTTCATGGGTAAAATCCAGACAAAGCATATTGATGAGGAGATTTACTGCGCATGTCAAAAAGATCGTTCAACTTATGTGGGGGTGAGTATAGTTTGCGGCATCAATATCACGTGGCCATACTAACGCGACTGAGACTTCTCATAGGGGAGAAGTTGCGGCTCAACTCCCTTATTTTACTGCTGTGCACTCTATCTACAGTAGTAAGATTATACCTGCCATACCTCTTAGGAATATCGTTACAGTCGCTTACACCCGCGGTCGTGCTCTTTCGGTCATTACCCAATAGGTGAGATTTGAAAACAGAGATCTTGGCTTTGTTTCCTAGCTCACGTTTTGCTACCACGGATCGCCACAGTTCGTATCTGATAGGTTGCTGCACCGAGTCGAGCATCCAATTTTAGGTCTTGCCGCCCGTCACTCGTAAATGCAGTCGAGATACATGAACTTCTCCACTTGGTATATTACATGCTCTCAAAATTAAAACTTAACTTTTGGTCTTCAGCAGGGATGCATTTACCATATGGCGCATCAGAAGCAATGTATGGGGCTACAATTTAAAAGAAATAGAGGCTTTTCAGCGTATTTGTGAATGGCTTTATGACTTTTTCAATAATACCTTTTGTACAGTTATATTCTACATTGTTCTAAACAAATAGCGCTCTTAATCGAATCGAATTATTTACACATTGGACAAACACATATGAAATTTTCTTTAACCTAATATTAACTATATTGATGTTAATCTCGAGAGCTTTTATTTATCATGTAAATTTGTTACACAGTTTCAACTCTGACTATATCCAATCCAAGAAATATAAAAATTGTTTTAAAAAGTATTATAAAGCATTTTTGTTCTATCTTTGGCTTTTCATATTGATAAAAAAAACTTTATTAGTTCTCGATTTATCCACTTGCTGGTACGCTACTTTCGCCAACTAAACAACATAATCAAATTTTGAAATAATAGAGAGGGGGGGGGGGGGGAGTTTCAAATCGTAAATTTGAACCATAACGGATAGCGACGGCCACTCTTTACTCTCTAAAAATTCTTCAACGACTCGAAAGTTATGCACAATAAAAATTGTTTCCCATAAGTTTTATAGTCTCCTGTATTATTTTATTTGCTTTTGTCTTTTTACGGCTTTTCTGTATAAAGTTCTTATCACAACTTTGCAGAAAATCAAACTCCTAGACATCACAGGAATTCCATTTCACTCAAGAGAATATTTTAGACAAATAAGCGAGTCGTATCAAATTGGAAATCTCTGCTAATATGGAAACTCGGAGAAAAGGCCTCTTTTCTGCATCCCATATCAATACCTGATGTTTCGATAGCTATGGATAAGTGTCATGAGTTGAACGACTTATACAGGGTGTAAATGGACGACGTTTCACAAATTTAAGGATATGTAGAGAATGAAACTCTGAGCAAAAAAGTCTAGTCGCGTTTTTCGATCTGAGGCTCCGTTAGAAAGTTATAGCGCGCTTTAAAGTTTCGTGACGTCAATTCCGGAAATCTATCTTGGTACAGACCAGAGACAAATGAAGAAAGAGACTGGCAGTGACCTCCCCTCTAGTGGTGCCTTCGCGCCGCCATTACGGGATTGGCAAGAAACGCTGATCGCCTGAGGCAATGCATGTGAATCAATCGCAAACGATTATTTTTTATAATATCTACCTAAGATATCTGGATGAATTTATTATGGGACCACCAGAAAAACTTGCTCTATTAAACAAAAAATAATCATCCAAATCGGCCCATCCGATAAAAAGTTATTTGGTGATAAATAAAGTTATTCTTAAACATAAATTTAAAAAAAAAGTTTAAATGGAAAAGGAGGACGAGTTATATTAAACAATCAACTAGGAAAATTCTCCTTTATAAATTATAATTTGAAAGTTAATAAAATAAAATATACAGTTCACTAATTATAATCCAAATTATTGTTGATTAGTACGAGATGTACAAATTATAATCCCCCCTTCTAAGAACTAACTGGAAGAATTTCTCATACATATTGGTCAAATCGGCTTTTTTAAAAAAAAGATCCAATATTTCTGTTCACAAGTAATTATATTATTAGTTAATTGCTTATTACAATATTTGGATTAATAAACTGATTATTTTATTGAACTGAGAATTATTTCTTCCTTTTCGTTTTTTTTTTTTTTTTAAAAATAAAACAATTTAAGT
>JAHWFO010088925.1:1158302-1175077 GCA_023313115.1 Rhysida immarginata
ATCACAACTTTGCAGAAAATCAAACTCCTAGACATCACAGGAATTCCATTTCACTCAAGAGAATATTTTAGACAAATAAGCGAGTCGTATCAAATTGGAAATCTCTGCTAATATGGAAACTCGGAGAAAAGGCCTCTTTTCTGCATCCCATATCAATACCTGATGTTTCGATAGCTATGGATAAGTGTCATGAGTTGAACGACTTATACAGGGTGTAAATGGACGACGTTTCACAAATTTAAGGATATGTAGAGAATGAAACTCTGAGCAAAAAAGTCTAGTCGCGTTTTTCGATCTGAGGCTCCGTTAGAAAGTTATAGCGCGCTTTAAAGTTTCGTGACGTCAATTCCGGAAATCTATCTTGGTACAGACCAGAGACAAATGAAGAAAGAGACTGGCAGTGACCTCCCCTCTAGTGGTGCCTTCGCGCCGCCATTACGGGATTGGCAAGAAACGCTGATCGCCTGAGGCAATGCATGTGAATCAATCGCAAACAATTATTTTTTATAATATCTACCTAAGATATCTGGATGAATTTATTATGGGACCACCAGAAAAACTTGCTCTATTAAACAAAAAATAATCATCCAAATCGGCCCATCCGATAAAAAGTTATTTGGTGATAAATAAAGTTATTCTTAAACATAAATTTAAAAAAAAAGTTTAAATGGAAAAGGAGGACGAGTTATATTAAACAATCAACTAGGAAAATTCTCCTTTATAAATTATAATTTGAAAGTTAATAAAATAAAATATACAGTTCACTAATTATAATCCAAATTATTGTTGATTAGTACGAGATGTACAAATTATAATCCCCCCTTCTAAGAACTAACTGGAAGAATTTCTCATACATATTGGTCAAATCGGCTTTTTTAAAAAAAAGATCCAATATTTCTGTTCACAAGTAATTATATTATTAGTTAATTGCTTATTACAATATTTGGATTAATAAACTGATTATTTTATTGAACTGAGAATTATTTCTTCCTTTTCGTTTTTTTTTTTTTTTAAAAATAAAACAATTTAAGTACCTTTTCAAAAATATTTTAGGTTACCAGGTTTTCTTTTAATTTAAAATTTTAAAATCAATTAGTTAATATTTGATAAATTATGTTAGGTTTGTTAATTAAACTTTTAAATATCCTTCCAGTTTAAATGTCCTGCCTTTACAAATATTCCATTATTATCAGATTAACAAAAATTAAAATTACATTTTTTATTATTATCTTAAAACAATTTTGTGACGCAGCTTTTAAATTTTTTTATACATGTAATATAAACATCTGATATTTCAGTAAACATAGGTATAAACGTTTTTATTGTGATGAATACATTAAAAAATAAACTGTCACGCAAGAAATAAGCACCAAGCTCTTACACCCGTGTATAATAGCTATTTCAAAGCTAAACAAAAAAATTAGAAAACGAAACATTTGCGCTGTAGATTTCCAAAGGATGACATTCTTCGTAAAAAGTGGATACATCTTTTATTTCGGCAACAAAATTATACAGCATTTTTTATTAAACATTAAATTAATGACAAATTGATTGGCATTAAATTTACCAGGTTATTTAGCAATACAAATGAAAATATTTATTAGGTATTAAGACTGATTAAGTTATAAGAATCAACTTTTTTAATAATAAAAATCAGTTAAGACTTAAAAAATAAATTCATCCTTCCTCTAGATTCATTTACTTTCACCATGGATGAAGAAATAACTTTGCTTCTTCAGTTTTCTTCATCTATGCTTTCACTTGTCTCTGGCTAAGCCTCCATTAGGGAACACGTCAACTGGACGAGTGCAACTATGCGCTGGTCAAGTGGACGATAGTCTACTGGACGAAAACCAAGTGGGCGCCGGTAAGACTGGACGATAACCAAGTGGACGACAAAAATTTTATAACTTAAAGAAACAACAACTTTACCATCCTGTTTTTTTATGGACATTTGGACGACAGAAATATTTTAAAACTTCAAATTTAAAAAAAATTAATTTTACTATAACTTAATTCATTTATTTTATTATTATTACATATTAATATCTATGAACTAATACATCATGGCATTTTATTATATTTTTTTAATTAAATATATTTATTTCAAGGAAATTTTTCCTCGTTTCTGACTTAAAATATAGGATTTATCTAAAATAAATATACAGAATTAAGTACCAAAATCGGAGGGAATCTCTTATCCACAAGGAGATTTGAAATATCGGATACGTATTTCGGCTACCAAGTAGCCATCTTCAGTGATGAGAGACAAAAGTCAAGTCTAATAAATATACTATGAGATCAGTAAAATAATGCAATAAAAATACTTTCGAAAAAGAAAGTATGCAAAGTATGCAAAATGACTACTGCAAAATAAGTGTTATCGTTTCAGATAAGGTTCTAATCACAGAATCTTCGCATTTTTATCAACGGCAAATGCTGCGTGATGCAATTCGTATTTAGAACCATTTTTTATCCAATTAGCTTAGAAAGCTAATTATGATAACATTGTCCAATTATATTAACCCAGAAACGACTTATTAGTCATTTACCATTATGAATTTTTTCATTGAAGAATTTATAAAGTTATAAAAATTACTTAAAAATTATTATGGCCCGGTAAATAAATATATGAAATTATATGATCGTTACAAAACTGTTTTAATGCACAATATTTCATTACATTGTTCAATTTTATTGATATTTTTTAATGCAAACAACTAAGAATTAAAATTAAAACGGACGGCAAAATAAAGTTGGTATTTTTAGTTGGCTTTTTTTTTTAAATTATAAAATTATCGTCGTCCACTTGGTTATCGTCCAGTTTTACCGTCGCCCACTTGGTTTTCGTCCAGTTGACATCGCCCAGTTGACTATCGTCCAGCTGTGACAATAACGATAGGAGTTGCGAGTTGTAGGCGCTCTTTTAAAAATTCGTAAGGCATTGAATCAGCTATTGAAAGTCATTAAAAGTATACGTTATCGTTAGTTAATGCAATAAAAAAATTTTTTAAAAAATCAGAAAACAGATTATGCTTACTAATACCTCTTGAAGTCATCTACAAAAACAGATGAAATAACATTGAGAACATACGCCACCTTAGGTTTCTGCCATTCTCTTAATGGCGATCGCTGCACTTCCGGTGGCAACAGTAGCGCTCAGCAAAATGAATAGGGCACTGCCAATCTCTTACTTTCATTTGTCTCTGGTACAGACGCTGAACAATTTTTAACTTAGCACTATAACTTTTTAAAGGAGCCTCAGATCGAAAAACGCGACTAGACCTTTTTGCTCAGAATTTCACCCTCTACCTGCCTTTTCATTTGGGCACGACCTTTTAGAATCACCCTGGCCGATACCGATACCGATATTCCTTACCGATACCGAACTTTAAAGCGCTGTAACTTTTTAACGGAGCCACAGATCGATAAACGCGACTAGACTTTTTTGCTCAGAGTTTCATCCTCTACATATCCTTAAATTTGTGAAACGTCGTCCATTTACACCCTGTATATGTAGACCGCTCATAGATCATTATTATGGATAGACAGGCTAAAGAATAATATGCCACCTCTGACACATGTATTTTCATTACTATTAGTAAGCCCGAGAGCAAACACAGCACAAATAATCGCCAACTTTAAATAGGGAGACCCCAAAAAGTTAGCCGCAAAAACACGCCTACATACACTATCTACCGAATATCTATCTATCTATCTATTGTTCGAACAAACCTATCAGTCATCATATTCGATTTCCCATGATTCGATAGGCAGAAGAACGCAACAGGTGAGCGTAGTAGTCGAATAATGGTGGCATGATAGCTAAGTTAAATGACTTTGAGAGTTATGCCATGGGCGAATGCCACATTGGTGGCAATTACATTCATGATATTTACAGTAGAACGGAGCATAGGAAAAAATATTGGCCAACCGATGATCAAATGGAGATATTTTTTGGCATTACCACTGCAGGTAAACATTTAGTTCGACCTCGAAAATGACGTGTAGGAAATGGCGTCTGTTAAAACGGGTAGCACGAAAAAACCCATTTCAATCGGCACAAATCATCCTCATAGAATTCCAGAACACCACTTATATCTTTCTGTACGACAATTAAAAAGCTTCAGCACTAAGGTTTCACACAAAAACTCAATATCACAAAGACTCAATATCACACACACAAAAAAAGAGTAGGATGGGTTGTCTGGTATGATGCAAAAAGCGCGTAAAAAGGAAAATATACCAGTAGTAAACGATATTTTGAGGTAACGATTGTAATAGTTCGCGTTTAGGTGTGGGAGAGTCTTGAGGACGCCTATGGGCGTAGGACAGTCTTGAAGACGCTATGTAGTAGTTCCTATAGTCATTGGAAAGTTTTTCGGTAATAGAATTCTTGTTAAACTAGCATGGGTTTGAAGTAGGGGTCTTGTTTGTGCAGCCATGACGGCGGTTGAATGCACTGACATTTTGGATAATCAAGTGTTTCTTGTAATGTGCAGAATAGACAAAAATTATTACCAGTTTTGATAACAAAGCCCCTTAACTGTAAGCCCCTAGCTGTAACTGTAATGGCGTTGCATGAAATTACTGCCCTTGATCTACCAGATTTTAGATCTCACCCTCATCGAACATTTGGGCAAACTACTGAAGGGCAAGGGGAGGCCGTGGGCTAGGGGTTTTTCGCACAGCAAGCCAGCTCTGTGAAGTTAAGCATCGCCTAGCACGGTAGTCACTGGATGGGTGCCATTTAGTGACGCGAGATCTTACCTCCCCCCCGTACTTCGGAGGGCACGTTAAGCCGTCGGTCCCGGCTGCTATTACTACCTTATAGCAGTCGTAAAAAGCTGGCAAATGTTCAATGTTCAAAAATGCATCTCCCAACTCGTCTGATCAACGCGGGAGATTAGACCAAATAATCCGCCCGTGGGGGAGGCCTATGTCCTGCACTGGACTGAGACAGGCTGAAACAATTATATATGGGATGAGAAAGTTAAGACCAACACGTCCAAAGCCTATTGTTCAAATCAATGCAGCCTTGAACGAGGAATGGAAACGTACTCTAATTGATGTCACCATAAACTTGGTGGGAATCTCCCTCATTGAGCATTGGCATCATCCAGTCTAAAATCGTATACAAGATGTTAGTGTAGGCATTTTCTATCCCTATGTCTATTTCTCTAGTATCCGGATAATTACTGGAAGATAGAGTACATGAAGATAAACATGCTAGTCATTTACGTCTACAAGATAATTAATGTAGACAGTGTGTTTCTTCACTGACCAGGAGCTTTAGGCAAATTTTAGTATTGTGGAACATTTATTGTTGATGGATCACGTTTTAAGTTTTATTTATTTTCCTTTAATTCCTCATATAAAGACACAGTAAATAACCGTTCATCTTAGCATATTTAGACAAATAACAATTTACAAATACGACAGAAAATCTCTCATAGTTTGACTGTTGGTATTTGCAGTTCTGCCTTGTTTTTGTGAGTTCCTAAGATATCTTTTGAGCAAAGAGTATAGTCTCTTGAGTAGGGACACAAATAAAAATAGAAAACGAGTCGTTTCGAGGAAATAGTTGAGATAAATGTCCAGCGGACCGAACTCCAACGTCAAAGTGGTCAATAACCGAGAGGATTAGTCGCCGTCACCTGGAGATGATGTCAACCGCAGCTCAAAATTATCGATCGTCATAGGGTGTCATCATTGGCTCCCACATGGCACGGACACAGAGAAGGCAGTGGAAAGATAACATAAAAACTGCAAAATCAAAATTATTTTTTGCTTTGGAAAAAAAAATTACACTTAATCAAATGTTTACATTTATGTTTTTTGCGTGGCTGGCTATTCTATCATTTCTAAGAGTTTGATATTAATCAATGTTTCGACAGGAAGGATAGTTCTTGTAGAAAACCTGTTGATAGTTTTTTTTTCTAATTTTTAATTTAAGGCTCTAAATATCTAGAACGTTTTTATATCTTGATAACTTTAAGAACTTTAGAACGTTCTTGATGACGAATATTGAAGTTTGTTGATTCTGTAAACTCTAGCATCTGCTTTATCATTAACTAATAAACCATCTTCCCAGGTCGTTGTTAACTACGAGAAATGACGTGAACTCTATTGTGAATTAGCATTAATCCTTTATATAATCGCCATAATAAGGGACTATGGCTAAACTGGGCTCATCGTATATCAAACAGAGAATTGCGTGTTTCGAATGTAACATCGTTTGTCTTCTAAATGGAATAAAATTTATTTGTTATGTCATCTGAAGATAATGGGTTTCAATTATTTGATCGATAATACTGATATATAAAAATATCCCGGAAACACTAATTTCTTATTCTGACTGCGTTTTCTTTGTCTATATGAGTGTTTGCTTATTGCACGACTACTATAGCATGATGATAATTAATAGCTCACAGCAGGGGTTCTCAAGCAGGGGGAAATTGCCATCTGCGGAAATTAAGACTACGGTTCAATAAGGGTGATATCTGGGAAAGGAGAGATTAGAGCTAAAACGGTTGAGAAACACTGGCTTAGAAATTTAATTTTTCATTCTTACTATTTCAAATTTACTTCCTACGGTAATTACACGTCGCTCTCAATGGATCTGTTTGAAATTTAACCTGGGAGGAAATCAGCCTACTGAGGCTCTACTTGGTCTACCAAACTTGTTAATAAAGGGAGAAACATAAACATCCACGACTTTAGGGAGATTCGAACCCCCAACTTGCTGCGCTCAAGACTTGCGCCTTAGCATTTTCGGCCAACGAGTCGACTCCCGGAATTTTATTTTTATAAAACTTTTGTATGTAGCGACAACAAAATAAAATGGGAATTATCAAACTTCTACATTTATCTCATTTCTCTACATTGTACCAAAGCTATTGATACAACAGTCTCATCGTAAAATTCGTTCGGCTGGTCGCCAGCTCACTTTCGCAGCACTGAATTTTGGTCACCACACATTACGCTTTTTTGTTCGCTTATACAGACGGTTGTTACGATCTATGATAACGATTTGGAGGAGAAAGTTTACGAAGAAACCCCCCCCTTTCTCCACCAACGATCGTGTTCTATTTGATGAACCTGGTTATGGACTATTACCCTGCACCGTATCTTCCTGTAGAAAGATGTCTGCAGAACTGCGAGGCTGATGTCCATTCCTGTCTCATCGGCCTCGGTGGCTCAGTGGTTGCGTGATCGCCTCTGATGCTCGAGGACGCGGGTTCGATCCCGGCCGAGGACGACGAGCATTTTTTCAGGGGAGAAATCCTGAAATCACGCACTTCCTTCGGAAGGAAAGTAAAGCCGTTGGTCCCGTGTAGTCATTTGCCGGCTGCACGTTAAAGAACCCTTGCGAGACAAAATTTGCGGCCCCTATAACGCCGTCCTGAAATGACTATAGCAGTTGAAAAGAACGTTAATACCAAACAAACCAAACAAAACCATTCCTGTCTGCATTCTTTCCAGAGGCCCTCACTGGTTGTTGGACGGCGTCGAGCAAGGGCTCGTTTCAATAATCCAAATCCACAGATATGCATCGGGGATGCATCTGGTGACTTGACAGAGATAAGTTAAAAGGGTATAACTTGAATTCCAGTTTCATCTTCCAAATCCAACATAAATTAAAAGATCAAGTTAAACTTTGGCTGGAGGCTTTGTTTTGAAGCAGCCAAACTTTGCTTTTGTTCTCTCTGATTTGGGGATTGGACTGAGAACATGCTGCTGAGAGTAAAGGAAGTTAACTTTAGCCTTCCTGTCCACTCTTCGGATTGTGAACTTGCCGTTGTACGAGAATCCCGCGATCACCATAAATCCTTTTGAAAAATTTTCCTTACATTCCTTGCATCACTTTTGATATGGCTTCTCTCCATGTGAACGTAGAAAATTGCGCGGAATTTGTTGTAATCGTTGAGGTAGATGTAGATTTTATCCAAAGTGACAACGTATTCCATACTTCTGCTGCGAAGTAACCCTCATTGAGCATCCGACAGTTCCTCTTCCTTTCTGCGACGTACCGTGGTAGCAGCTTATGAACACGACCCTTGCGGCGCTTTTCCAGCTGCAAATTCTTTGTTTGATTTTTTATATTTACGGTAACCTGTATAGGTTCTACAATATTTGCGATCCCTCTTTGGGTTGCTGAATTTTCACATTGGACATGCTGCTGGATCTTTCGAATGATCTGTGGTGTTCGGCTTGTGGGAACTCGAGGATTTGGCTGTTTGTGGTCAGTTGGAATTAACCCTTCCCGGGATTTTCTTTTTCCATTCAGTACGGACAATATGCCTTTCTTCAAAACAGAGAACTTTCATGTGTCACATGCGCTAATTATAGCAGAATGGCTGTAATTAGCGTCGGAAAGGGCGGTAATGTGCCTTTCCCAGTAAGATCCGAATTTCGGAGACATTTTTTCATGACATTTACTACTTTCGAATGGAATACAATAACGCGGATGTAATAGCATCAGTTCACGTCTTTTCTCTCACGCATGTGCAAGTGCACTTGGCCCGCAGCATTCATGCAATAAATCGTTACCAAATCGTATCTGCGCTCGTAAAGACCAAACAATTCAAATGTTTTGAACGTTTATGGTTACGTGAGAAGAAAGTGTTGCTAGAGCTGTCTTGCTTGTTCTAACCGATCAACTTATGCTTGAGTCTGATTTGCTCTCGGTAGGGGTAGGTGGGACATAATGGACCTGTTAGGTAAAATGGACCACAACAAATTTTCTATGTTAAGTGCTGCCAAAATGTCAGTTTTTTTGTAATATTATGTTCATATTTATTATCCTTTCGCTTCCTGTTTATGTCATCTGGTTTGGAAAAAGAAGAGACCGCATGGTTCCTGTCTATCATTTTGGTGACAATCTGAACTAAAGTAAGCATACAACTTTCATTCATATTACTTATAATAAATTTTAATTAAAAATTTGAAGCATTAACCACATTTGTTAAGTTTGTATAAGCTTTCATTTAAGCATTGGTATAATATTGCAGCTGTAGAGGATCCTGTCCCATCACTCCTTTTTTATAAGGATGGAGCGTAAGGCATAAAGGTCCACAATCAATGGGCAAAATGGATTACAGTCCATTTCACCTCTTACCAAGTGTTGCCTATGTTTTGTTCTGAGAAAGTGAAAAACGGGACTTTTTCCACTGAACCCTAATGTGCCTATAGACGAGCACACTGATGCGCCTGTCACTAGCCACTTGAATTCGCTGGTTACTCCTACCACTAGTCATATCAAAACGCTGTAGTCAGAGTTTCACCATATCAAATTTCACCTGTGGCAAAAGCAAAGGGCCCGATTTGACAGACCAAAAGAAAATGTGGAAAGGCTTGTGAGATTACAAGGTTGCCCTACAAACAAGCACTGGCACAACAAACAACTGCTAAGAAACCCGCAGAGCAGTAGATAAAGAAAAGAGACAGGCCCAAGAAGAACATCAGTGAAAAATACGGATCGAGCGATGATGCATATTATTTGTATTGTTCAGAACTTTTTTTCGCAATGCCATAATGAAGTAACTGCAAACAGTGGACTCATGATAAATGTGCATCTGTAACTGAAAAAACTAAAAATTTCATCTGTAGTAATTGCAAGTGAATGGTCCAATGTGCCCCGTGTAGGTGGGCAATATGAACCAAATGCAACTTTGTTCTTTTTTTTAAAATAAAAAAATCTGAATAGAATTTGTTTCTTAATAATATAATAAAAACTGAATAAGTAATGTGTGTTTATAAAAAAAGATGGAATCACTTAACCAATACCAATTTTTTTATTGTTTTTTAGTAACCTAAAATTAACAGGTCCATTATGTCCCACCTTCCCCTACTTCCGCTCCCATCTTTGGTCGCGATAGGTAAAATAATCATTAATCACAAAACCTAATAAAAAAATTCAAAGTTTTAAGTACCAATCAAAAGTGTATAGAACACTGGCCCCCTACCTGTTCGAATCCCCGCCCCCTTTTTAAAAATTTAATAAACCGCAACCCCTACCCCCCCCCCCCGCACCTCAAATTTGAATTAAAAAAAGGCGTTTTAACAAGGTGATACATGGCATAATAAAAAAAAATCCTGAAATATCCTTTAAAAAATGTATATAAAAATAAGCTCGGCGACCATCAGAAAATGTTTCGCGACCCCTAGGTTGCGAACCACTGGTACACTGTGTAATAAAAGTAAGATTATATATAAACTCATGTTCAAAATTACATTGCCTTATCTCGTTACGTTTTGGGAGTTTTAGATTCCTGAAAAAAAAATAAAACTTTAAAATTTTAAAATTTCCCTGTCAAGAAACTATAAACTCACCTATACATAATGATATTTATCGTTACATCAGTAGTGAGTCGCTGCCCCACCTTTTTCAATCACTTCAATAATTCTATTGTGCATGCTGCTGATTAACGTTTGTAATTTTTCAGTTGAAAGTTTGTCTCATGTGTCACAAATGGCAACCTTCAAGTCGTTGATGTGATGATATTGCTTGTTGTGGCCGTAAACTATTTTTACCAGCATAGCCCACACGTTTTCGATTGGGTTAAGATCAGGGGATCTTGATGGCCAGTCGAGAATTTTAATCTGCTGCGGCTGAAACCATGTAGTGGTCGACTTTGACAGGTGCACTGATGCATTATCCTGTTGGAATCGCCAATTGGGGCCTCCAATCAAGGGGCCAAAGGGAATCAGATGCTCGTAAAGTAGTTCTTGGTACTTCTTTGAGTCCATTTTTCCATCAATGAAAGCAATATCCGATTTTCCACCTGCTCCGAATGCAGCCCAGATCATTGTTCCTCCACCTTCTTGTTGACGACACTTGTAGGCAGATTATGCCAATACGAATTGTAACCGTCCGGTCCATCCAAACAAAATCTTCTCATCAGAAAAAACATCAGTGTTCCATTCGTCATCCCACTTATTGGCCTAATCAAGTCGGACGGCTCGATGGCGTTTTGTCAGCTTTGGTTTTGACTTAATCTTCTGAAATTGGGCGTGACTTGTAGAGTTCAGTGTGTTCCACACAGTTTAGTGAGACACATTAGTTGCCAAACAATGAGCAATTTCACGAGTTGACATTCCTTCTCTGGTGGCAAGAGAGAAAACACGCCGACGATCTTGCGGCTGGAGTTTTGCAGGACGTCCTGATCGTTTTGCTGAGGCGTATTTGTCACCCTTTCTCAAAACATTTTGTACAACAGTTTGTGATCGGTGCAGTTCTGCAGCAATATGACCTGCACTTTTGCCTTTTCCGTGCAAAAATAGATTTTTCGAATTTCAGACTCGGATAAGTGCTTACAACAAGGCATGATTACCTTCTTACCACAGAAACGATTCAAATGAAGTTAATACAACAGCAGAACACCTTAAATTAATTTGCATACGAAAACAGATCTTTAATTGGCTATTAATCGATGTGTTTGCAGGTGAGTTTATAATTTCTTGACAGGTTGATTTTAACATTTTTGAATACGTTTTTATTCGTTGTTATTTTTCAGAAGCTCAACCTCTGAGAAAGAGTGGAACAAGTCCAATCTAACGTAAAGTAGCCCCTAGACGATCAAAATTTTGATCAGAATTCGCTTCAATATTGATGGAAGACCATATTGATGCAAATTTTGATCATCTAAGAGTGTTTTGAAGCGTCCTATCAATATTGACGGATATTGATAGAAAATTATATTTTCTGTCAATATTGAAGAAAGCGTCCTATCAATATTGAACGTCTAGGAGGTTTTTGTCAAAATTTCCTTCAATATCAAAATTATTTGCGAGACCGCGAAGGTTTCCTTCAGTTGTTTGCGAGACGGCGAAGTAAGAACATGGCTGACCCACCGAGCTCACCAAGCTCCCCTTCTATTCTAGTGATCGGGATTTCACAACTCTGCTAATAACTGCATATCGTGATTATCCGGAATTGTGGTGTGTGAAGTCAAAAGATTATTATAATAAAAACAAAAAAAACAATTGCAATGCAAAAAAAAAGCGGCTTCTCAGCTTGTACCACTCTTTGGACCAGCGTCTATTTCTCTTCCTCTTTGATTTTTTTTTGTTCGCACGGCGCAAGAGTCAATGCTAGAAAACCCAAATCCGAACTGGAAAACATTTCGAAATTTACAACAACCACGACCAAGCAGTACGAATATTTTTCGCTGAATGAGTATTGGTGATGCGTTTTGTAAAATATGATCCTCCATCAATATTGAAGCAAATTTTGATGCGTTTTGAAGCATATTGATGCGCGCTTCAATATAGAGCATCAATATTGAAGCGAATTTTGATCAAAATTTTGATCGTCTAGGGGCGCCTTTATATTTCATTAGTTTACCTTAACAAACTGAACAAAACAAGCATTCGCTTTTTTGAACATGAGTTTATACTTTTGTTACACAGTGTATAGAAAGTCTTAGAAACTAAGAGTTCATGTGAGGAGTAGCTTAAAAATGATCAACAGATGAATGATTTGCCTAATAAATTAGTTGCTTGGACATTTAATTGATGTACACCTTAAAATGCTTTAAGAAATGAGCGCTGGAAACATTTGCTGCGTAAGAGTAAATTAAATAATTTAATCTAAAAATAATATCCACGCTCATTTGTTTAGCAGATTACTAACAAACGGCTGTTGCCTTTAACACTCTCTGTTTGTGTTTAATTTCACTCCTCCTACGGTAATAATAATAATCATTAATGTTGTTTCATTATCTCTAAATTGCCTCGGCTTAATGGATGTAAACATTAATTAGACTAGCTAATGAAATCGTATCAGTATAAAACAATTGCGCTGCAGCTCTTCATCTTTAAGACGAGAACGCCATTCCAGTGTTTGACATATTCGATGTTGATAATGGTACGGGGGTGGGAGTGATGGCGGAGGATGAGGGGGGAGAGAAAAAATTTTTAATTAATATTATTTTGAATTCAGTGTTATGTTAGCTAATAAATTTCCATTAGATTGTTATGGCGTGTAATGTTATTGTTTGGTTTTAAGTATGTGGAAGAGCAGTTTTGGGTTGTAAATCACGCGAACGTCTTGGTTCTCATTGTACGCCGCCCTTGATGTGGAACGTAATGGCGAACGAGGCTTTTCGAACAAACCACGCTTCACAAGATCAGAATTATTGGATCGTTTAGAGGGCAATAAATCTAGAATTCACCAATAAGACTACGAGTATGATATTTTATTAGGGTACGTATTTAAAACTCTAAGCGTTCGGGGTGGTTACAGTAAAAATTCTGGACTTTTATGCAAGCCTTGATGATTTCTATGCCTCTCTTTTGGTTTTCCTTCTTAGATAAAGTTTGTTTATTTCAAGGAATTTCCTTTTATTATTAGATTAGATGGCTATGAAAGTGAGTTTAGTTTGCTACAAATCTTTAAACAAGGTTTAGGAAAATAAATTAACTATGCGTTCAATTAGCTAGTTAATGATGCCACCTTAATGCTTCATAGAAATTTGCTTTTTTCTAACTGAACAAATGTTAAATTATTATCACAGTATTCATTAATATGTGATGTGCTTCTCCTAATCCCCACCCCTAATCCAAACATAAGGCTATAATGAATGGAGTTAATTTTTCCTAATAGATAATTAAAGTCTTTAATAGGGTTATCGCCACTCTTTCTAAAAACAATCCCAAAGGACATTTAATTCCAGAGTGATGAAAATAAAAATTTTATACAAACTTTACGTGCATGAGGCTTTTGAATTAATTTTAAGCCGTGTTATGATTTATAAAACTAAATATTTCCATCGTACTCTCACCCCCTCCGTCGCTAATAAATAATGATCTGTGTAATTTCGTTTGCGGACTGACTAACTTCATTAATGCTACTTAAATTAATATCATTAGCTCGGCTGTCAGTTACAATCGGTTGATTTATGGTTGATAATACATTTCCAATTCATAATTATTGACGAACGTCAAAGCTGATCAACAATTAATACAAAAGTCCGCGTAGAGTTTGATTCATGACAAATTATTCACACTGCTGACAAGTATGAGCTCGGTAATAGAGTGATAGTGATATAATGGAAAACTAATGTGGTGATGAAAGAGCATTTCCACTAATACCTCCGACCAAAAATTTTACCCCTATCCCATGAACCTCGCTATTGAAGTTCTGTTTGGATATGGGGTTATTGTTTTCTGAAAAGAAGGAATCTGAAAGATAAAATTGCGATTTTTATTTTTCTTTTATTTATTTATTTATTTATTTAATTAATTAATTTCCGTGTTTGTGTGACAGTCTGTGTTCATTGTTTTGCGTACACTCCTTTCAAACTAAAATCATTAAACACTTTCATCTCTTCATTTAAAATTTTCATCATTATAAAATCATTATGCGTTTGGAAAAATCTATCTGATTAGTCTATAATTAATAATTACTAATTACTAAATCGATAGTAATTAAATACAGAATTAATTAATTTTTCATTTAACTTCTTCCGGTTTAATATGAATTTTATCTTTCTTTGTTTTCATTGTTGCGGTATGACTTTTCCGTCTTGATGGAAATGAAAAGGTTATGGAGGTACAGGGATTGGACAAAATAATAGGAACATCTTTCGACTTAGATGTTTTGTCGCATATCTTGATAAATTATCCTGAAACTTCAGGGGTGTAAAGAGCAGGTTAACCTCATATATTTCAGCGAAGGTTTTGTCCCGAACGCAAATAGGGGACCGGCTACAAATTGAATGAAAAAATAATGTTTGGGATCACCCTGTAAAAAATAATGTTTGAAATGCGTTGTAGCTGTAGCGTGCGATTAGGAGGCTTATTTTACTTCTCTGTGTTCTTTTGTGTGAGAATAGCACGTATAATCATAGAGCGAGGCCAACGAGAGAGAGGCCAGGGCACTCAAAAGTCACATGATCATCGGGGTCCGGCCAACAATTCATCCTTCATTGTCTCCATCTTGGATTTTAACAATCAGTAATTTTACGTTTGTTGGATGGATTGTTGCCCGGACCCCGATGATCATGTGACTTTTAAGTGCCCTGGCCTGTCTCTCGTTGGCCTCGTCATAGAGATATAAAGGTTTCTTTAAAAAAAACATCGAAATTTTTTTGTTTTCAACCCAATGCAATGCCATTTTCAGGAATCTTGACAAACTATAGTAGAGACAACACCTGCAATCAGAATATTAAAATATTAAATATTTGATGAAATATGAGCATTTGTACGAAATAATGTTTAACTGCGCATGCGCAAGGATTACCAAAATGTCTTTTATATAATTTCTTAGCCAAATGTATAGAGCTACAATTCAAAAAAGCCCAAGCAAATATCCTGAAAATTCATAAAGATAATATGTCAGTGAACTCCAAACGTTTGACTGAATATTGTTTCGCACCAAGCTGGTGTCTTAAAGAAAACAGTGACATTTACTGCTGCAAGTTCAGCAACTGTGTTTTGTTATTTCTTCCACTGTCACATTTATTTTTGGACTTAATTCACTGCGAATATTGGATACGCTTAAGCTATAGTGTATTTTTTTTAATTTATCTTTTCGCAAAATAAAAAGAACTTTATTTTATTTATACGTTCTCGCCTCTCTGTCGATTGTACTCTGCTTTAATCCACATGACAACCTAAGCCAGCTCTTCAAAACGACCGTGACCGCAAATTACCACTGACAAGGGAACCCCACATAGCCTAACCGCTTTAACGATGGAGTCCTTGTATGGCTACGTATGCTGAAATTTTTATGTTTTCGCGGTTTATTTTGAAAGAAACACAATTTCGCACTCTGTTGTTTTGCAAGCATCTGTAGTAGCTTCAGATGAGTAACATATTTCAATTTGGTGGAAATCTGTGACATACATATTCGAGGGATTCCCTTGTAAGTGTATGTTTTAACTTCTTGAAACTTGTCAATCAATATGAAGAAGTAGTGAAAAAAACACTAACCGTATTTTTCGTGTTCAACTTTCTGTAATGAGAGTCACTAACGCAATTCATCATTAATGGTTTTTCCCATAATTCCATATTGAAAATTATGGCGTATTAATCGATATAAATGTTTGACAAAAAAAAAAAAAAAAAATCGACGTACCAAGAATGAAGCATGTAATTGACGCTATTGTTAGGACGTGGAATGTAAGGGTATCCGAAAGTATGTTTACACTTTTAGAAAATCATTAAAAAAAAAACAAACAAGGATATGCATTTACAGTTTTTTTGTATTCAATAAAGTATCAAAGTTTTCTTTTTTAAATAAAGCGAACATTAGATGGCAGTAGGTCAATGATATGTCATACTCATTTCAAAATGGCCGACTACATCTTCAGATATCACCCCTTTTTTATAGGTAATATGTAAAATATTGTTTATTATTTCCCAATTCATGAAACTGACTAACTGAGAAGTCGAATTACAGCGGACGTCAAGACTGTCGATTCTCCAATAATTAAGGAATCTCTCAACATAATAAAAAAACAACTTTGATACATTCTTTATTGAATACAAAAAACCGTAAGTGGATATGGACTTTATTGCTTTTTTAATGATTTTCTAAAAGCATAAAGAAACTTTTCGGACACCTTGTATATTGGATATCTTTCAGAGCATGGTTTACTGGACAGAAAGTGCTACTCAAATTAAGTCCTGTAGCATTTCTTTGGATACAAGCTGTTAGCCGATATGACACAGATTCATACAGATTTCGGATGGTGTTCTGATACATATCCTAATACTGATCTCCAATTAGCGGAATAATTCTTCAACATTCTGTACTGCTTCATACG
>JAHWFO010088925.1:1187356-1205589 GCA_023313115.1 Rhysida immarginata
AGGGCAGTATATGTACAGGGTGTTGCAGATAACTACAGGGCAGTATAACGGGAAGTCTACCTGCTCGATTGCAGGGGCCGGCTTGACATCATATGATAATTGGGTAATTTTATCAAAAACATGACAGTTTTGACGTTCACCCCCCTCCTCCCCGACTGTGGAAACTGCTGGCTGCTGCAGGCCACCTTCATCTCCCTCCATTCTGCCAATCGAGCGAGCCGGCCCCTGCAATCGAGCGTGTAGGCTTCCCGTTATACTTCCCTGTAATTATCTGCAACACCCTGTATACAACATATACCTACCTGTATACAACATAAACCTACCTGTATACAAAACTTCATAAAATTCTACAATCTTAAACACTGCTGCAAGGAAATTTCTACATCCAGACATTAATGCTTCCACTTTTTCCCTCCTTTAACTGAACCGAGACCCTTGGGATTGATCCTGTTTTGAGTTCACCTCTGGGAGTGGGCTTCCGGACTTGATCCAAGTTAATTAACTTCAATTAACAAAAACTAGGAGTGTGTAATAAAATTAACAGTATCACTTATTGAGACGACAACTGAAATTTTATATTCCCAAGTCTAGTTTTTCTTTAGTTGGATAATAAGAGTGGGTTCATAAAACTACAAAAGATAGACTTCTAATTTGTTCCGCGCATGAAGGTATGTATTTAAAAAGTGGTTTGATTACTTAATTAATTCTTTTTATTTATCGATTTATTTTTCAAGAGCTGCAAATTTAATTTTCACGTTTACGGCCATTCAATTAAAAATTACAGTGTTCGAAGTGCTTAATCCATGCCGAAAATATGAAATACAAATGCAAATTCGCAACTGTGAATGCGGAAACATGGCCGGAATCTTTAATTAGGAGAACAATTACAAAACTCAGTTGTTTGGTAGTGAGGAATCGAAATTGAAATTTACACGCTTAATTTGCATACATACTGCAATATTATGCAACGCAAACCAAACAAATATTGTTACTAACGATAACTAGTCGTGCTCATTACATACATTTCGGATGCTTAAATCTTGAACCTTGATCCGCAAATGTGTTCTTAACAAAGACGATTAATTAAAAGATTTTTTTCACTTTACTGTTTCGTTCAATTTTTATTGACTTTGGCTCATTGTTTGAAGGACCTTTGCTGGATAAAGGATAGGTCATTAAACAAATACTCGGTATTAGAAGAATTGAAATTTGTTTTAAAGTTGATAATTTCAATTTCCTATTCATAATATTTGAAGTACTTGTTATTCGTTGTCTCTGCCTTTTTTAACGATGCTACGTATGTGTGTGGATTGAATTGTACATTTCCGTTATGAATTATAAAAATATTAGAGAACTTGACTCCTCACACGACGGGTCTCCACTTTTCAGCTTCAAAGGGTAAAGAAATGAAAGTAGCCTAATATGTAATACAGCATCATCATTTTATCACGCAAATCCTGGATTCTATGTTAGAAGAATACATTTGTTTAGAAGATGACGTAACCACCAATATGTTGTATCTCTAGAAGCAGACGAACATTGTTACCTGCAACATCGAGAAACTGCATATTTCTTAAAGAAAAATTTGATGATTGCCTGATTTCCAAACTTTGTGGCCTTACCAGATCACCTGATTTGTCACCACTGCATTTTCCTCTGAGAGTAACTCTGTTTTTGCGACTTTGTGAAAGCAAATAAAAGGACGACTCTGATTTGAATAAATACAGCATATCGGATGATTGCAGAATCGCACAGAGGCGCAGCATAAAGAGAATTGAGTGGTTTTGAGCGGTGTCGTTATGGTCTGTCACATAGCCGGTATGTCAATATGTGCCACCACTAAGCTGGGCCATCCAAAATCAACAGTTGATGTGATAGGCAAAGACAACCCTCTGAAATTACCAGCTCAGGAAACACCATGCTGATCTCCGAAAATGAAAGAGAGAGAGAAGAACGTTAAAGAGAGTTGTGCGCACAAATAAGCTAAAATAAGCGATGTTTCTGTGAAGTTCCAGAGCACCAGTAATACTACCGTGGACATTAAAACCTTGAGAAAAGAACTCCACAGTCTTGGTTGTCATGGTAGAGCTGCATCACACAAGTCAAACGTAAAAAAGGCAGCTTGCCTGGCATGGTGCAAAGAGCGTGTGAACCAACTGGATACTTGACCAATGGAAGAAGGTGCTATGGAGCGATGAATCGAGGTTAACCTGTTTCCAGTCCAATCGTAGAACATGGATGTGGAAGCAGCCTGGAGAACGCTGTTTTCAGAATACGTGAAATTTGATGCGATGGAGTCCTGGTGTGGCGTGCATTCAGCTGCTTTGAATTTGGACCACTGCTTGTTGTCTGTGGAAATATGAAAGCCGATAAATACCTGGATATTTTGGATTATCATACGATTCCCATCTTCTGGCGGTTCTATGGAGTGGATGATTGTTATTTTTAGGACGACAACGCCCCTTGCTACAAAGCTGCAACCGTCATGGAGTGGTATGACGAGATGGATATTCAACATCCATACGGAGCCCTGACCTCATCCCATTAGAACACCTTTGGGACGAACTGGAACGATGGTTAAGATCGACACTAACTCGTCCGAAAAATCGTTGTTGAACTTGATGCTGTTTTGGTAGTTGAATGGAGATAAATTCCAGCTAATGTCTATCCAAAATTAGTATCGGCCTCGGTGGCTCAGGGGTTGCGTGAGAAGGATGTTAATACCAAACAAACCAAACCAACCAAAAATTAGTGGAGTAGCTTCCACAAGGGGTACAGATGGTTATACAGGCCAAAGGCGGACATACCAGATTTAAGAATAAGTGTGTTCGCGATATACAGGGTGATTCAAAATATCCCTGTTTAGAGTCTTGTAACAGGATGACCGGTGGACCGAAAGAATTATTTGGAGGGTATGCTATTCAGGGCATGGGAGCGAGATATTGATAATAACAATATGTCGTTCCTCAACCGATCACCAGGGCAAAGTGTGGCGCTGCCAATAACAACAGCGACCTTTATTTTCATAACGCTATAAACGAATACGTGATCCAGACAGAAGATTTGATAAATACAATGGTGTTGATGTTACCAGACCGCGCCTTACTATCGAAGTTGTTTTATCTGAACATCAAGATGACTGACAGATGAAATGAATGATAATTTGTCCAAAACTTTGACGAACTGGTGCTAAACTGTTGCTGACGGCGCCTCATTTCGCCATGATGGTCGGTTTGGGAAAGTCATATTATTATGAATATCTCTTCTCCATGCCCTGAAGAACTCTGAAGCCACAGGATTCTGAAGAGATATATTGACTGCTCAATTGAAAGTGGACACCTGCCGTAGTGGAACAACCTATGCAAATTTAGGGGAAAATTTGAATACATTTGTTATAAAATAGCAAGATCATGTGTAATTGGAATCATTTGGTGTCTTACCACGTGCTGAGGTAAAATGCCACCATGTAAGCAGCTGAGCGATTTTCAACGCGGTAGTCATAGGCTGCCACGTAAGTGGCCAGAGTGTGTGAGCTATAGAAGCGACACTGAATCTGCCAAAGTCGACCGTGGGTGCTATTATCACGAAATGGAAACGTGAAGGAGTGGAAATAAGACGTCATGGAGGTGGTCGAACCCACTAGGCGGTCCATGCTGACCGCTAGAGGCCGGAGGGTCCTGAAGCGGTTGGTACGGCAGAACAGGGTTGTTCCAGCGGAACAACGGCAGCGGCAGAACTTCCAGCAAGCAACGGGAAAAAATGTCAGCACCATAACGATTCATCGGGAGCTCCATGCCTTAGGGTACATCGGTCGAGCTGCTGCCCACAAGCCTAGCATTACTCCTGTAAACGCCCAGCGTCGTATGGCTTGGTGTAAAAAGCGACGATCTTGTCGAAGGACCGCTGGAAGAGCATCTTGTGGAGCAACAAATCACGTTTCACATTCTACCGATCAGATAGGTGCACCTGGATGTGGCGTTTGTCAGGGGAGCGTCATCCCAACAGTGAAGTTCGGCGGTGGTGGTGTGATAGTGTAGTCATGTTTCTACTGGCTTGGAACTTGCTCCACTGGTTGTGATTGACACAGTATCTGGACATTCTAGACAATTCCGTGCTACCTAAGTTGTGCCAGCAGTTCGGTGAAAAGCCATTTGTATTCTGCCATAAGGCCCGTGCTGACAGCGCCTGGTTTCCGGAGAATAATGTTCAGGAACTTCTGTGCCCCGCCCAGAGTCCAGACCTCAATCATTTGAACATCTTTGGGATGAATTGGAGAATCGGATTCTTGCGCGTCTGATGCGACTGGAAACGTGCATCCAGCTTGTGCAGACTTTGAAGAAGGAGTGGGCAAAAATACCAGTTGCTTGCTATCAAAATTGGTGGAAAATATGCCACGGCATGTGGACGCTGTGCTTAGGGCAAAAGGCGACAGTAAGCGCTATTAGACACACAGTAAATAAGACGCCTGTTCCATACCACTGTTGTCCACTTTCAATTGAGCAGTCAGTGTATGCATTAATTTGAATCATCCTGTATGTTTATGGATATAGTATCTGAATAATTATTGGCAGATAGTCCATTATTATTTAAAACTGAAAGCTAATAATGTATCGCTTTATTCTAAAAAATAAAGAGCCCTTAAGTTATGCTCTTTTGTAAAAGTAAATTTTTCCTTCATATCCATTAATAGGAAAGAACATTTTTATATAAAAAAAAGTTGCTCACTGAAATTTTATTATCGAATAGGGCTTCCAATCATACAGAAATATTTATGTGTTAAACTCATTTCTCTTCATCGAAGTCGCTTGAACTAGATGAATGGTCAAACCGAAACCATAACCACAAGTTGAGTCTTTTCATTTTTCCTTTTGACTTTTAAATTTCGTAAACATCAAAGGAGGGAAAAATTAAATTGAAGCGAGTACCACAAGTGTTTTTTAAATGGAAGTGCGACTCTTTTTTTGCATTTTTGGGAGCAAAACGCGATTGGATTTTTGGCGCTCAGTATATTACGAAGTGCCCCCAGTCGCCTCCTCGTCGTCGTCGTCGTCGGCCCCAAATGACATGTTCATTTCCAAAAGGGTTAAAATTGATTTTTGCATTTAATGAAAGTGGAAACTGTTGAACCATATTTCACACAGTTAATTTATGAAGGGATTTGCGGAGCCATACGGGAGAGGGAAAAGGGAAGCAGGGGGTTAGGAAGGGAGGGGTAGAATGGTCGTGTTCCATAGGACACTTACAACGTGTCACCCGTAATTGGTCCTCTCTTTAAAATACGTTGCGAGGATAAACATCCCTGTAATGGCGCCCAGCACAAATGCCACCTCTAATTATTTCCCTCTCGTTGAACAGCATTGTGTTGATTCTTTTGTACAACATTATTAATTCCGCAGCTGCAACCAAAAGGCTTGCGGATGTGGCGGAGTTTGTGGGTGAAATATAAGCAAGTTGTGTTTCCCCCCCATTCGCTGCAAATGGATTAAAGGCAATAAGGCTTACACCCCTATTCTCTTTCTCTCTCTTTCTCTCTTTTTCCAGCAGTCGCTTTTATGGTCGGGGTGAGGTTCCTCTTTTTTTTTTGTTGATTTAAATAAACAAATAAAACTTATGCAATTTCATTACCTTGCATAAATAATGCACTTTGTTTGATTTGTTTTTTGTTGTTTTTAAATTATCGAATCTGAAATGCAATTGTAGTTCAAAGTTTCCACGGTTACTGTGTTTTCATAGCAGATTCAAATTGCCATCATCTGTATTACTTTTCTGATCTCAATTTCGGTTTGACGAGCACCGACAAAGCAGTCTTTGCTAAATTGGATTTAAATGTTTGAGAGAGTAAATAAAAAAAATAAACAAAAAAGAAAGACAATATTAAAAAACCGCATTATTTCACGTTAAAATTTAATATCAAAATATAATTAAATAAATAGAAAACTAACAAGCAATATATTAAGAATTTATATTAGAATGCGGAGGCATTTTGTCTGATGCCTTCTGCAAGAGCAAAATGAAGATGATAAGTAAAATACAACAGTTAGTACAAAATTACAAATAGATAGGATTTCATTGATTGAATGACACAAATTTCAAGGCCAGCTAGTAGATAGACAGGCCCTGAAGTGAAAAAGTTACCTGATCAAAGTAGTCCGAACAACAATCCAGCCTTCATTGTTTTTAACAAACGAAAAATACTGATTGTTAAAATCCAAGATGGATTGTTTCCAAGTGTTTCGCATCAGTGCCTGTTTCTCGAGGCTAACGAGAAAGACAGGCTCCGGTCAACGCCACCAAAAATACAAAGCCTGCCGACTGAAATTTCGTACATTGTTACATCATTCATAAGAAGGCCAATTTAGAGTTGATTAATGGTAGAAATATTGTTAATCATATTTCTACAATAATAAGCCCCAAATTTGGCCTTCTTACGATGCTAACGAGAAAGACAGGCTCCGGCACTGAAAAGTCACCTGACCAAGATAGGTCTATTAACAATGTAACTTTCATTGTTTCCAACAAAGGGAAAAACACTGATTGTTAAAATACAAGACGGAAACAATAAAAGTTACATTGTTAATAGACCTATCTTGGTCAGGTGAATTTTCAGTATCCTAGCAACGCCACCTAAAATACAAATGGCAAATTCGGCTGGCTGCTCTGGCGTGCTCCAGACGCGCTCCGGAGCGCTCTGGAGCTCTAATAATTGTTCGGCTGGTTGCTCTTGCTCTCGCAGAGCGGCTCCCGCTCCTTCGCGCTCTTCCAAAATCGGTGGAGCAGTGTTGCTCTCTGCTCGTCTGCTTGCGTCGCTTGGAAAATCAAAATGGCTACCTGAGAGACTGAAATAGACGAAATTCTTTTACAGTTACTGGATAGCTCTTCATCTGACAGTTCTTCCGATGAAGAAGATGAGTTTTGGCTTTATTAATGGCAAAACATTCGGAACGGCCGAAAATAATTCCAAAAATTGAGAATTTTGTTAATTTTGCCGATAATGAAGATCTTTGTGTTATAATTAGACCTCGTACTCTATGCATTATTATGAATATTCCACATAATAAATAGATGAATATCCTTGGAATAAAAGCTATAAAAATACAAATATACTTTCCCTATCCAAATATATAGTATACATCATTATTTCAACATTTCATTTTATTCATGATTTATTACACTGCATTCGTTAAAAATTTACACTCCGTGAATAAAAATAATTTTTCAACGGATTTGTACAACACATTAACGGTAATTTAATAATTATAATAAATAATTATGTAGATATTTTTCCTTTATAAATTAATAAAAAACGTAAAATAAAATAAATTAAAATAAATTTAACTTAAATTACATATATATTGAAGTATTTCTCCTGAATTTCTTCAACTCCATCAGGACCTTAAGCTCAACCATCTCATATAATATTGGCCTTTATATGTTTTTTATTTTATTTAAATTACTTTTATTTTATTTTATCTTTTCTATTAATCTATAAAGGAAAAATATCCACATTACTATTTATTATAATATATTCTTTTTACTTAAATTATTTGATTTAATAATTAATTTATATTGCTGTCTTGAATAAAAATAGTGTTGCTAGCAGAGTACGTTGCCTCTAGACGAGTTTGGAGCACTGATAAAACAATGTTCATCTGCTCCAAGCTTTGTTGCTGCTCTCGATCAGATTGATCACGCGACTCGAGCAATCCTTTTGCACTCTGGGAGCAGTCAGCCGAATTCGCCAAAAGCCTGCCGACTGATATTTCATACATTATTACGTCATTCCATAAGAAGGCGGGGCCAACAATATAACGGGCCCCAGCCAACACCACCTAAAGACAAGGCCTGAGTGCGGAAACGTCATACATTGTTAAAACGTCATAAGTAGTCATCTTTAATCGCATTTCTACCAATGATAAGCCCGAAATTATGACTAGGTATGATGATGTAACAATATATGAAATTTCTGTGCGCAGGCCTTCTCTTTAGGTGGTGTTGCCCCAGCGCGTAAAAGCAACACCACCTCTACTCAAAGCCTGAGCGCGAAAACGTCACATATTGTTACATCACCTACGGTAGGGTATTGTTAATCATATTTCTACCAATAATAAGCCCGAAATTGTCCCTACCGTAGGTGATGTAACAATGTATAATTTTTCCGTGAGCAGGCTTTCTCTTTAGGCGGTATTGGTAAAAGTCACCTGACCATCTTATGGCGAATTCGGCTGGCTGCTCCCAGAGTGCAAAGGGATTGCTCGAGTCACGTGATCAATCTGGCCGAGAGCATCAACAAATCTTGGAGCAGACGAACATTGTTTTAGCAGTGCTCCAAACTCGTCTAGAGGCAACGCACTCTGCTAGCAATACTATTTTTATCCAAGGCAGCAATGTAAATTAATTATTAAATTAAGTAGTTTAAGTAAAAGGAATATATTATAATAAATAGTAATGTGGATATTTTTCCTTTATAAATTCATAGAAAAAAATAAAATAAAATTAATTTAAATAAAATAAAAAATATATAAAGGCCAATATTATACGAGATGGTTAAAGAAATTCAGGAGAAATACTTCAATATATATGTAATTTAAGTTATATTTATTTTATGTTTTCTATTAATTTATAAAGGAAAAATATCCACATAACTATTTATTATAATTATTAACGAATGCTGTGTAAATTTAATGTAAATTTTTAGCGAATGCTGTGTAATAAATCATGAATAAAAGGGAATGTTGAAAAAAATGATAGCGAAAGTATATTTGTATTTTTTTAGCTCTTATTTCAAATACAGAAAATATATTGAAGTTATGAAATTAAAATATTTATAAGCTTTTTGACTGTCTATGTGGTTTCCTGTGAAATAAAAAATAAATAAATAAAATGTGAAAACTATTATTATTAATAGTGTATTATTTATTCATGCATTTATTATGTGAAATATTCATAATAAGTGCTTAGAGTACGAGCTCTAATTATAACAGAAAGATAGAACTTATATCTTCATCCGTATATGTATCGGCAATATTAACAAAATTCTCAATTTTTGAAATTTTTTTCGGCCGTTCCGAATGTTGTGCCATTAACAAAGCCAAAACTTCGTCTTCTTCATCGGAAGAACTGTCAGATGAAGAGCTATCCAGTAATTGTGAAAGAATTTCGTCGATTTCAGTCACTGAGGTAGCCATCTTGATTTTGCAAGCGAGAGCAGAGAGCAACACTGCTCCACCGATTTTGGAAGAGCGCGAAGGAGTGCTCCTCGGCGCAAGGAGCAATACCAGCCGAACGCTGTGGGAGCCGCTCTGTGAGAGCAGGAGCAACCAGCCGAACAATTATTAGAGCTCCAGAGCGCTCCGGAGCACGCCAGAGCAGCCAGCCGAATTCGCCATTAGTCCAGCCAACAATCCAACCTTCATGATTTCCAACAAACGAAAAAATACTGATTGTTAAAATCCAAGATGGAAACAAAGAAGATTACATTGTTACTCGGACTAAGATGGTCAGGTGACTTTTCCGCGCTGGGGCAACGCCTCCTAAAGATAAGGCCTGAGCGCGAAGAAGTAACCTGAGATACAGGCTCCGGCACTGAGAAGTCATCTGACCAAGATAGGTCTATTAACAATCCAACCTTCATTGTTTCCAACAGAGGAAAAAACACTGATTGTTAAAATACAAGATGATTTTTCAGTGGAGTTACCGCCCTATCGGAAGCTAGAAACATTAGCTTCATTTTTCAGTCGAGTTGGATGACCATCAACTATCTAAAGACAATGACTATAGAAACAGCGAGGCTAACGAGAAAAACAAACCGGACTAAAAACGCAAGCAGCGCCGCCCTATCGTGAGCTAGAAATTTCATTTTCAGTTTCAATGCAGCCGGAATTAATGACATAATACTGACGAGATTAATGTATTCTACAAAATTTTTAAAAAATAATTGATAAACCAACTATTGAATGCATTACATAGCTCACTATTAATTTTGGGCATCAACTATACGTATAAATAAAATAACTACACAAGTTAGGGAACTCAAATCACGCTAGGTGCCGCATAGATCGCACAGACCTATGCGGCTCCTAGCGTGATTTGAATTCCCTAACTTCTCTAAACAACGGAAAATGACGGGAGTTGAATGACTCCCTACTATCTAAAGACAATACTATAGTCCATCCAGCCTTAGTTTGCGCGAAATATGATGGACATGTTGATTGTTATGCATTGTTTATTGGCCATTACATTTCGTACAAAGTAAGGCTGGATGGACTATAGTTCGCTTTGCACAAGTTTCGAGGCCAATGAGAGACAGGCCAGGCAACACCACCTCTACTCAAAGCCTGAGCGCGAAAATTTCATACATTGTTACATCATCATAAAAAGTCATCTTTAATCGCATTTCTACCAATAATAAGCTCTAAATTATGACTTCGTATCATGATGTTACAATGTATAACGTTTCCGCACTCAGGCTTTCTCTTTAGGTGGTGTTGGGCCAGGGCACTCAAAAGTCACATGATCATCGGGGTCCGGGCAACAATCCATCCTTAAATATGCATTTATTAAATATGCATTTAAGGACCATTAAAATTGATTAATTAAATTTCTTTATTAAAAAAAAACAAACAAAAGAACTAATTGCTCCTATCGCTTGCAGCACGATGTCGCGTTGTGATTAAGCTTCGACCAATCGCAGTTAGGGAGAGAATAGATGGAGTTTCACTATAGATTTAAATGGTCATCGAGCTTCCGCCGTTTTCCATTGTTTTGAGAAGCTAAGGAAAACAGATCATGCCAGGTGCCGCTTAGATCGCACTAGAGCCGACCGTGACCTACAATCTACGTCTTTCAAAGAAGCTGAAAATGAAAGGAAAGTTTCTAACTCCGACAGGGCGGCGCTGCAGGTGCAGTTGGGCTAAAGCTCTGGATAGCTCCCTATCCAGAGCTTTAAGTTAGGCCGATTGTACAGTCAACCAAAGGAAATAATCCACACGAGTTTAATATTTATTATTACATTTCATGCTAATGTGTTGTTTTAATAGCTTTTTTAATTATAATTATTTTAATTTAATAATCTTAATAATGTTAACTTAAAAAACTTAGAGCAAAATTCAAGTGTGGATTATTTCCCTTTGATGACTGTACATGCAGTGCCTCTTTCCAATGGAGTTCCCGCCCTATTGGGAGCTATACACTATAGCTTCATTTTTTAGTGGAGCTCGATGACCATATACATCTATAAACCGTGGTAAATAAAGTAGACCAAAACCAGGTGCACAGACAACGCTTTCTAGACACAGATGCTGATGTTGACTGTGAAGAAACAAACACGATCATCTTTACTATCCATTGACTGATTTTTACGTTATACGATTGTTAAAATGAATTTTTAAAGGATTATTGATGCGCGTGAAAACAATGTTATTCATTTGTTAAAAAAAATTGCAGTCGTTTGAGGAATTTTTTCCCATTAAATCATATACAATAGTTTAGTCATGATTTCAACATGGACATATTGATTAAACCAGTAATCAGTTTTTCTCTTATAGATGTAATATTAAGAGTCACCTACGCAGGTGCTCTTTAATTTCCCAGATATGCAACTGTCTAGACAATTTTTCACGATACTCTTATCGAATATTTCTATAAAGACAGAAACTAATAAATTGTATACACGAAAATAAAATTTGCAAAAGTAAAGTTTCATTAATCGTTATTTGTAAGAAATGTTCCGGTATTGAGACACGCGCTTCATATTTAAATGAATAATCCATATTTTCAATTTAACAAACTATGAAATAAATTTTATAGCTTTCTTTCTTTTTTTTTCCTAAATTAAACTTTCTATTGTCAGAGAAAGAGGAAGTTGTCCGCCCATAAGTCACTTCATCGATTTGTGATATACAGCGTGAAAATCAATTATTGCAAGCAGTGGGAATCTTGAGCGGTGGAAGCAACACTTCCATTGTGAGCACCAGCCGAAACGTCCCGATCGATGCCAATGTATAATGCAGTTTTAAAGGCCGTTTTGGCCCGAGGCATTCTAACGCACGCACACACACACATATATACTGCTGCCAATGTTTCCACGCTGATTCTGGGCTCAGTCACCAGCTTTAAAATATTGAAACACAATGAAAAAGGGCCTATGGCACACGAATTACACTCCCTCCCTCAGTTTTCTTTCGTATAGAACATGTTCACTTCTACCTTTTTTGTTTGTTTATTTTTATTTTATCTCTTTCTCTCTCTGTTGCAGAATGTCTGCTTGTTTTTTTCCCACTTAATGAATTCGGAACCTGTGGCCAGTCTTGGTGAACTTTGGCGCACAGGTCACGCCGTTACATTAATTTTGCATTAATGTGCGCCTCTCTATCGGATACAGAACAGTCTTGTAAACTTGAGTATTAAAAAGTAATTATAGTTCTCTCTCTTTCCAATAAAAGAAAACGCCATTGGGCTGGTTGTTTTATTGTTGTTACAATTGAGAGCTTTATTATTCGTTAATTTATAATGCTTTAAGGATAGCTCGTTATTCCTTTAAATTTTCATTAGAAGTGACTAGCTCGCGGCACTCATTTAAAGAAGCAGTAATATCTTTGGATGTCTTAATTTAACAAGAGATAAATTGGTTAACATCAAAATTTGTTTATTGCGTTGTGTAATTTGGCCAAGCCAGACAATTATCTGATGAATGAGATCGATTTACGATAATGTAATAATAATAAATGTAAATAACCTAACCCCTTTCACATAATTTTTGTTCACAAACTTCAGATAAAATAATCATATTTCATAAAAATATTGTTACTTTTGATCTTCTCTAAAATTACACAGGCCAACAGAAAATAACTTTTTAAATTCATCTTTAATGTTAAGAGCTGATTCTTATGCTTTTGCATGTGCTGAATTTGTATCTGACCTCAGTTTTTTCCTATCGCCCACAGATTTCTTGTTTTTCAATGAAACACTTCTAAATTATTCAGAGTTTGGTGCCTGATATACTTCCTTGTGGCCTAAAACTATGGATACTTTAATATCGCAGCCGCTTCTCTTCACGCCCATTACTTTAACATTGCAGTCTCTATGTGCATAACTTGGAAACGTGACGTGACAGAAAATATTGAAACCAGATTCGGATTCAGCACACTAAATACCACAAGCATAAGGTAAATTTGTTTAAGATGATTTTTCATCGTCTGCCTGTGTTATTAACACTCATTATAAAAATTTGAGCGAGGAATTCACTCACATTCTACTACAGTCTGTAACATTGCTCTGGAATCAAGGCATATTTCTAGATAACGTTTTCAATTCCCCACATATAAAGGTGCGTAATGTTACATATATGTTTAAATTATCAAGATGTTTATTCACATAAGCAAAACATAACAATTTTAATTTATTGTTCAATAAACACAAAAATCCTATTAATTAACTGTAACAATTCTATGGAATCAAAAATTAAAATATAAACCAAAAATAATTCAATATTTTAATTGAACCATCTTTTACTACAACTAACTGAAACACTCTATAAGGCATTGATCTAATTAACTTTTAGAATTGGAAGTTGTAGGTCATCCAGATTTTAAATTGTGGTTAAACTGTTTCTTTTTGGCGTAAAATGTTTTCATTAAAAAAAACAATGTATTTTTCGCTTTTGAAACATAACAGCATGCGTTTTCTTTTTGGAATTTAAATTTGGGCCATCAATCAACGCGTCAAATACAGTAGTATCAAATGATCATATAACATTTTCTGATACTTTCTGGAGTCCGATTTTCCATCTATAAACGCAAGATCTGATTTCCCATTGTAACCAAACGCTGCCCACACTCTGACAGATCCACCTTCAAAAGTTTCTGTGTTCTGAATGTTGGGAGATGTCTTAAAATCATTCCAATAACGAACATTTCCATTTGGTCTGTCTAAGTTGAACTGTTTTCCGTCAGAGAAGACTTTGTTATTCCAATGTTCGACTCAGGAGATCTCATCTTTAACCCATTCAATTCGTGCATGCTGATGAACTTCTTTAAGTCATGATTTCTTTAAGTCATGCATTGCGATATTTGAAGTCAATATTGTCAAGAGGAATTGTCCAGACAGTTTGGTGGGACACTTCTACTGGAAGGGCAACTGCAATCTGTCGTACAGATCATTGTTCTCTAGATGCCATAAGAAACACTTTTCTCTCGTCTCTGTGCTGAGCATCTTAGCTTTAGGCTTATTTTTTTGAAATAATAATTGTTACTTTTTGACCTATTGTGTACTGCTTTTTGAGATCTATCTATCTTTTGTCGAATGCTCTTCGAGTCCATCCTTGAGCATGATATTTGATGATTTTTCTGATTTCTGGCTTCGTCAGAACTGAACCGCCTGGTATTGTAATATGGTAAAGAACTTTATTTGATTTATGTAAACTACTGTTATATATGATAAACTTTATTTTGAATGGAATGCAATATTTTTCAAGCGTTTTCGCTTATGATTCTATAGAACTGTTACTCTCAAAAAATGACAAATTTATGCATCTTATTTAAAAAAAAATAATGGAACTTATTTTTGCTACTTTTGTATACTCTCTAATTGGTCAACAATGCTGTATACATATAGCATTTATGATTTATAGTAAACTTTAGAAGTTATCTCAAAATATGCCTTGATTATTTACGTGTAGCAACGTTACAGACAGAAGCTGCTGGACACATCTCTGAAAGGCAATGCCAGGAATATCCCGTATGACCGTGAAAATCTCCTCAGACGACTGAAATATACACCCACATAGCTTTTCTTTCATGCGGCCAAAGAGAAAGAAATCGCAAAGTGCGAGTTTAGGTAACTATGGACCATGTGATAAAACGATGAGCTATTGCTGTACCTCTTGGACAATCACCGACATGTACAGGGGCGTTGTCGTGTAGTGACAGCTTGTATAATCTTCTGAAAGTTTCACCAGCTGATTTGCCTAATTTTTGACACATTCACCTGTTGCTGAAACTACGACATTCTCGAGTTCCTATAGACTTTCCACGGACGCTCCAAATGAACCCAGACTGTTGATGAGACAGGCTATCATCATAGGCGCTTTTACTAGTGGTTTCAACATGTGGTTTTGATGTCAAGGATGTAACAATACACTTTTAAATTAACCTGTTCTTTAACAGCTGTGAAAATGATCCAGATCTCAGCATTTCTTGAGTTTTGCTTGTGATTTCATTGACTCGAAATGCCACTTCTATCGACAAGGGTTCATTTTGAAGTTGCTTAAGTGTAAATCAAAGGGATAAAGGAATTTTAGATTTTTAAATTAAACTTTTTAGATTTTTATTTTTAAAAATTATCTTTTCTTGAATCTGTAATTAATTTTGAAGTTTTTATTCATTTTTAAAAATTCCTGGAATTTAGAATTTTTTTTCCTCATTAAATTCTCATTGCTTTGTGTGACATTCATTCTTTTGCTCTCGTGATTAATTTTCTTTATACTCGACCATCTGTCACCACATTTACAAAATAAGTTTTTCAGAAGCCGAGCTAGTATTTCATTAGATTTTGATCTTGCTCTTTAGATTCTGAAGTTCAGAAAATAATTACGAATTAATTCGATTTGCTATTGGCTCAGCTTTAAAGCTTTTCTTTGGTTTCAAGGAGTGGCAAAATAACCTCACGCCTGCCTGTCATTAATTAGTAATAAGGTATTTTTTTACATAATTCACCTTTGTTAATTAGAAGTCGTTGTGTTTCAGCAGCATTTAATTGGAAATTTAATTAAGACTGAAATATCACTTATTGAATTCGATGCTTTTTTCATAGACGCACTTTTCTGCATTTTATTTAATTTCCTTCGTTTGAAATTAGTTTGTTTTACAATTAGAAAATAAAAACTTATAAATAAATGCTTAATGAGTTTTAAAATGTAAAGAAGCACATTGAAATCGTCAATAATAAGAATTTAATTTTAAAGTTTTGTAAATCAGAAAAAAAATTTTAGTCGGCATTCTATGAAGTATTTTTTAAAAATAACTTTCACTAATCGAAATGTATAAAAATAAACATTTTTATCTTTAAATACTAAAAATAAAAAAAACAAACTACGGGCGTTCTGGCTTTAATTATATTTTTCTTATTTAATCTTTGCTCCTATTAAGAAAGTTGAATTTAATTTTGGTCGAAAAAAGGAAGAAAAAAAAACCATTGATTAAGAACAAGAGGCTTTCTAATAAGTTTCCATCTTACAAAAACAAATCAAATCACAATTAAAGATATCCTGGGGAGAGTTTTTTCTTAAAAACTAATGTTTTTTGTGTCGTTTTGAATTTAATTGGTTCTAAGTGGATTTTTTTTTTTTTTTGCTTTTTATTTAGTATTCAACTTACAATTCTTGTTGAAAAATGCATGCGAAGGAATTATGAAAACAAAAATTAACTCGTAAAACGATTTCCAAATATACATATAAAATTTTGATTTTTAATTTTACAGTATGTAATATGCCGAAATTATCTATTTTAAGCAATAGGCCTAACATCAATTAACAATGAAAACACAAGCCTAAACATTAATTAGCTATTTTTAACCGACTTCTAAAAAAGGAGGTTATCAATTCGACTCGTGTGTATGTAATATTGTTGGAATTGCACAATATTCGTATATGTTAGTTTATGTGGGCTTCTAAACAGGTGTGCCAAATTTCATAAGTGTGTATATGTTTGACCACGTATTTCTCAGAAACTAGAAATCGAATTGCAATAATTCTTTTTTTATTGGATTAAGTATCTTTCAACTTAAGGTAACAGTCCAAGTTTCATCAAAATCGGTTCAGATATTTTCAAGATATGGACTGGTTATAGCTAGACGATAGTGAAAGTTTCATCAAAGTCGGGTTTTTTTGTACTCTGTTTAATCTTGTTATTTCCTTGTATGAATAAATGAAGTATTGTAATCGCGAAAAATTTCGGTTTTCAGATTTCAACGGAAATATCCATTTTGACCATCCCTTAATCCATTTTGACTAATTTCGGCGTGACATCTGTGCGTACGTATGTATCTCGCATAACTCAAAAACGATTAGCCGTAGAATGTTGAAATTTTGTATTTAGGACTCTTGTAACATCTAGTTGTGCACCTCCCCTTTTGATTGCAATCGGCTCGGCCAAAAATGTATATATGTTGGTTTGTTTGTTTGTTTGTTTTTTATACAAATCTAGTTTTATTCCGATCTTGATAAAATTTCGCATACATGACCTTCAAAGCATGAGGAAGGTCACTGTCTACCTCAGATTTCGAAAAAATAATAATTATTGATAAAAAATCGATATTCATGGTTATGGCAGGGCATATTAATGAGAAATATCGCATGACCAACAATGCAAGACAAAGTTTTTGCAACAATGGTATCAACACGCAATTCACAAACACTCTGCACGGACCAACAATATATATCTCATGACCAACAATGCAAATAAAAGTTTGTGCAACAATAGGTATCAACAATGGTGTCAACACGCAATGCACCAAGACTATGCAAGGATCAACAATATATGTCTCATGACCAACAATGCAAGGCAAAGAAGGTCCGCCATAGAAGGTCCGCCGTAGAAGGTTTCTCTTCTACATGCCATTTTATAATCCATTTCCGCAAAGTGGAAGAACCAAAAGTAACATCAATCACCTCCTTTCTTACTGCAGTAATGAAGGTTGGCTTATAAGTTTGTAATGCTAAGTTTGTAAACATTAATGGGTCAATAAATCATAGTACCGAAATGGTCAGAAATTGACTGAATCACCCTGTATACCCCCAATTCTTACCAATGATATCTTTCATATTACGCCCGGTTTAGACAAAAGCATCAAAATCACTTTTGAATAAAGAATTTTTGTTTGCTTTTTTAACTGTTTTATATTTTAAATTATATCTCTAATTGCTCAAAGGTATCCGTGAGGTCACGTGACCAGAAGTTCGCCACCTTGCCTGTTTCCAGTATGCAACTCCGCTCTTTATCATCATTGCATCATCAGTTTCATTTTATATACCCAAATAAAGAGTAGAATGAGATGTAGTTGGGTTTACCCTAACCATGTCGCGATGTCATAATTAAGGTGAAGGAAAAATATCATGAGCTTCAAGATAGACTTGACCATTAAATAAATACCCTCTGGAAATAAAATTTTATTTTCAGAAATTCAGAAGTTCACATTAATCTATATACTAAAACTCTTGCGTGTATTTATTTATTTATTTA
>JAHWFO010088925.1:1205989-1230438 GCA_023313115.1 Rhysida immarginata
CACAAACACTCTGCACGGACCAACAATATATATCTCATGACCAACAATGCAAATAAAAGTTTGTGCAACAATAGGTATCAACAATGGTGTCAACACGCAATGCACCAAGACTATGCAAGGATCAACAATATATGTCTCATGACCAACAATGCAAGGCAAAGAAGGTCCGCCATAGAAGGTCCGCCGTAGAAGGTTTCTCTTCTACATGCCATTTTATAATCCATTTCCGCAAAGTGGAAGAACCAAAAGTAACATCAATCACCTCCTTTCTTACTGCAGTAATGAAGGTTGGCTTATAAGTTTGTAATGCTAAGTTTGTAAACATTAATGGGTCAATAAATCATAGTACCGAAATGGTCAGAAATTGACTGAATCACCCTGTATACCCCCAATTCTTACCAATGATATTTCATATTACGCCCGGTTTACACAAAAGCATCAAAATCACTTTTGAATAAAGAATTTTTGTTTGCTTTTTTAACTGTTTTATATTTTAACTTATATCTCTAATTGCTCAAAGGTATCCGTGAGGTCACGTGATCAGAAGTTCGCCACCTTGCCTGTTTCCAATATGCAACTCCGCTCTTTATCATCATTGCATCATCAGTTTCATTTTATATACCCAAATAAAGAGTAGAATGAGATGTAGTTGGGTTTACCCTAACCATGCCGCGATGTCATAATTAAGGTGAAGGAAAAATATGAATATCATGAGCTTCAAGATAGACTTGACCAATAAATAAATACCCTCTGGAAATAAAATTTTATTTTCAGAAATTCAGAAGTTCACATTAATCTATATACTAAAACTCTTGCGTGTATTTATTTATTTATTTATTTATTTATTTATTTATTTATTTATTTATTTATCTGTAATTCTATCTCCTCCTGGACGGTTTGAGCTAGCGACTTGAAATTTTCAGGGCAGGCTTATCATCAATAAAGGACCTGCTCTCTCGCCAAAAATCAGCCCCCTACGACCCCCCCCCTTCCCCACTTTCTGGGGTTTTCTTTGTAATCCCCCTCAACAGATGGCGCGGGCGGGCGAAGCCGCGGGTAACAACTAGTGATGGAGTAAAACTCATAAGAATCTCATTCAACCTTATAGCAGGTTTCTAAACTAGCTTTGTCATTTAGAGCGGCAAAATTTACCTTTGCATTGAAATGTTTGGATTTCTCAAAAGTGTGGTTTTTAACAGCACAACCTGATACGAGAGGGTAGGTCAGTGATTCATCTTAAGCCCTTCATTCGCCTAGTGCGCACGTATTTTTTCGTTGTGGGTGAAATGAATTTCCGTAGCGGTCAATTCCAGCGAGACTCTCTGGAAACCGCAATATCGACATAAATTCTTTGTCCGAGTATCATTATTTTACTGGGGGAATTCAGCTGTTAAATTTTTAATGCTCCCTATTAACAGCTCAGGATGATTATGTTCTAAAGTGAAGTAGTCATTTACCACCATCATAAACTAAAATGTGTATTAAAATCCTTAATTAGATAATGGACAATTTCAAAAAAAGTCAAAAATCTAAGAATTATTTATACTAATAAACTCAGCTTGCCTACGTTATTGAGATTTGGTTTCGCATTTTAAAACATTATTTAGTAAAGTTCATACCAACCAAATTGTAAATCTTGTAAATTCTTTATCGACCTCTTTCTCTATTCCTATGCTATTTTATTGGAACATTTCTTTTCTCTAACACCTTCTTAGCCTATTTAAATGGGAATCTTTAAGGGCTAAATTATTAATTAAAATTATACAATCTTTAACAAAAAACAACAGCAATTAAAACAATGCATCCTGAAAAATGAATCGATAGCAACGGGATATGCAAATGATCAAAATTTCGCAGACGTGTATGGAAACAGCCGGACAGCAATGGAGGTATAACTGTGTCATACCTTCTTACAAACTGACAGCAGTAACCAATATATTGTTAATTAAACTACATAATCGGATGCATTAAGCGCACTTTAGTTAATGCCGGCGATGAATAGGCTCAGTGGCCTATTAAACTCAACTAAACTTAGATTCAAAATCAGGAGCTACTACTTCTTTTGTCATCCATGTTAAAGCTCTATATAACCAAAGTACGGCAATTAATTTCCCCAATGCTAGCTAGAGGATACTGGTTGTTGATTGGTTGGTTTAGGTCACATGAGTTTGTCAGCCATTTTTGGCTCAAATACTCGTGGAAAGTGCAGTTTAGACTAATTTTTAAACGAAGTATTCGTTGATTAATACAATCTTTTTTAAACTCGAACACAGAAATTTGGATGGATAACGGAGTTAAATCGGCTTAAGCAAACTTTAAGCTTTTCTCGTTACCTGGAAGCATTTAAAGATGGTAAAAAGCAAAAACACAGGTTAAAAATTGATTTCAAATCAGAAAATAAAATAAATATAAAAAATAACACTATTTAAGCTCACTTAAAAACTGAACTAAAGAGTAAAAAATAATTGTTTTATTATTATTGTTTATTTATTATTATAAATTTTTTTACAATTACCCGTTCTTGCGAAATACAGCGAAATACTTGATTGTCAGATCTAGCTCCTTTTTAGGGTGTGATGGGCGTTCTCTGCAACTGATCTAAAATGTCCACGGATTATCCAGCGAATTGGAAGACGCTATTAATATATCCCTCAGAACATCTGGCAACTTCATGAATTCATGTCAGCTTGTCTCAAGGCCAGAGATGGACCAATGCTGTATTGACTTCATGTCCAGTGAATCACCAGTTGTTCTGAAAGGCTAATCTCGTCTTCTATAGATACGTATTCCATGTAGCATATTTTGGTATCAATCGCACATTTCATTCTTGGTGGATCTTTATTTTATCAAAATGTCTATATCGTGATGACGTAAAAAGCCATACAATATTTTAATGCATTTTATTGAGCATTTATTTTTAGCACTCCGATTTGTTCTTATATTCTAACTTATCTGTTACTCGTATACGTAGATTGCTGAAAACCTCTGGATAAAAGTTACTTCTCGTATATTTCAAAAAAATGAAGATAATTTGAATGTTTCATTAAGGAAACGCTAGGCTGGCGCATACAGGTATATTAAGGTACGTAATGAGCGCTGTATTTTCTTATGAATTAGGAAATTCATTTTAGTTGTCTCGTGTCTTACGTTTTCATATTTTCTTATAAAACACAATATGAAAATTCGCGTATTATTACAGAGAGCAGAACTGGAGGCCATTTTTGTAGAAGGCCTCATTTTAGCTCTTCACCTCAGAAATATTCTCGTCGATGTCTTAGAAAAGCTTTCCACGTAGTAGTTTCTTCATTTGAGGAAAATAAAAATAGTCACTGGGCGTCAGGTCAGGTGAATAGTGGGAATACGGTAAAATTTCAAATCCTAGGTCGACTGCAAGTTTCACAGTGTCATGTGCTGAATGAGCAGGCACATTATCGTCGACCACGCCCTTGGTCAACTTTCCGTGACGTTTCTTCAGGAGACCACGGTAATAGTTCCCCGTTATTGTTGTGCCTTTTCTAGCAGGATAACTCCTCTAATACCAAAATATACTCAGCAGCACTTTTGCAGAAGAACTCTGGGTCCGCGCCTTTTTTTTGGGGGGGGGGAGGGGTGATTCCATTGTATACTTCTTTAGTTTTGGGGTCTTAATGATGCACCCAGTATTCATCTTGCATGATGAGTCTGTCAAAAAAGTCCTCTGAGTCCTCATGCAAACGCTGTAATATCTCGCTCGATGATTGTTTTCGGACCTCTTTTTGCATTGGGATTAGCAGTCTGGGAACCCAACGTGCTGCGACCTTTGTCATGTGAAAAACGTCGTGAAGGATGTTGGATACGGACCCCGAACTAAAGTGGACCTTGTGTGCGATGGCATCGACGGTGATTCGTCGGTCTTCGAATACCAGAGCTGCGATGGTCGGTTTCTCGCTCAGTGACGGACAGCCGGATGGTGGTTCATCCTGGAGGCTTGTTTGGCCACATTGTACTGTAATATGGGGCATTTTCGCCATATACGGCTATTGGCTCAGAGTGAATTTGTTTGGCTTTCACGGCACGTATTTCAATTTTGTCAACAATTGCCGTCATTTTGCTTATGATCCTCTAGGAGCAAAACACGCTACTATTCCGAAAAAAAATATACTTGTTGACTCATCGAGAATGCGCGGTTTTTTATAAACATGTAGTTTTTCCGATATTCATATTTCTAGAATATGATTCTTGGAATCTTACGAAGGCCCTCGTATTTCTTAGCAACACGAGTATTCCATTTAATATGCTTATTTTTCTTATTGTTTTGCAGAGTAACCCCAAATGAAGTCCAATTTAGTGTTCTGCGTAAACTTCATTAAATACTCTAATTGGATATTCAACGTTTTTCGGAGATTCGTCATATGAAAGAACAAATGCCTTGTATGAGTTACATAAAATATCGTTACTTTTGAGGCATGTTAGGATATCAAACGTATTAATATCCGGAGGGGTAAACAGGGAGATTATCAAAATTAATATTATTTTGGTAATCTAAAACCCAACAGCTTTCCAAATCATATTATGTGAATGGATCATTCCTTACAAGAAAGAGAAATGGAAATTGGGTGATTCTAAAAACAGTGAACGAAAGGGTATGCGTTTTGAAAACGTGGCGATTTTTCTCGATTTGCCGTTTATATATTTATTTTTTTTATTTTATTTCGGAGCCGTCATTTTATTCGTGGGGAGATTTTTTTTTAGGGCGGGGGGATTGACGAGGGTAGCCTTTTTGATGAATGGCCGGAGCAACTTAACCTTGTTACGGTTGAAAGCTGAGGAAATGCTGACAGCAAATCGGCGAATCTCGCCCGGTCGATGCTTTTTGTATGTCTGTGGGTGTGTATGAGTGGGTGGGTGTCTCCCTACTCCCTTCACCCCCCACCCAACTGGATCATATTTATCACTAAGCAAAACGGAATGGTGATCAGCGTTTGGAAAAACGCCAGTGTGAATCGAACATCGTTTTCAATCGAATTCTCCAGGAAAGGAAAGATTTAAAAAAAATTATAAATATTTAGACCATCCAAAAACATGACGTCTACTCGCATCCTTAAAGAATTATTAAATTCTTAATAAATATTGTTTAAATGGTTCCTAAAAAAGTTTGAAAATTGATATGTGTAATTTTAAAGCTCGTTTGGTTAAGATAATATAAACTATGTTATGCTTTGTGAATCAGGGTTGCAAATCAAATCCTGTATTTTATAAAATTATGAACGGGGCCCACGCGCAATTTGCGCGGTAATTATTTTTATCAAATTCAATTCATTCAAATTGCTTCGTTTGATGAACTCATATTTTCTCCTTTATTTATAGTTTTGTGGTTGATTGATGTTAAAAACTGTTGCTCAGACAACAATGCTCAGGTGACTTTTCAGTTCCGGCGTGTGCTTTAAGTGAGCGCCAACAATGCTTAAACGTGCAACAACAATGCAAAACTGTTTCCGTGACGAACCCACATGTTCTCCTTTATATATAGTTGGATTTAATACTCGAAATTTCTAGCCCTATATTTCATTTCACTGTCTACTGTGTTATTGTTGAAATTAATAAAGTTTAATCTAGTCTCATATCAATATAGGAATTTTTTTGAGAGAAGAGCATGAAATTAATTTCTTAGAAGAAAAGAGCTCACGGATTTATTTTCACATCTACAATTGACCTTGTAGAAGTAAAGTCCCTATAAGTAGAGTCCCAGTTTTACTTACAGGGATCATGGAAGAATACAAGGAAGCGCCTCTTGTAGCATTTCCAATGCTAAAATGTGCTGGCAGCGCACCTGGCGGCTTACATGATTGCGCTTACAATCCCTATGATCTTTTTATGATTTTAGAATTACAGATGTCTTTGAAATAATTGTACACTTGATAATTCATTAAAAATTTTTGAATTTGCATTTTATGATCGTTTTTATAGGAAATAAATGCTTTTCTTTCATTCAATGCTTATTTTCTCCTTTCATTTTAATGACCCTTTTCAAATTTAACATGGGCCCGGCTTAGAAGCACTTTTTTTTAAAATGGTAGGAAAATGTTTCGGAATTTTTTTTTTTTAATTGATTTAAATGGTGCAGGGGTTTCCTTGAAATTAACTGTTAAGTTCTAGACATGTTGACTGAGAGAAAGAGCAATAATGAACAAAATTTCTTCAAAATATCATTGTTTCAGTTATTTAACGCACAAAATTAAATATTCTCGCTCAATGAAAACAAACATTGGGATTTCGTGGCACTCTGGCGGACCAGGGCGGCGCTGCGAACCAATCCAGTCTTGAATAGGGAGAAATATCAAAACATAAACATTGAATTGCATCACTTCCGGTTTGGCCATCCGCCATCTTTTGAGGACATCGAGAGCCATGGCTGCCATAGCTCTGAACTTATCCCGCTATGCACAACAGTGGATTCCGTTTCTAAAACAAGGTACATAGAGAAGCTAACTTCAGTAGATGGAAGAATTAATGATCCATACATTCAGTCAACTGATATCTGAATCTTCAATGACGTGTACACCAAATTTTTGCTTCTTAGCTTCAGATAACTCTGATTCCAATATGCTAATCTTATTTTCAAGGAAGAGTATTTCACCTTTTAAAGCTGAAATTTCTTCTAATGAATTATCATCGCGCGTTTGTATGCTCACGTCAGCTGAAAAGATTTCACATTTATCAGAGGTGGCATTGCTACATGAAGGCGGTGTGATGTCGCATGAATTTTCTTCAAATTGGTCATGAAAGTGATTTTCTGAAGTTGTGGCCTTAGCAAACATTTGGATAGAATTCATACGTCGTTTCTGCAATCTTGCATACCGATCAATTTTGCCCTTCTGGAGATGCTCATCATTTGGCTTGTGGGGAAAATGGAAGGAACGTAATCTGGATCTACAGGATCACGACTTGGTTTTTCTAGAAAACATGACACAGTTCAGTATAAATTACTAAAACTATATTATTGATCGCTTTCAGATTAAAAATATGAATTTAGTGACTGGTGAAGCCAAATAAATCATGTCAAATATCAAATTCTTTAATCTGTACAATTCAAAATTCTAATAACAAATTATGTAATTCTTAGTTATCAAATATGCAAAGAAAATCGTGTGCTTACTTTTTATGAAATGTTCACTGCATACTTTGCTGTGTTTCGAAGGCTTCCAATCTTTCCGATCAACTGCCACAATCCATGCATGCCTTCGTTTTCGCGTAGCTAGCCCATCGATGGGAAACGTAAAAAATTTCAGATCGCTGCCTTTTGATGCTCGGTTTGTACATCCAAACACGCAACAAATCGTTACCATCGTTATACAATAACAAATTGGGCAAAAACGGCGCACTTCGATGAGTAGCAGTATAGGATTGCCTTCCTCTTGCCCTCAAAAAATGGCAGCTGTGTTGTGCTTGGAAATAGGCATGCGCAGTACCCTTCATTCAATGCAAAGATATTTTCCCCTATAGCAGGCGACTGTATTGTTTTAGTATACAACCAACACCCCCTAAAACGAAGCCTTGACACCAAGTTTCTGACGTCATTAGAAGAGGATTGTCGTCGGCAGCTCATGTAATGGAGTAAATACACGTGCTCGATTTTTAAAAAGAAATCATGGAAATATTATATTGATTTTTGTAAATAAGAATTCACAAAGATTAATGAATAAAAAAATAGCAATTTATTTAATTTTAGCATTATTATTTAATTTCAGCTAAAGAATAAAAATTGAAATTGACATTTGTAACAATTAAAAATGATATAATTTTTAAACAATTCTAAAATTAACAGAAATTTTTATCAGAATTTGAGTTAATATAATAAACAAAATATAATTAATAATTACGATGGTTTGTATATGGCGCCATTTGCCAAGTCAATCCTCTTCTGGTCACGTGAGTATGAATTTGAGAACTTGGTGTCAAGGCTTTATTACAGGGGGTGTTGATACAACTGAAGCTATTTTTCAGTAAATGTTGCGTTTAAAAGTTTATTATTCCAAATTATAAAATATGTCAGTTTCTGTAAGGTGTAGAAAATTAGTTTGCCATTAAAAAAAAAAGTGATGTCAACATATATTTAATTCAATTCATATTAGCAATTGAGTGAAAACTTGCAAAAGGTTATAAGCTTCATATTGGAATGTTTTATACGAACAAATTTTAAAAAAAGTTTCTAGACTACATTAAAAACCTACATTAAATTAATACAGAAGAATCACAAAATACGAATTTTTCAATCAGATATTTTATATTTTCGTTTTACATATTTTAAGTTATCATTTGAAAGTTCTTTTGTTTTCATTTTTACAAAGTGAACTAATCTCATCTTTATTTATATTATATTTACATATTATATAGGTATATTTGTCCAAAGTAGAAAAGAAGACGATTTATAAGAAGACTGGAATTTGTTTTATTTTTGTCTAGTTTTTACAGAAAATATGAGAAATTGTGCAGTAGCATAGCTATTAGAGCTTACCGTTGTTTCGGTTATGGAGATTAAAAGAGATAATTACAATTCGTAGAGATTAGTATCTGCGCTGCTAATAGCTCTCTAGAATCGGACCTGGACTGCACGCTCCGCCATTTTGAAAGACACGAGAAGTGTGAAGTTGCACCCCCCTGACTGAGAAGTTGCGAACAATGCTATCTGGTGAGGATTTCAAAAAAATTCTTTCTGGGCGTAACCGTAAGCGAGCTGTTTGTGTTTTGCACTGTTTTATTCACCAGCGCTTGTCAAGAAAACGTTCAAAGACAATTTGTTGTGTGTTTGGCAGAAATGTTATAAATCAATGCGAGAAAAATGGATTCAAGATATTAAAAGATCAGGGTGAGAACTCAGTAGAGTGAAAGATATTCATAAAATCTTAAAAAAGGGCTTCTAAGAATCAGTTTTTAAATTTAATCTGTAGAAAAAAGAAGCCTGGATTTTTACTTCTAATAGCAAGATTCTAGAAAATACATGGATTTGACATCTAAAAAAAATTTTTTTCTTCAGCAGTGAGACTTCCTTTAATTTGTTTTGCTTTTTTTTTTTTTTACAAAAATGTTTAAAGGTACAGCTGAAGCGGATATACGCCGTTGAAACAGAAGCACTCGGCATACATCCGAGGCCACAAAACACTCGAGCCATCCCGGAAGAGCTCAAAGAATTTAGAGGAGTCGAACCGATGCCACACCCGTCATATAGTCTGTAATTGACACGATCGGCTATTTAGAAAAATGAATTAGAATCTTATATTTCATTATTTTTCATTTTACATTTTCTTTTTAAACATATCAGATAACAGACATCCTTTCTCTCCGTATTTTCTCTTTGGTGGATATTTCCATAAAAGTGGAAAATTAATTTTAGACTTCTCTTTCTTCATTAATGAAGTGGATAACTGCACAGATGAGTTTGTATCAACAATTTCCAATTTTACATTTACAAACATCAGAAATATAATTTCTAGTTTTTGAGATCTTTAAAAAAAATTTGATTTTTATTAGATTTTTTTAATCCTTTTATTAATAAAATCTTACAATTTATTTCTTTCTTTTTATTTTAATCCGTATTTCTATTTTATTTGATGGTTGATTAGCATTAGTTTCACGCTAATATTTTAATTCCTTCTTCTTCGCGAACATCAAATACATTTCCACATATAAACCCTTTCCTCTTCTCAAATTACTCAGTTAAAGAAACCATTTTCTTTTATTTTCCCAAATCCAACTCGAACTTCATTTCAACACGTTTTAATGTTTACACTTGACTCGTACAAATTTTTTCGCTCGTTTGTCGCTAGGTAGCAACCTTGGTGTTGTCGAGCTAACTTCTCACACGCTATAGGAATGGCAATGGTTTGTTTGGCAACCATGAATGACAATCTGGAGATTTTTGTGTGCTAAATTATAAAACGACAAAGAAGAAGGAATTGATCAGTCTTCTGTTTTTAATTATTATTCTCCTCTTCCGTAAAATCGTTTCATATGCGTATTAGAGTATATGAAGTTTTAAAGTTATTTTTATACAGGATGCTTTTGAAAATGATGTCGTGAGATACCTAGCGATGTTCTGTACCTTAAAATAAACACAAGTTTCCTCAAACGTTTTGTCAAAATTGCATTCCTTTAAGGAGTAATCAGCTCTTGAAGTTTGGTTAAACTCCGCCCATAACGGAAACGAAAGCGCATGAAAAAAAAGTAAACACCACTACGTGTTCCATTAATAGGTTTCTGCGAACTACCTGTGCACTAATCTAATGTGTTGGCCCTAAACTCAACCGCTCTCACAGCCCACTGAAATATTCGTAATTACTAGACCTCAGAAATGAATTTGTCCACAATTTAGGAAAGACGTGCAAGTGGATAAATCATTAAACTGCTACTTTAATGGCTAACAAGCACACACACACAAACACACACACACACACACACACACACACACACACACACAAACACACACACACACACACACACACACAAACATACACACACACACACACACACACACACACACGTGTGTACAGTAGTAAAGACATGCGACATGCTAAAACCATTAAATCCAGTACATTGTCACAATCGATTGTTTGTTTTGATTGATAAGATTGTAAACAAGTAATTGCCTCGACAATCAAGAAACGTATCTCAGTAGTAAAATGCATGTTCTGTCCGAACCTCATTTACGCGATTTTGTTAACGCAAGATTTCTTCGTTTTAAAATCTAGTGACAATTGAAAAAAGCAAGTTTAATTGAAGTATGTTTTCGATCACGCAGTTTCCATTAGCCTAATTTGCCTTTCCTGTGAGAGTGGTTGAGTTGTGATGAAAAATTTTTTGCAAAACACATGTAAATTTAACAATTCATATAGTATATTTGCATTTCAAGATTTCTCTAAAATGGTTGAGTTCCTTCTATCTGATTGGCCTCAAAAGCACTACCGGTTTTAACATATAGACGGGGTGCGTGTTTACAAACATTGGCTTACTTCGTGCCTAGACGTATTCCCGCGTTCGTAATAACTGCACTTTCGTCGTTGGCTGTGACTAAAAGTCGAAATTATTCAGACTGACTGCCGAGTGCCGCGATTTATCATTAATTTTTTATCGAGTCGGAGATCATAAAAAAGTACACGGAAATAGATGAAACGTTACTTTACTTAATAACTTTGCGTTTTGCGAATTGATTAAACAAGGAGCAACACAATTTCGGCATTTCTTATTGGTTTCGTTCGTTGTTTACTCTATTTGTCCTCAGACAATTCTACGGTCGGAAGTTAAGGTAGGCACAGAAAGTGGTGCATGCGCATTCCTACTTCCTGCGCACCCCGTCTATATTTTCGATTCAGAAATGAAAGTTCGTTCCAACGGGATATTATGGATATTAAGGCAAGAGAGAGAAATCTTCAAGTTTCTGTTCACTAGTGCAAGTATTTTCTTTATAATGCGATGCACCTGAATATTCATCCTTAGTTTGCCTGTCGCGTTTATTTATTTTTTTTTATAAACTATCCCTCCGGCTTCATTTTTTTCTGCTTGAATTCTTATGCAAACTACTTTTTGCCCCTCTTTGCATCTTCAGCTGACGTTGTTTTTCCTCGTCTTCTATAAATATTAAAGTTTTTTTCACGCAATTTTGTTATTCATTAGGAACGTCACTGAAAATTTCCATTGCATTTCACTCTTGCGGAAAATCTTATTTGACTTTCATAACATTACGTTTTTTTGGTGATGGACGGAAAAGATTTGAAAAATTATCACGGTTAAGGCAGGGAAAATAGGGTTATTTCCCTTATTTTAACAGGATTTTGAAGCCCCAAAGATCAAAGGAGAAAAAGCAAGTTCTCCAAGATGTTTCAGAGTGAAGCAGTTGGGGTTACAGGTCAGAATGTTGGGTGGGATGGCCTTTTTTTTTTTTTTTTTTTTGAAAAGTCCCCCTCCTCCCTTATTTTCTGTTTTCGTGGATTATTTTCCCCAGGAAAATCCTTTAAGGAAGAGGCAAAAGAAGTCAAAAGTGCGGATGAGTTCTTCCACACGACCGCATAGTAACTCAAATCAAATGCTTTGCAGAAACAAGGTTAGGTTCCTCCCTGAGCGAATGCAAGAAACCGATTTTTTTTTTCTCTTTTTTTTTGCCTTGTGGTTTGTACTCAATCTTGACAAGCCAGAAAACTTCGTAAGAATTTTGTCTCCTCCGGGATGGAAGAAAAGAGGGAAGTGTTTGCCAGGAAATTTCAAATTGTGGGTGCGCAAAAATTTCGTTAACATTTTCTACGATTTTCATATAAATGGTTCGTGAAATCTTAAAAAACGTTAAGGATTGTTAATAGTCACTTCCTTTGGAGGGAATGAAAATCCTTTATTGATTTCTTAAGATTTGATTTTCAGTTTCGAACGAAATTTGTAATCCTAATAGAAACTAGATTAATATAGCGTAAATAAGGATTCATAGTAAAATTTTATTGTAAACGTATGAGAGGCGTTCAAATTTGACCTGAACTTTATTATTTATAAAATCAGGAAACTACAAAAAAAAAACCGCACACACACAACAGCTATTTCTCAAAGAACTCTCCTTGCTTCTCTACACATTTCTTCCACCGTTCTGGGGCATCTGGATACAGGTTCTGTAGAAATCTTCAGGCTGATGTCGAAACCATATAAGGACAGCCTTTTTCACTTCTTCATTGAAGCCGAACCTCTGCCCTCCCAAGAACTCTTTTAAAGGCCCAAAAAGGTGATAATCGCAAGGGGAGAGATGTGGCAAGATGTCTCATTTGAGTTCCGTCCGTGTATCCATGGTCAATTTGACTGTGTGTGGTCTGTCATTTTCTTGCAGAAAACAAACACCACTGGTTAGGAGTCCTGGTCGATTTTTCCTCAGTGCCAGCTTCAGGGACGTTTTCAAAATGCCATAGTAGTAGGGTGCATTTATGGTTCGACGTTCTTCCAGAAAATCGACATGAATGATACCCTTAATATCCTAGAATACAGTCGCCTTTACTTTCGTTACCGACGGGTGTCATCTTGAATTTCTTGGGTCGTGGTGAGTAAGTGTGCCGTCACTCCATGTTCGCACGCTTGCTTTCAGGAATATGGTGATGAATCCATGTCTCGTCGGTGGTCACATCACGTCTTAGGAAGCTGTCACCTTCCCTATAATATCGCTGCAGCAGCATGTAACAGATTTCCACAACGTTGCCTAAGGAACCATCTGGCACAGATCTTGTTGAATTTCAGCTTATGGATGATGGTCTCCACACTGCCAGTGCTGATGTTCAGTATTGAAGCCAATTCTCGGACATGAATACGCCTGTTGTCCCTTATCAGTTTATTTGTTCGTGCCATGATGCCATCATTGACAGTAGTTGCTGGCCTTGCCTTATGAGGTTTATTTCCGGTGGATTCTCGCCCTCCTTCAAACTTTTGGCACCAAGCAAAGTCAGATGATCGAGACAAACATGACTTGGTGAACTATCTTTCAAGTTTCTGATGAATTACAGATGATTTCACATCTTCATTGTGGAGAAACTTGATGATTATTCGTTGTTCCATTAGGTCGACACATCGCAGTCTGCCATTTTGTTTGCATTAAATAAGAAAACTTAAGATACTTTATATGGGGGGTATCACAACCCGTGGCAGCCTTTTTTCTCAGAAGTTCGACAAAAAATTGTTATAAATAGGAACATGGGTCGAGTAGGATAGGTTTTGGAAAAAAAAAAAAACAACTTTTGTAAGAAACATTTTTTTCCAATCAGCTTCCTCAGAAAATAAAGATTTTTTTATCAAATCGCTTTCCTTTCAGGTCACATGTTTGCAATTTGCCCTGTTGACATTTCTTTAAAACATATTCACGTCTAGAATTAATCTCTGCTGAACTGTTAACGATTCAAGCGCATTATTTTGTTGCTTTCGTGAAAAAACGGTTAACATGTTGATGGATTCTTAGGAAAATGCCAGCAAAGTTATCGTAGTGGCATGCGGTTCGTGTGAGGCACACTGATCAGGTGCAGTCCTATACGGATGATGTGATCAGAAGACAGGTGCGAGGTGAGCTGCTGTTGTTCTGGCTGCCGTTCGATAGGATCCGATCGTCTGCACGAGACGGCTCTCTCCCGACCCGAGAAGCCACATGACTGTGTGGTGGATACTCAACAGCAACGGCTTCCACGTTTTTCGATGTTCATCTCCACCAGGCACTTGGAGGATGTGACTACCAGAGGAGACTGGATTTTTATCAGTGGTTTAGAAATCAGCCACAAAACTTCCATTTTATCGGTATTGTGGAAGGACGAAGTCACGTTTGAAAGCAATGGAGAAGTGAACATCCAAATTGCGCATTACTGAGCCCAAGAATCTTCACTGGGGACCAACATGTGTGAAGTGTGAATACTTAGTGTGGCATTATCGGAGGCCACATAATCGGCCCGTATTTCTTCCAGGGTAATTTATGAAGACTTTCTGGAAACTGAGTGTAACGGTGTTTTGTTAATGTGTACTTACCGTTAACAGAGAGGGAAACACTGATTAATTAAAATAATAAAGATAATTTAATTACGCATCTAATTGGCTGCTACACTCGGCAGAATAACATTTATATGCGTGAACTATAATAGAAAAGTTCATTGTAATATTCATAAAAGTTCATTCAATTGACTTTTTCTTGAACCTGACGAAGTATGGCGGGAAGAGGCGGCGATAACGATAAACCACTGAGTCCCTGGGGCAGTCCGTCAGTTTTCAATAGCGAGGTCCGTTCTGAGGTGAATCTATTTGTTCCCCGTTCAAGCCAGGAACGTGACCACGAAAGCCCCCCCCCCCCCGTTACAAGCAAGATTAAACGGAATCCTGGCATTCGGGGCGCAGTTTTCTCTCTCCGTCGCCGTTCCGCTTTTCCAGCCGCAGCATTTTCCTTCCTACCGCGTGCAATCGAACCCGAAACTCCCCTAATCTTTTCCACTCGTGCCGACGTCCCGCGTTTCCGTCTTCGATTTTTCTTATTGCTCATTGGCCGATATCTTTTATTCTCGACCAATGAGCAATCGGTGGATCCACGGACTCCAGCGGGGGGTGGGGGGGGGTGCTCGCCGCGCACTGTCTTGCTCACTCCCGATCGCCTCTAAAATCGCCGACACTGAGCTACCTGAACTCCTTGAAGATCTGCCCTTGTGATGAGGGTTGGCATATGGTTTCAGCTGGATGGGTGCCCAGCACATTACTCGCGAATCACGCGAGAAGTCGTCGATGGATTTGTATGGCTGGACCCACCCATAGTATGCTCCCTCCGTCTCCAGACCTCACTCCCCTCGATTTTTACGTCCTTGGGACTAAATGTCGACACGGGGGATGATATACAAGACTGAATAAGGAAGACATGCGCAATGCTAACGAAGGAAGAGGTCTTCTCGGCCTGTAATGACGTGAGGAGAAGACTACTAAAATGCCAGCGGCCAAATGCCAGTTTGAACATTTGATGTGATGAAACCTGCACCTTCCCTGAAGGAAGCAGATTGGAAAAAGTTTTCTATAACAACACTCTACTCGACCCATGTTCCCATTTCAAGTTTTTGAGGGACCCCGTGTGCGCTCATTTCCAGACATTTCTGGAAAATGGGATAACCACCATTAGTGTAAATCAGTCTTTAGTCATGTAAATTTATCCCCAAAGCTCTAGGACGTCGAATTTCCGAGAAAAAAGCCTGGCAGAAGTGGTCTGATATTCCCTTTGTACATACAGTAGGAAGAAATAACAGAAAACTAAACATTGTGATTTGAAATTTAAATAAATATGACATTTATTAAATTAATACAAACGAAAAGTTTTTTACAGTAAATCCCTTTTTTCTGAATACACGTTTTTATGTTTAATTTGTAATATTTACTCAAATCTCTGCGTTCGATACTATCCGAAAAGAATAAGAAAAAAAATTCTTGTAATATTACGATGTATTTGTACGAGTTCTCAGTAAAAAATTTACGACTTGTTCGAACTGTTCGTGGGGCCATTTCAATTTTTTTTTTCAAAATTTATGATCCATATTCGATGATTCGTGAGAGCAGGTTCTTCATCAAGGGGATTGGAGCTACGGCACCAAATTGAGTGGAAAATGCGAAAGTTTTCAGTGAAGCCTTTAACATTTGAAGTTTTTAACTTTCTTTTTCCGCCTGTTAGATTGGCTTCACTATTACTCTCCGAAGGTTCAGAGGTTACATTCGCTTTATGACCTCCATTCTGGCTAGAAAGTCCCGATAGCGAAGCACAACCTTCCACCCAACGTTTAAGAAGAGATTCAGTGAGAAGATTATGACCGAACGAACACGGCAGCCGTTACCAGAAAGAAATTTCCCTCCCTTGTGATGCAACCATCTTTTCCCGAGGATAAATCATCGCCAAAAGAGATAAATATGGCCCTAAGGGAAAATGATAAAGCGCTGATCATTTAAGGTGGCGCTGATCCTAGTTTCCCCAGCGATGGAAAGGTGTCCCTCTGGGTTATTTATAAGTATTCTTTAAACTCTACAAGAACTTCTTGGGTTCTTGGTAAAATGTTCTTCGACCTCTTTTGGATTGGACGCGTGCTTTACAGTGTTATTACATGTAAACCACTTTACAAAATCCTTGCCAACGCTCTTTGCTCGTGCACTCAAATTGGAATCGTCGTCAATCGGTTGCGTCCATTAGTCATGTAAATATAAATGACTGGTTTGGTTGCGGAATCAATATTTCCGATATATTGACAGCCCGCTAATGAGAATATAATCAGCTCCACGCTAATACAAACTGATTGCAAACCATCTAGCGAGATAAGAATTAAAATTCGCAGCTCATCCCTTGTAATTTGGATTGCAATATTTATCAAATCAAAGTGTGTTATGGGAATGATTTTATCGTTCCTTTGGTTTGTGGACAAACATTCTTGTAAAATTCCACTTGAAGAACATTTGTATCAGTCAATAACAAATAATAATTTAAAAAAAGATTACGGGGATATTTAGAAATACAGGGTGGGCCGTAAGACGCGCACCAAACCATTTAAAACAATTCTGATAATATTAAGCGTTATTTTATTAAAACCAAGAAAGTCCAGCAAAACCGGGCTTTTGCGATCAAAAAACACGGTCAACATCATCTTCCCCCTGCTGTTTGCGATTGCTTTTGATTGCTTTTGTTTCGTTAACTCCATTTTGTTGTTTGGATGGTGCGGTCACTCGCAGAGCTTCGAACGCAAGCTATCGTTCTTTCACACGTGAAGCATCACCTGCTACCTATTGTTCAATTTGCACGTGGAGTTTCGCAATTGTTGAAAACAAAACTTACGATCCTATACGTCGTCTTTTTTTTTTTTCCCACACAAATTTTCGTTTTTATTTGTACGACCCTTATATATTTTATGTGCTTAGCCTATTATTGTTATAATAATAATAATAATAATAATAATAATAATAATAATAATAATAATAATTTTATTTTATTGGAATAGAATTAGAATAATAATAATAAAAAATAATAAATTAATTAATTTAATTTTGTGTCTAGAGCAGCCATCAATTTCATTTTTTTCTTCTTTATTTTTCCTGAATTTCGGAAATTTTAATTATGTTAATAATAGGAAATAGGTAATAATGAAAAGCTATTTGCTTTTAATATGAAATTGTGTATTGGTAACTTAACTGTAAAGACAGTAGAATAAATTTTAAGTAAGTAATGTCACGTTCTCACTTGAACAAAGTTGCGATATTGTTTGGCTTTGTCTAGCATGATGGTAGCTTCTAAACGGCAGACCTTGATCTATCGTTCCCGGAAATATCGTTTTCCCGGAACCATCGTTGTTTTTCGTTGGTCCGTCCCTGCGCAACTGCTATTGAAATAATGAAACCCGCATCCATCGTTCCTCGAGCTATCGTTTTATCGCATCTATTATTAAGAATTTTTGGTTCCCGAATTGATCGTTTTTTGCAAGAAGAAGAGTTGGATCATCTTGTATCAAATGCCAATGGCGTGGATTTTGATGGCTGGACCAGAAGACGTGTGGTGTTTTATGGCTGGAAGAAATCTGTGATGAGGTGGGAAATCTGTGATGAAATTCCATAGAGGAGGGGCAAGTTAATGTCAGTTATGATGACGATGATACTGAACTCGAATTAATGCCAAAAAACACAAAGCATTTCATGGATTCGAATCTAATGAGAACCTGTTCATATGCTCATGATATAATTTAAATGAAGCTAATCGAGCAAACATGATTGAAAATTTCTTGTTTAATAGCAAACGGAAAACTTCCAATAAGCATTCAAAAATTAATGACTTTGTTTAACAAAATAATACATTTACTTTAACGTAATATAGAAAAATCTATTATAGAATAATTTATGATCACCAATTGTCTTGTATATACTGTACTGTAAAAGCAAATTAATACGTGTCTTTATTTGTTTAATAGATGATCCCGTATCGATTATTTTCCCGCATCTATCGTTTTTATTTTTTCAGTTTCCCTCACAAAAACGATGAATCGAGGTTCAGCTGTATCAAGGAGGGCCTTTATCTTTGCCTCCGACCACTTGAGGAACACTGGAAATGGAATTTTAAGACAGTAAATTGGACTTATGACATCATGCTGACGTTAAGTTGTTGTCAGCTTAAGTTTCGAAAAGTCGCCATCTTGATTCAAGTTGTAGAAAACTATTTCAATTTTGATTCTAAAGCTTTTTAAAAATAGGCTGGTGTTCTACATGTGTGGTTCAAGTTTGAACGGGGCATTTGTATTGAAAGCGCGCCATCTTAGTGGCTTTCCCTTTCGCTTCAAGTTGCAGCAGTTTTTCCTAATACTGAATAAAAATTATATAGAAGACTGACTACATGTTCCTGGAATTATTTTGAAAACAAAAAGCAAAAAAGTCCAAGTCAACATAGGTCCGAATTGCACTGGTTTCTCAATAAATTCTCAATAATTTTATTGCTCGTGATTTAATTGGAACTTTGTTTTGAAGAACACTCTATGTGACTTGTTTGTCGAGAAAACATATTTGTCGAGACACGTGTGTTGCAGGACACGCTATAATCATTGGATTAGCTAAGTTTTTTTTATCATCACTTGTTACGGGTGGTGATGAAGCTGTTCAACAACACTGGAAATTTCAATTATGATGTTTTCGAAAGGATACTGATATTTAATGGTCAGAGTCACTTTGTCGTGGAAAAGTTCATAGGTTTGTGATAGCTATGAGTGTGTTCCCACAAACAATATAAAGATGAAACAACTTTCGCCAAAGAAATAATGCACACAACAGTCGTGGAAGATTTACAGGGCCGTAAAGGAAAATTTATTTCTCTGTTTATATGTGTGTTTGAGATAAGCACAAGATATGGAGGCGGTACCAGGGATGTTTTCCATAGAAACAGCTACAGAAAAGTAATGGTAGCTTAGTAGCTTATGTGGTTCTATCGGACTCCTTTTCAGCTCGCGTTGGCCCACGAATCCCAAAGGGTTTTCAAGGTTGATGGCCATCAGAAGTTCGACATACATTTACAATGCACAGTAAGGAACCCGAAAATAAGTTCGAGCAATAGAGGATGTGTATCGTAGTCTTACCTGATAAGAAATAAACCAACTACTCTAAAACAATTACGTAATAACATATTAAATCGCTTTTGATTTTAGATAAGAAATTATTGAAACGTTTCAATTTCTTGCCTCAAGAGCAATTAGCAACGTTTAGCTAAATTTTTTTTTGGCTAGAGTATCGTATTTAGTTTATTTTCATTAGCTTATTTGTCTAAATGGAATGGAAATGGTGTTTATATAGATTGTTATCTCATAGTTTGTTATCGATAGAAATGATATGATGAACATGTGTACAGGCCCCACAAAGGATTCCTTGATTTTAAGAGTAAATATCTCGGAAACGGAGATCGATAGAAGAATGAAACGAATGGCATATTTATTTCGAAAACCGTAAAAATATGATACAGAACTTTCAAAACTAGCTACAAATGTTGCCGGCAGATGGTGCTGCACGCTGCAGTCGCAGTACGGAGTCCGAGAAATAGGCTATAAACTTTAAATTGGAAATGAAAACTGCGCTTTGTTGCCGTAGAACTGTGATTTACCGGTGATACTTCATTTTCAGAAAAACACTTGCTCCACGGAATGCATGACTTCATCTACTTTCTTCAGTACGCTCCGCAGAGCACCACCTGTCAGAAAAATTTGTAACTAATTTATAACTAATTTTGAAACTTCTGTATCAGATTTTTACGGTTTTCGAAATAAACATACCACTTGTTTCATTCTTCTATCAATCTCCGTTTCTTAGATATTTACTCTTAAAACCAGGGAGTCCTTTGTGGACACCCTGTAAAAATTTATCATACAGTTACCGGATGAAAATCTACCAGTAATATACATTTTTCGTATAAATTACTTGTTTCATTCATTTTTGGCCTACAAACATGCCATCTTTATTAGTGCTGGGCGATGTTGAAACTTTATTTAGGTTACTTTTTATCTTAGTTAAAAGAAAATAGCATTAAACTGAACAACTATTGCTTTATTGCATATCTTTGTTTAAAAATAGAATCATGTGAACATTTTTTGGTTTCAGTGAATTTCGTTTAGATGAAATCAATGTGCCGGCTTTCGAAAAAATTCGCTCAGACGGAACAGATGTAGCGGGTATACATAAGTATTGCTTCACAAGGATTTTCATGGTGTTACTTAGACTACTGTTCTTCCACCAATCCAAAGGGTTTTCTTTTCTTGCTAACATTTTCTGTTCACCATTGTGCCGGGTCTCTTGCATAGGTCCAACTGCGCTTGAAATTACTTGCTGATCAAAGTCAGCCCAAATATCTTCTGATAGATTGTTTACTTCTGATGAGGGCTGCTGCTGCTGCTCCACACTGCGTAACCAGAAATGAATCTGAGTTCGCGTTGAACGCGTCTAACTGCTAATTCTCCACGTTCCAAAAAGCGCATTTTCTTGAACCTTGGATCCAAATAAGTGGCTACTGCAAGAGATGGTGTTGTCTCGATATTTCTGAATCTTCCTGTGAGGCCAGCGATCAACTTTTCTCTTACTGCTTGAACAGCTTTGCACTCATCACTTCTAGCAGAAGCTGTCAATCTCTGCAAATTACGAACTGTTTTTATTACTTTTGACAGGGAAACTGATGCCTCAGATGACATTTCTGCCGTAACGACATCAAAAGGTCGAAGAAGATGGGTCATTTCGTTAATTTTTTTCGGTAATTCCACAATCGATATTATAAAAAACATCGAACATCGCCCAGCACTAATCTTTATTAGAATAAAAATTACTGGCATAACTTGGTGAACCACTTGGCAATATTAGGAGAAAATGAATTAATTTCTTATCCAGCTAATGAAAATAAATTGTTTATCTCTAACCAAAATTAAGGCTTGTTTTTAAATTCCTTCAAAGGCAAAAACTTGCGTCCAGCATTTTCTCCGCCACCTTTGCTCCTTTTTGCTTTTATTTTGCGTCTTGGAGGGAATTTCCACATGGGGGCCGCTCTGTTTCGTTTTTGTCTTTGAAAATTGGCATCATTTCTCTGGATATTGTTCAATGTGGTTCGCTTCGTGCATTTCCTCTCGGTGCACTCCGTCCAATCGGAATGTTGATGGCGTATTGAGTTTGAGGAGGCCAATGTCTAATCTTAACCGATAGTTATTTGGTATTCAAGAGAAGGTTCCGAGTGCTCGCTCGCTCAAGATGTCCTGCGTCGTTACTTGACCGTGACCAGACTGAAGGTGCTTGGCTTGCTCTCGTTCTCTCTCTCTCTCTCTTCTCCTTTTTTATTTTATTTGTGCAGACACCGTTGTCCTTGGGCCTTCGTCCTTTTTTATTCCCCTCTCACTTAAATTAACTGGCACCCCGAAGAAAGTGGCTCATCATCCAACTGAAAGGATATTTGGCGTCAGGCGTGTAATAAATGCTAAATGTAACGGAACCAATGCGCAAGAAAATGGAAGAAATATTCTCTCCCAATGCCCCGAGAGATTGCACTCCTTTTTTGATTTGTTTTAAGGCTTTATTGGACGATTGTCCCCGCGTGTCGAAGTTGTTGTTTAAATTGGGTTTCACTCGTTATTTTACGTATTTTTTTAAAAAGCGAAGACTACGTTCACCATAAAAAAGTACTGCATTCTAAAAGTTCTCCTACCACGCTATAATATACAGAAATTTTAAGTGTAATATTAAAATTTGTGAAAATATTGTTGAAGAATTAGAGCAGACGATTCTTTGCAATGATTTTTAAACTAAGTGGGAAATAATGATGTTTGTTGGATCGAAGGTTAGGTTAGGTCCCAAGTCAGCCAAACATCATTTAAATCATCGAAGTATAATATAGAAAATTGTTTAACATCTGAATACATCGATGTCACGTTTAAGTCTAACAAATACCATACCAACCAAGTGGCTATATTTATTTCTAAATTAACGCTGATTACATCATACCAAACTGTGCATCCCAATTTTACATTTAATGTTTAATTTTTTAGTTTAATTCCATGGAAATTATTAAATTCATTGTTAGATATAAATCTAACTTATATTGCATTCTATAACTTAAGGAAAATAAACTAACTTTATGAAAAACAAATCAGTTATTTCAGCAATATAATCGAATACAAATTTGATTACCGCAATTAAAAAACGACGATTTTGAAATCAACCCTTTCATAACAAAATAATATTGACACACTCTTCAAAATAATTAGCGGGACAAGCGACTTTAATAACAAGCCGTTCGTGTGATATCTTGCCCGAAGCATGGAAAACGCAACTCGAGTGTAACTTAGATAACAGGATCATGCACATCCATATCAGGAACAGGCCAGAATCCCCATAGGACAAATCCCCCAGGTAAAAAATCCCCAGATACCTTACCTCCAACCTGCAAAAAAATAAAGAAACTCCAGATAAAGCCTTAATTTTTATTTCATTTTAAAAATTTTATTAGATCGGTTTTGTTTTTTTTTAGTTGTCCGGAGATATACTGAATTTATTTTTATAATTTACAGAATTACTTAATCGGGAATCGCACTGGCAAGAGAATTTGAACTTAGTTATAATATAAACGAAAAATTCAAACATTTTATGATGTTTCTAATTTATTTTGATGTTATTATTTAATTACTCGCTCTTCATTCAATTGAACGTCATAAATCTTTAGCTATTCCCATTTCTTTTCTCTTTAACCAGCCTATTACTTAGGTATTTCCCGTGTTTTCCCATGTTATAAAGCTGAAGACAGTGGTTCTAAATTTCCTCTCATTTTCAATAAATTAAATATTATACCCAATCCACAGAAAGATAACCAAGAAAACAATAATAATTGTGAATACAATAAAAATGAATTTAAAAATTTGTTATGAGAAATTACCTTCCTTCCCTTCACATAAGGAGTGATTTCAAAAGACCATTCCGGTCGACCACACACTTATTTTATAAATACATTTTTTCATGGCATACGAGGGCCTGGCTTCAATCTCTTACTGAACGGAATTATTTTCTTAAACTTTCAGGAATCTTTCTGGAAATATTAATTCCGGAGTACCTCGAGAGTCAGTCCTTTTACCGTTATTATTTAAATAGCAGACCCCGTGTGAAAATATTTACGCTCAAAAAAAGTCCTGTTACACTAGTCAACACACATTTTGTGACTAAAAGACCACACAAAGTGTTCTTAGTAGTAATTTGTAGATAGAATCCGAATCTGCTTTTAGATTTTTTCTATCACGTCAAGTTTCCCAGTTATGCACATCGAGACTTCTATGTTAAAGTAATGGGAGTGAAGAGAAGCGGCTACATTGTTAAAGTATCCATATTTTAGGGCCTCAAGGAAATTTACCAGGCCCCAAACACTGAATGATTTAAAAATGTTTCATTGTAAAACAAGAAAGCTGTGCGTGCTAGAGAAATTTAAAAATTATATTCGTAATCAGCAGAAAAAATACTACCAAAAATCACCCACTTTCATTTTGTCACAAGAAAAATCTTAAATTTTGTTGGCCAGCGTTATTGACTGGCTATTATGCAGAATAATTTTCATATATTTAGAGAGACCGTCCAGCTGCGTGTGCCCGTTCGGGTTGTAGAGTTATGCAAACAATTAAACATAGCATAACTTAAAATACAGCCAGCGCCATCTCTCGGTATAAAAAATGAAAGATACACTGCATTCCCCCGCAGTCATTGTTGATGCTGCTTCACTGAACAATCGCAAAAATCCTATTAAAGAAGCAAACCACAATTTTTTAAAGCTGGCAAAAATCCCATTCAGCTCCAGGTAAATTGAATTTTTAAAATAAAATACAATGGAAAGGAAGAAAGAAAAATAAAACCTACTGTCAAAATTTCATGTAATTAGCTTCAGCGGTTTCGGCTCGGCGATGATGAATCAGTCAGGACATGTTATTTTA
>JAHWFO010088925.1:1230838-1243319 GCA_023313115.1 Rhysida immarginata
TTGAAATAAATGAGCAAATAGACAATGACAGCTTCTCCGAATAACTGGTCTCTTCATTATACTTGTCTATTTCAATTCTGGAAAACTCTAGCAGGTGATGATTGCCATCCAAAATATAATAAGTTTAATCATACCTGATTATGCCAATGTCCTTAGAAAAAGATTAAAAACATGTCGGATTAGCACCACTTATGAATACGTTTACTCACAAGATTAGGTTTATGTGGTTGTGGCGGGATGAATAACAGGAGATGACAATTGTATAACTAAAATTGAAAGAATTCAATACGCATGTTACGTAAAAAAAATAAAACTTCAAACTGGAAGATTAACGAGATAGAAAATACCAGACGCTGTTTCAGAGGCTTACCTTTATTCTCAACGGCAAAATTCGAATGTAACTTGTCTCCCATTTAGTCATCGCCGCTTTTTCTATAGGCATCAACATTCCATAATCGGGTTGACAGTTGCATGGCATGGAGGAAGTAGACATCAAATCGATGATTTTGGATACCTTGACAAATACGACCACGACAGAGGAGCCATTCCAATGAAAATTCGCACGTACAGGGTTTTGCAAATATAAGCTTATTATACAGGGCAGTACTGCTGGGTAGCCTATCCGCTCGACTGCAGGCGCCGGCTCGCCATAAAATGATAATTGGGAAATTTTATTTTGTTAAACTGGAGGGAGTGAGAGAGAATAGTGATAAATAGCGTATCACGCCTTTGTCAAGTTTATTACAATGAATGTTCAAAAACTCCCACCTTGCTCAATACAGAGATTTTTTTACCCTATGACGCTTTCCAGTTCGTAATTTATGTTTTGTTGACCCAAGTGAGGCAACATGTATTGTCCAGGTTGAGGTAATACAGTGAGTGTATTAATTGCTTACCCTCTTCACAAAGTTTTCTCTCACTCTCCCCAGCATTTCTGGCGTGATTGTTGCTATCGCCTAGCGGATGTTGTTCTGCGGGTCAGCGACATCAACTCCCATTTGATGCGATACACTATCTTGAAAGCGACAAAATAAATTTAGATGATTAAATCAATATTTTGCGTTTTAAGTGAATAATTCCCGGTATTTCTTTGTCGAAAGTAAATACCTTGTGGCATAAAAGTGCGAACGAACGTAAATATAACGACAATTATAAAACTTCTGCACCTTCTTTTACCCTCTAAATTTTTCCTTATTTATTAAATCTGCTTCGAAGGAACTCAAGCATAAATGAGTTCGACATTGCAAAACTTTGGCATCAATCAGTTCCTATTTTTGATTAATACGTTAAATTTTTTTTAATGTAAATAATTCTTTTGAGTCACAACGATTGAGTGACTGTCAAGCATTTTACCTAGTAGCCTCCGTTTGTCTTCCTCATCTCGTTTAATTGAGATTAATCATATAAAACGGAATCCAGGCTTCTGTTTTGAAAATTCGTCCATATGATTCCATTTGATGCACCTTTTGTAATTCCGCAGTTTAAAACACGGAAATTCAATTTATGCAAATCGCTACGAGGAAAAAATAATGGAAGTTGCGTTTCCTAATCCCATTCAGTTTGCACCGAAAGTGAAATTTATATTGAAAGAAGAAGAAAAGCGCCTATCGAACATTGCCATGAAAATTCATTCTTTTGCGTTGATGTAATTCCTTCGGCGAAGAACTAATCGTCAGGTAATTACGAACCGAAGCCATTTACGTGTCACATTTGTTAAGTGAAATGTAAATAAAACATTCGGTAAGCCCCACAATAGCAATCATTCACTGTCAAATGATAATTTTAAATAAAGAAGGCAAACGAGGTCTCAGCCCATCCAATTTAGATAAAAGCAATTAAACAAGATGAGAAAGTCAATAAATGCATCTATTGATTTTTTCCACTTCTTTTTTTTTTTGATACTTTTTATATAAATATTGTTTTCGTGATATAAGGTGATTCGTCAAGCACGAGATGAAGAAATTAAGTTAGCAAAGGAGAAATCAAACTATTTAGAGCGTGCTTTTTATTATTTTATGAGTGATTAAATTAACCCAGGAGGGCTTGATAATTTATGCTGTAACGTGATCTAATTGAGTCGTTAGAAAAAGCAGTATTGACTTGACGGATCTTAATTTGTTTCTATAAACATCAGAGCACTTTCCCAAAGAAAAGCTAATTTTACCTTTTCATGGTTGGTTTCTTCGCACAATCAAATATAATGAATTGGCGATTGTTTTTCGATCAAGAAGACCGAAATGCTATTTATAAATTTTGATTTCATTTTATACACTGAGTGAGCATATTATTATGGCCATCTGACATGTTTATGCAAATGCATGCACGGACGTCGCCACAATGTTGCTAGCGGGCCGGAACATTATAAAAAGGAGAGCTGAGTGTCGTCGATAACAGTAGACATGTTCCATTCATCAACTATGGGTAAACGATGCGATTTAACAGCCTTCGAACGCGGGATGATTGTAGGTGCTCGGAGATATGGAGCGAGTATCAGCGAAATAGCAGCATTCGTGGGGTGCTCAAGAGCGGCCGTCGTTAAAGTATTTAAAGACTGGACGGTTAGCCGGAAGACGGGATCTGAAAGTTCGCGTTGTGGCCGCCCGCGGATGGTTAATGATCGGACAGAACGGAAAGGATAACTGGTAAAGGATAACAGAAGGACAACTGTGCATCAAATCATTGCTGACCTTAATCAGGGGTCCGCAGCACACTGCATCGCATGGGATACGGAAGCTGAAGACCTGTCCGCACACCTTTGCTGTCTGCTGCCAACAAGCGGAAACGATTCCAATTCGCTCAGGAGCACAAGGACTGGACTATCAAGCAGTGGAAACAAATCATGTGGTCTGACGAGTCACGATTCCAGTTACATCATGCAGACGGCCGCGTGAGAATCTGGCAGAAACAGCACGAAAGCATGGACTCCGCAATGCATGAGTACAACCCGCAGTGTTATGGTCTAGGGAATGTTTTCCTGGCATGCGTTGGATCCGTTTATACGTGTTGAACAACGTCTGGATGGCACAGCATATCTCCGTATCGTCGCCGATCAAGTCCACCTTGTCATGTTGATGGCGTACCCCAATGGAGATGGCTACTTCCAGCAAGACAATGCGCCATGCCACAGAGCTCGTATTGTGCAAGAGTGGTTCCAGGAACATGAGGGGGACTTTACCTTACTTAGGTGGCCCCCACGATCCCCAGATCTCACTCCAATTGAGCATTTGTGGGACGAAGTCGAACGAACCATCAGACGGCTGGATCCACCACTGTCCAATCTAGCACAACTAGACAGTGCTATCCATCAGGCATGGTGTCAGATTCCTCCCACCCCCTTCCAACATCTCGTGGAATCAATGCCACGAAGAATCACCGCAGTATTAAAGGCAAAAGGTGGCCCAACGAGATACGGATATAATAATATGCTCACTCGGTGTAAATTTCTATATAAAAATAAAAATTTGATAGATTTTAATGATCCAAGCTATTTTACAGACAAGTGGGGACCCATGGCACTTTTAGATATGGGGGCCCTCTAAAATTAAGTTATTTTGGAAACTAGGAGTAAACAATAAAACTTTTTTTATTATTTTTATACAATACAAAGTTCTCATCATAATTGTAATTTTAATATTTGAAAATTTGAAAACAATTATTGGTTACACGGATACAAGAGCACTTTTCTTGATTTTTGAATTTATTTGAAGCGCATCACTCTCTTTGGATATCAATGACAAACTGCTCAATCTTTCTTGAAGCATTGTACTTCGCAGTGCACTTTTATTGAAAAGGAACGTTCTGTTTGTTACCATCTTGCATAAGAATATTCTCAGTGGCATTTCGATATTTGGAAAGTGTCTTCGATTTTTGTCTGCTCTTAAAAGATGATACAGTTCTGTACAACTAATAGTTTCTTCATTTTCACCAATTTAGACACTTTTCAAATATTCTGTTAAATCTAGACATTCCATCTCTTGTTCTTCTAACCAAACTTCGTTGTGGTTGATTTTAGAAAATGCTTTACAGCTATGTCTCAAGTCTTTTGAATTCATATTTTTTTTAAGCGAGATAATAAAACCAAACCGTTGGCGTATTTCCTTGTAGGAACCCAATCCCTGTTTTAGATGCACGGTCAGAGTATCTATTATAAGAAGAAAAGTTTCTATTTTAAATTTTTCTTTGCCGTTTAGTTGGACAGATGGCGCAGAGCTTCTAGATCTTATTCTTTAAGATCTTGTTCCTTGTAGTCAGATTCTGGAAACTTATCTTTAACAGACGATTCGAATTTATCAAAATTATCCCTGAGAGTATTAATGAAATTACCAAGCGAAGTAAACAACTTTGGTGCAACGTCTATTGTTATGGTTTCTTTCTGAAGGCTATTACTTTTTTCTATCCTTTCTAATATGGTGCTCCACAGTTCTGTTAGAGTAAAAATTCCAGTTCTTTCCCCATTTTTCTAGATAGACTAACAGCTTAATTCTAGTTTCTCCCGGCTGCTCGGATTCTTCAGCGACAGACATCAAGACTTCTAAAATTTGCTTATAACCCTGATGTAACGCGCTTATTGCATCAGCTCGTGCAGACCATCTGTTTCAGAAAGACTTTAAGAACTTTATTTGAACTTAAATATTCTGTCAATATTTTCACTTTTAACCTTTTATCCCAAAAATAATCGATTTTACTCCTTGATCTACTTTGTCGACGCCTATTCTTATTTGATGGACTAGAGTATTATAGACCAATGCAGATACGAAATAATGAACCATTAATTCTCGTACAGGAGAAAAAATATTTCAATGGTACCAGCTTGTTCTTTAGGTCAAAAGTTATGCAGAGAAAATTAGATGGGGCCAATTGTTTAAACAATATTAAAAAAATTGTTAAAGTTTTCGAGAGTACGTTTTTCCCCTTTCGCCTCATCCGTAGTGAAAACTAAGAGAGATAAGATAAATATATGTAAAGACCTTCATAAAATCAAGAAAACCAATGTATTTGTATTTAGATTTTTTGTTTCCTTAGTGTAGTTGTCATCGGTTATTTACAAGGCGTTCAAATAGTTGTAAAAATCTAAACTTTCATTGTTGGGATGGCAACTACCGCCTGTCATGCAACTGCAGCATTACTCATCCGGTTGCCATGACAACCGATTGTTTGTTTAAAAAATGGCGGACTGCGATATGTCGACCAAAGTGAAACAATGAATATTCATCAAGTTTCTCCACAACGAATGTGTGAAAGCATCTGAAATTCATCAGAGACTTCAACTGCTTGGTGCCAAAAGTTTGAAGGAGGGCGAGAATCCACCGGCAATGAACCTCATAAGCCAAAGCCAGCAACTGCTGTCAATGATGACATCATGGCACGAACAAATGAGCTGATAGGGACAACAGGCGGATTCATGTCCGAGAATTGGCTTCAATACTGAACATCAGCACTGGCATTGTGACCGTCATCCACGATAAGCTGAAATTCAACAAGATCTGTATCAGATGGGCTCATAAGAAATTCTACGAGGATCACAAAGCCACCCGGGTGGAAATCTGTTCCATACTGCTGCAGCGATATGACAGGGAAGGTGACAGCTTCCTAAGGCGTGCTATGACCACCGACGAGACATCACCATACTCCTGAAACCAAGCGGGCGAGCATGGAGTGGCGACACTCTGACTCACCACGATCCAAGGAATTCAAGATGTCCCCGTCGGCAACGAAAGTGATGGCGACTGTATTCTGGGACATTAAGGGTATCTATCATTCATATCGATTTTCTGGAAGAACGTCGAAGCATAAATGCACCCTACTACTGTGACATTTTGAGGTCGTCCCTGAAGCTGGCATTAAGGAAAAAGCGACCAGGACTTCTTACCAGTGGTGTTTGTTTTATGCAAGCAATGACAGATCATACACAGCCAAACTAACTATTGACACACTGGCGGAACTCAAATGGGACATCTTACCACATCTTTCAAACTGCTCGGATCTCCCCTTGTGATTATCACCTTTTTGGACCATTCAAAGAGTTCTTGGGAGGGCAGAGGTTCGGCTCCAATAAGGAAGTGAAAAGGCGTCCTGACGTGGTTTCGACATCAGTCTGAAGATTCCTACAGAAACGTATCCAGATGCTCCCAAAACGCTGGAAAAAATGTGAAGATAGTAAGGAGAGTTCTTTGAGAAAAAACTTGTGTGTGCGTGCGAGTGTGTGTGTGTGTGTGTGTTTGTGGTTTCGTGATTTTATATTTTGCGATTCTATTTTAGGTTTAAAGATAACAATTATTCCGTTAATTATTTTAGTTAAAAATTATGCGATAAACCTTGTCCATTAGATTATCACTATTGGCAAGAGTAATCGTTTAGGGAAACGAAGTAAGAATAATCAGTCGAACGACGATATAAGCTCTCCATGCGACTATTGCTTTCAAACAAGCATCCTAGCCAATGTTTGTAATTGTGCACTGAAAATTCGATTAGTCTAAGAAGATTCGTAAAATAGCCAAAAGAATTTAATTTCATAAAAGGATTGAGTTGATTACAATTACCATTTCAACGCCTGTCAACAATCTTTAACATTTCATAACAATTTTACGTATTAAGTAACAATAAGTCAGGTAATAATACAGCCTATGGTACCATGTAATGTGAATAAACTTTTTAAAGTTAACTTTTAATTAATGCGTAAACATTTCACCTCCCCAACAATTTTTCCGGTTCGTTTGTTGTTACGTGAATAAATAAAATTCCATCTCCACATTTGCACAGAATCAACTTTTCTTCATTGCTCATTTCCTTCAGAAAATTAAAAATTCAGTGAGTAGAAGAAGATTAAAAAAAATCATCTCGTACGGAATTCGTGTTCCATTATTAGTATGACCTTATGACCTCTAAAAACTTCTTGAAAACTCAATTTACGAAAAGAGAATTTTTTCCTCCTCTCTCCCTCAAGTCTTTGCGACCTTAAATAAAAATAAAAAAAAATAAAAAAGCGAACATGTATTTCGTAACTTCATTTCTTAAGATAAATTTTAAAAAATAAATGGAGATAGGGTTGCAATTTTTTTTTCATTTTTTCCCCTCCGTCTTTTCCTTTCAACATACCGACCGAACTTGCTCTATCTCTCTCTTTCTCTGTGTTTTAAAAACTTTTCTCCTTTCGCTCTTCTCCTTCTTTTTGCTTTCAAGATTTTTTTTTTATCCTTACCCCCACCTCCTACGTCTTCTTTCACTTGTTGTTGTTTTTATTTGAGAAATCGCATTTTCTCTCAGTGAATGATTGCCAGCCAAATGCCGCCCTATCCATTGATGGATAACCGATGAAGAATCGCCTAGATTGTCATTCAATTGCAATCGAATACTTGGGAAGGCACGCGGATGGTAAATGCGGCGCAAACAAAGACCTGACGTGAGGAATGAAGTCGTCTATTATTGCTGCACCAGCGATTTTTGGGCTTTTTCAAAACACCCTGGCTTCCCGTTTTCCCTACGGAGCGGGGGCGAAGACAGAATAAGTTAGTGCGGGAATTTAGCATTTACTATCCCCCAGCACTAACTTTTCCTCCTCTGTGGTATCGAATGCTAATTTCAACCTTGAACAGGTTTTGGAAAGTCTTTCGAGTTTTAAACAAAAGCTGCTAGTACTGTAAGTTGCCAGAAATATCGGGACACATGTACATAAAGAAACAATATTTTATTATGACGTGACTAATATGTCGTTGGGTTTCCTTTCGCTGCAGTAACAGCGTGCATTCTGCTGGGCAGGCTTTCGACTAATTTTTGATAAATTTCTGATGGAAAGTGCGTTGACGAGATCAGCAGTAGATGTTGGCCGATTCGGTCTGGCCCGCAATCGGCATTCCAAATCATCCCAAAGAGCTTCGATTGGATTTAGGTCCGGGCTCGGAGCGGGCCAAGTCATTTTTTCAATATGGAACCATTCGTGTAGGTATCTCGCTTTGTGAGCTGGGGCATTACCATGTTGAAACAGAAAAGGGCTTCCCCAGAATTGTTCCCACAATGTTGGAAGAACTGAATTTTCCAGGATATCTTTATACCGTGCACTGTTCAGGTTTCCTTTTACTAGAAGCAAGAGACCCAACCCAAACCATGAGAAGCATTCCCAGACCATGATGCCTCTACCATAAACTTCACTATTGGCACAACACTTTTGCGCAGGAAGCGTCCCCCATGGTCAAAGAACGCGTTTTCATTGGTCTAGAGTCCAGTTACGTCAAGCTTTGCACCACCCCAACCGACGCATGGCATTGCCGTTACTGATGTTGGCTTTGTTTGCTGATGCACGACCATGGTGACCCATGGCATATTATTTTCTGCGGATAGTTCTAGCGCTGGCCATGCTTCCCGATCATGTCGGAATTCTTTAACCAGTGATTCAGCGGAGGACATCCGATTTGTGCGCATTACGCATTTCAGCGCTCGGCGGTCCCTGAATGTTATTATCTTTGGTCTACCTGTCGTTTCTGGGGTGTTGTTGTTGTTCCATGATGTTTCGACTTTACGATTATATCACTGACAGTGGAAAGAGGCACATCCAGTAGAGTAGAAATCGTTCGGACAGACTTTATGTACATGTATTACCCAATGATAGTGCCACGTTTGAAGTCACTAAGCTCTTCGGAACGACTCATTGTATAATTTTCGCTATCTAAATGCCTGTCTAACATTGAAGAAACGATTCGATGATGGCATGGCAACATTTGAAATATTGTTTGTTTCGTACTGAATGACTTTATCATTTGATTATAATATAATTTACAATTTCTTGGCATATCTTTACTTTTGGATCATATCAGTATTGCAGCAGCAGCGAAGGACGTCACTAGATAAATAATCTCGTCAGTTAATACCTCAAATATTTAAAAAAACAAACAAACTGTAAAATTATAAAACTAATATGCATTACCTTTTTTAATGATTACGACTATGAGGTTATTATAAACTAGAAATTGATGTAAAGCGTTTTGTGTATGGAAATTCGATATATTAAGTTCTTTATCTGGACGGAGCAGCAGAAAAGTAGGAGCTTTAATATCATTATCAATATACATCGTTTCCGAAAAGTGTCTTTACACTTTTAAAAACTCATTAAAAACTAACAAACAAGGATATGCATTTACGGGTTTTTGTTTTCAACAAAAAATTAATTCCCCCAGGAGAGTAGAGAAAAGGAGTGGAACCCCTGGTGAGTTCATCTATTTTTGACCTTCATTTTTCTTTTTCAAGACTTCGTTTTCTCAGACGCAGTATTTAGAAAATGTAAAAATAATCTATCTTCTTTCGTTTCTAATCAATTCCGACGATCGAATGACATATCACATGCCATATGTTGCCATTAGAAAAAGTTAATAGTTCCAAAGAACACATGACTGCTACTCCCACAACTCTCACGACTCCACTGGGATTTCTTGGCCTAAACTTCATAATATTGAAAATCTTGTTTAGAAGAATCTGCATATCAAATTTCATTCCTTTACATACTTTTAGATCAGATGGTCCCCTCGAACTCCTACTTCCATAACTCCTAGCCCAGTGGGGCAATCAAAGCTAAACTAAATAGTGAAGTAAGCTAGTTTCCTAATTTCAACTTTCTATATCAAAAATGTAGTAAATATGAAGGGGGCAGACGGACATTGTAAAACCAATAAATAGCTCCATCCTTCCACTATTTAATAAAGAAAGTGTCTAAAAAATCCTACCGATACAGTATCTTCAGATTGGTATTGTTGAGTTTGTATATTATAATGAAGTATAGTTTTAAACAACAAACATGAATGAGAAAAATGCCTAGGCACTAAAATTGCTATTACTGTATATCATGCGGTCGCCATTTTTCGACACAGCCAGAGTTTATTTTGAAAATGCTTAGAATATTTCAATGTGCGTACCACAGGTCACATGTAACACATCAATTCTGTAAGACTTTTCTAACTAGGTTCTGTTAAGCATGAGAGAATGGACAGTCTCTATGGCGGCTGTAATTCGACTTTTCAGTTCGTCAGAGTCACGAATTGGTGATTGGTAAACAGTATTTTTAACGTAATCCCATAAGAAAAATTCCAAAGACCTTATACGTCTTATCTGCAGATCTAGGTAGCCATGACATTGACCTCCTCTTTCAATATGACGTCTCGGGAACTTTTCATCGAGAAGATTGCGCACTTCCAAACTCCTGTGTGACAGTGCCCTGTCTGCTTGAAAATGATAATGAGTTGCAAGTTCTCTATTTGAGGAAATGCGAAAAGCTAAGAATGACAGTATCATTGATATTGATATTTTATTTATTGAATACAAAAAGTTGTAAGTGCATATCATCCTTGTTTGTTTCTTTTTAATGATTCTTCTAGAAGTGTAACTATACTTTTCGGAACCCCTCTATTTTATTATTGTAGAAACCAGTTTTCTCTATTTTTATCATTCTTTGAAGAAAATTATAAAACGGAAAGTGCGTCAGACTTAAAATATGGACATTATCGTCTTGCTGTTGAACATTTCTTTTCGCTGTAGTTTCTCAGGCTCATCCCATTAAAACCGTTGTCAGTGAAAGTGGAAGTGATTTGGGTTTTCTATCTTATCGTGAGAATTCCTCTGCCGTCTCACTGTTGAAATCCGATGAACCGTTGTTAATGCAAATTTCCTTCAGTCATTGCATGTGCACCGCCACCAACAAACCCCCCTTTTGGGCTTCTAGACTGGGAGGAAGTTCAAGCGTTAAATCGATTGTGCTTTGCATCAATTATCCCAGCTCCTCATCATACAAAGTCGCTCTCTCTCTTTCTATCTCCACATCCCTTTTTCTTTCTTTCTTTCTTTCTCTCTATCTATCTGTCTCTCCACCCTTCTCTGCTTCAGTATGTGTGTTTTCGCGCTCTTTTCCATTGAGGACTTTTCTTCGTCTCGAACATTCTTCTCCATTTACTGACTATCAGTTCGCACATGCCACGCATTCCATCGCATATCCGGCTTTTAACCACTCTCTCGAAATTAGTAACAATTAAAAGCCCCAAATATTTTCGTCTCGTTTTTATTTCACCCGATCCGTTTTTTATTCTTCTCGGCGGGAGTCGGGGTATATAAAGGACGGTGAGGGGGTTCAAAATTCAATTTCTTAAAGATTACAATCTCGCAAACAAAAGAGTGAGAGAAGTGGAGATGGAGGGAAAGAAGAAGCCAGTTTAATGAAACAGGGAAAGACAATTAGCGAATTAATGCTTCAAGAAAGAATCTAGCAAACGCTGCGTTCATTTCTCGAAGGAATCTCTGGCTCCATCATCATTAAAGTTCATCTTCAGTCGCGTAACAGTTTGCTTTTACGGCTTCGATTTTACGTGAAAGAAATCTTGAAAATGATAAGTTGAACGATGTTCCCTCGCTTCTGGCGCCTGTGCCGTCTTAGCAAGAAAAACACAAAAAATTTTGGCAAAAAAATCTAAACGAGAAGGGAATTTGGATAAGTAAATTAAATGACAGTAGTTTGGGTTTATTTTCTTAATCTACTGTATAGGAGTAGGTTCCGTTTTGAATACGTTCCTTCTTATTGAACACTCAAGGTGGTTTGATAAATTTTAACCATGTAGAAAATACTGCATTTCTGTATGTAGAGCGGACTCTCTTCAAAACTCCGATTAACTTGAATTTTTATGCATATATTGCGAGAATCCTGCATTTTGTGCCAAATTGGTTAATTCCAAGGGTTTAAAGGCCAATTCTCATATGACCTTTCATAACCTACAGCTGAATGGAACAATTTGTGAAATTATTTCGCCTGAGGAACAATGACAACTCCAAAATGACAATGCAGCCACAATTTGAAATATTTATTAACCAATGTTGAAACACAAAACTATTTTGTTATAAAAGCAGATTCAATAGATTCCAGATTTCGGGATAAGATGGGCATGACAAATTTCCAGGAAATCTAATGTCTTAATAGGAATGAGTGTATTCGACGGATAAGCAAAAAAACTCCCGTGATTTGGTGAGTGATAATGCTCAAACAGTTCAAAGAGTATTATTGGAAACCGCGTTATGAGACACAGAATTAGCATAATTAGATTAATTCGTACCGCGTTATATGGAAACTGTTATATAGAAACCGCATTGCAACACAATTGGATAAACAAAGTCACGCGAATACACGATCGCCCACAATATCGTCGAACTACTTGCGCCATCAGCTATAATGGTTGCTAGTTTCTGAATTTACAGAAGAATTCCTTGAAACTGAAAAATTACGGTGTATGTGCATGAAACAGATAGGATGATCCTCCATTATTATACACTTTTACTTAAAGGACAACTCTACGGTCACATAAAACTTTATTTAAATCGAAAGATTAGCGGCGCATTAATAATATCGTGGTATGTTTAAAAATTTTAGAACCCTAAATATATGAAAAACACTAAAATTCCGAACGCAAAGCTTCATCCGAGGTCAACAAGAAAAACAGGTCCTGACGCGGAAAAGACC
>JAHWFO010088925.1:1246715-1279042 GCA_023313115.1 Rhysida immarginata
CTAAAATAAAAACTTTTAAATCACCCACTTTCACCTTAAAAAGTGCAGTAAAAGGTAACAAATGTAATTAAAAAAGGCGCACACTTTTACCTTTTTTAAACAATTATATTTTTTTACTTTTTACTGCACTTTTTTAAGGTGAAAGTGTGCAATTTAAAGTCTTTTATTTTATATTTTTTTTAAATACGTATATACAGTAACTGGTTTAGCCCTAAACGGTCATGCTTTACATAATTTTTTATTACAAAATCTAGAGGACGTACAACCCTTGCCAATAATTCAGCGAAACTATTATTGAGACAAACCTGAATGAAAACATAGCTCTAGGTATAAGGGTGCTCATAAAGTAATGTAGCATACTTTTCCCGGGAATTTATTCAAAATGTTTGAAAACTGACTCATAAATAATTATACTTATTTAAATTTCAAACCCGCTTATCCGTTAGGGCCGCGGGGAGCGATCGCGATCTTCTTTCATCAGGCGCATGTCCTCCATGGTAATACCCCAGCGACTCGAACCCAGATTCTCTATGTAGTCTAGCCACCTGATTCTAGGCTGATCCCTTGATCTCTTACCCACCGGCTTGGAATATAACAAGTTTCCGACATCCGTATCATATAGCCATATCAGGGTCACTGAGATCTCTCAATGCGGAGAAGTAGCGGCTCAATACTTGAGACTCCCTTATTGTGCTGCTAGGGCACTCTATCTAGTAGGGTCATACCTGCCACACTTCTCAGAAATCTCATTTCGGCCGTTTGTACCCGCGTTAGCACGCTTTCGGCCATTACCCAAGACTCATGACGATAGATGAGAATGGGGAGAAAGATAGATTTGAAAACGGAGAGCTTGGCTTTGTTTCCTAGCTCACTTTCGTTACCATGGATAGCCACAGTTCACGTCTGACATAGTTTGCTGCACCGATCCGAGCATCCAATTCTTTATCCTGCCGCCTATCACTCGTGAATGCAATCCCGAGATACTTGAACTTCTCCACCTGTCTCAATGGGGCTCCCCTAACATGGAGATCGCATTGAGCAGGCTGTCTTGAAAGGACCAGAACCTCAGTCTTAGCCACACTGATCTTCATCCCAGCTCTTCACATTTGGCTGCAAACCGCTCTATACCTTGTCTCAGCTTCAGTTGAGAGTGTCGACACGAGTGAAGCGGTTACAGTTCACCCGCATGAAGAAATAGTTCGAATAATTTTCTGTATAAAAAGTTCAAAATTCTTTCTGGAATCATATTTCATATTTTTCTCCTCGATATAATAAAAAATTGGCGGATAGAAAAGCCATTTGACGAAATTTAAAAAAAATAAAATTAAAATGAAATCAGTCTGTAGTTGAGATTATTTGATTGTAAAATGGCGGCGTCTCTTGTTCCTGCGTGAAAGAGATGTGTCAGAAATGAAAGATGATCGAGTTTTCACGAAGAGGATTAAAATACTTTAAACACTAATTTAAAAATATGATATCTGATAGAACCATTCGACTATTCTACTTTCGAGAAGCCACGCGATTGAAGGATGGTGTAACGCAGCATACATAGCCTTAGAATAACTTATTCTTTTAACGGCGGAAGGATACGATGTTGTGCACTATGTCTAGTAAGGGACCTCATTCGATGACGTCACTCTCAACTGAAGCTGAGACAGGGTATAGTGCATGCTGAAGGTTGGTGCGAGAAGACCCAAGGAGGACAAGTTCGTCAGCAAAGAGCAATCTCTCCATCAAGCAGTCGTCCACACAAATACGCTCATCGCCTCGGCTGCCCCTGTCTATCCAGTCCATACAGATAATGAACAAGGGGGCGACAGTACGCACCCTTGACGCAGTCCAACACCCACGGTGAACGGTTTTGACTTAATGCCATTTATCCGGACACACAAGTCAGAGCTTTCGTACAGAGATATGATAGCAACCAGTAATTGCCCATCCACTCTGTACTCTTGCAACTTTTGCCAGAGCTTCTCTGGAAGAAGTCTGTCATATGTTTTTTCGAGGTCCACAAAGCAAGGGTAGACATCTTTTGCATACTCCCAGTATTTTTGTAAAGATTTGTCTTACAGCAAAAATTTGATCTGTCGTGCTTCGGCCAGGTCGGAAACCACACTGCTCCCGCGACAGTTTGGAGTCGACTATTTCGCGACTTTTCTTCTCCAGACACTTAGCGTATACTTTCCCAGAAATGCTGAGCAATGAGATGCCTCGATAGTTGTTGCAATCTCTCCGATCTCCCTTTATTGAAGATAGGGACCACAATTTCTGTTTGCCATAAATAATCATTTTCTTTAATATTTTCTCCACATAAACCCCATAAATTTGTTCGAAATGTGCGCATCCTTGCTTGTACCGACTTTAGATCTGATCTGTCATCCTCACTACCATCTTCAAATCTTGTACCACGTGCTTCTTTAAAATTTGAAATTAGCAGAAGCTAGATAGGGGCTATAGGGTGGATGGGGAGCACAGCTGTATGCTAATTTGAGATTTGTTTCTCAGGTTTTCAGGCCGGCCAGGTGGCCGAGAGGGCTAGGGCGTAGGCTTTCTAGTTCTCGAGTCCACCTGGCTGTGGGTTCGAATCGCGCCGTGGGCATGGATGTTTGTGTTTGCCCCGGGCTGCGTACAGATATAACTTGAGTAAAGGCGCAAAATGACCTAAAGAACCCCCCCCCCTCACCTCAGGTCTTCAGATTTATGTGAACGCGTGCATTTCTGCAAATCCAATTATTGAATTGTGATGCGATAATCCTTACGAGAAAATGGCATCAGAGCGGTTCAACATACTGGATTCACAAGTCCCATACACAGCTCTTTTGTAAATGTTCACCTTTGCAGTTTCTTTCTCTGCAACCAAGAATTGAAGAGATTACCACAACTGCGCTATCTGTAGGAATGTGAAATATATAACTGATGGGACATTTCATAACTTCATGTTTTAATATTTTTTTGTAAAATTAGTGCTCAGAAAATTAGGATAAATTGAAAAGTGCACTCTACCTACACCACCTAAAGAGAAAGCCTGAAACGTCATACATTGTTACATCATGATACGAAGTCATAATTTAGAGCTTATTATTGGTAGAAATGCGATTAAAGGTGACTTTTTATGATGATGTAACAATGTATGAAATTTTCGCGCTCAGGCTTTGAGTAGAGGTGGTGTTGACTCTACAGCCCTTGGGAACTGTTTCAATTTTAGTTGAATGGGGGTAATCTCAGTTAGAAGCTTACGTGTATGTCATTGATCCATTTCAGTAATTTTGAGACCCTCCAGCGTTTTCAACAAAAGTTAAATCTCCGGTGTATATAAAGCATTTCGGTCTTGCTGCCTGCTTGGGCATGGTTTGTTGCCCCAGAACGAGGAAGTTAATGGTATCTTTAAAAATTTGCTCCTCTTTAAAGAAATTTGTCTTCCTCCGATCATTTCCTTCGATGTGAACTCTTCTTTGGCTCGCACCCTTCCGTGCAAAACAATAAGCAGTTGCCCGATGATACATGGAAGGCACGGTTCCGTGAAGGGAGAGTCGGGCGAAGGGTTGTTGGGTGGGTGGAACAGTTCATTAAAGAAAAGGGTTGCAACCCTCCCCCTTTGCTAATCTAGGAAGCGGAGTGGGAAAAGGGAAAATTTATGATCGTTGATAGTGTAAATTGCAGCTACAATGAAAATGGTTCTCTCCAGTCGTGTTGTTTAAGGTAGCATAATGAAGAGATAATGCCGTAATATCCTCAGCCGATAATTAAAAGTTGTTATCGGCGAAATAAAAACAAAAAAAATTCCGGAGAAGCAGCACGAGCAGGGAAAAAAACTATAATGATTCAGGAAAAAAGAAATTCTATTAAATGTAGTTAATTTTCATTATCGGTATATAAAATATTGAGCTAATGGAGAACGCGTTTGCTCTTCGGATCTGTTGGTTTGTTTTTTGAAAATAAAAAAATATTAATTTATTAAGATTTTTTAATCTATCCTTAGCTGTTATTATTGGTTAGGTATAAAATATACTTTAAAAAGATTCTTCTTCCCTCTCCGTAGGATTTTTTGTAGAGAAAAATTTAAAGAGATGCCCTTTTAATTCTAACAGAAGGTAAGTTGGCATTAATCTCTTAGAACAGCAATGATTTTGCATGCAGTACGTAAGCTAGTGAATACAAAATAAAAAGGTCCATTTAAAGTAGGACAACGCTGCTATAAATGACTCAAATAAAAGTAAAAGAATCAAAAAATGATACAGAAACAAAGTTTTATGCCTAACGCGTTTCGATATTATATCCTCTTCGGAGGCTACAATGTAGCACAAATCGTCCCTTTTATAATAACACGCTTGGCGAACCTAATAGAGGGCTCGTCAAGAGCGCCAACCTAATGGGAAACTCTTCTTCGGTTCCGGTCTTCGTAATCCTTGTCCAATTCAATAATGTATGAGGGTCGTACAAATAAAATCGAAAGTTTGTGTGGGGGAAAAAAAAGACGACGTGTAAGATCGTAAGTTTTTGTTTTCAACAATTGCAAATCCCCCCACGTGCAAATTGAACAATAGGTTGCAAGTGTTGCATCACGTGAGAAAGAACGATAGCTCGCGCTTCGAAGCTCTGTGCGTGATCGCTTTGTCCAAACAACAAAATGGAGTCAACAAATCAAAAGCAATCGCAAACCGCACGGGGAAGATGATGTTGACCGTATTTTTTGATCGCAAAGGCCCGATTTAACTGGGCTTTCTTGAAAAAGGCACCACAATTAACGTAGCACGATACGGGGAAACATTGAAGGCACTGCGCATGGCCTTCAAATGCAAGCTTCCTGGATTTCTTACAGAAGGAGTGCTTCTTCTCTACGACAACGCGCGTCCTCACAACTGGAAACCAACGGTAGACCTCATCAAAAAGTTCAACTGGGAAGCAATGCAGCATCCACCTTACAGCCCTGACTTATCCCCATGTAACTTTCACGTGTTTGGTGATCTCAAGAAACATCTGAAAAGCCGCAGGTTTCAGTCGGACGATGAAGTTAAGGAAGAGGTTTTGGAATGGTTCCACACGCAACCGAAAGACTTCTTCCATAAAGAAATTACATTCCTTGTTACACAGTGGGATAAATGCCTTAACACATTTGGAGAGTATTTTTAAATTCCTTGTATACACTTTGGATAAAATAAATAAATTTCGTTTTCATTTGTACGACCTTCACGAACGATGTTTGATTATTGAGGAAGGGGGGTTTTGTCCATACGTTGTTGCCTTCTGATTTCGATCTCCTCATGGAATAGTATCACTGTCTCCTCCCTTCCATAGAATTTCCATTCGGTGTCTTGAAATGATAAGATGGTCAACATTAATTAACACCTCCTAAAGAGAAAGCCTCTGCACGGAAATCGTCATCATAATAGTAGTATAAATTTAGGGCTTATAATTGGTAGAAATACGAATAACAATGCCCTACTTAGATGATGTAACAATATATGACGTTTCCGTGCAAAGGCTTTCTCTTTAGGAGGTGTTGCATTAACACATTCAGCAAAGGTCGACTTGCTATCTCGGTGAACCCACGACCTTTTGTGCTATCGGAACCTCTCATAGAAGGATCGGCACGTAGGTCCAACATAGATGGCTTCTCAATCCGGGCAACGCATCCTGTATACGCCAGATCCTTAGTAGTTCATGTGGTTATTCTTGACGGGATTCAAGAGAAATTTGGCGTTGTTGCGTGTGCGGAACGCCATCCGGATTCCTTGTTCACGGAACAAATTAGATATCCGATGAATTTTTATCCACTGTAGGTGAACGTGGCGTAATTCATAGGCTTGGCATGCTGATCCGGGTTGGTGTTTGTTACTCTTCGTCTACCTTGTCCAAATATGGCATTGGTGACCCTTCTAGGGAACTGGTTTGCGTTTGCTAGTTCGAATATGGTAGCGACTTCGGACCGGCGAGCAGTGTCACAGATGGGGTAAGCCAAAGTCCTCTTTAATCCATGGTATTTGGCGGCGGTCTTGTCTCATCGGGTGGAAGAATCATAAGGTAAGATATCAGCAGTAGACTAACCAACAACGTATGGACAAAACCCTTCTTCTAAATAATCAAACATCCTTCGCGAGGGATGGCTTGATCGATTATATTATTGGACTGGACGAGGATAACGAAGATCGGAACCGAAGAAGAGTTTCCCATTAGGTCGGCGCTGTTGAGGAGCCCCCTATTAGGTCCGCCAAGCTTGTTTTTATACCAGCTCACTTTGTAAAATTGTAGCATCCGAAGATGATGCAATATCGAAAAGCTTTAGAGATAAAACTTTGTTTCCATATCATTTTTTGATTCTTTTACTTTTATTTGTTATTACACGTGATAATAGTCAATGTTTTTTTTAATAAATGACTCATTCGGTTTCAAAACGCTGAACTTTCCAAAATATTATACATATAGATATAATTGATACATGAAACGAACCGTAAACCTACCAAGGTTAGCTTTGCATGAGAGATAACAGAAGCAATTTTTAATAATAAACAATGAAAATTTTAAATGAATAAAATCTTGTAAACATTCCAAGTAGATACATTTATGCATTTATTAAAAAGAAATTAATCTCCCCCCCCCTCCTCCCGGGTAGGGTAAGGCGAGTCGCAGATCCGGCAGTCATCTATTTTTAGCCCCTTTGTCTGCACTTTTTACCTCTCCCCAAGTTTTTTTAATCAAAAAATTGATTTTCTCGAAGGTAATATGTAGGAAATGTAAAAAAGTTCGTATTTTCCTCCTTTATCATCATTTGCGTACGTATGATATATCACATGCCATATATTGCCATAGTTCTAAAGGCTAAGTGACTGCCACGTCCGCAAATCCGACCCCAATGGAACACCTGGGCCTAAACTTCATAGTAATGTAGATCTTGCCTAAAGGAATTTGGATACTGAATTTCACGCCTTTATACCTAAATAGCACATAGATATGTTGTCCTCTCTGAATCCCACCCCCGTAATTCCGACCCCAGTATACCAATCAAACTAAATCAAAATCAAACTAAATAGTGCAGATGGACATGCCCTTAGGAAGCTACATTCCGAATTTCAACCTTTAACCTCAAAAAATGTAGAAATTATGAAGGGATACACAGTTAAGACATTAGAAAATCAATAAGTATCTCCATTTTTTCGCTACTGAATAATATAGATTATGAGCATTTAAGCAATCGTGCGTCGACAAAGCGATTTCACGTGCGCGCGCCGATGTATGTAATAAAACAAAATAGCCAGAAACTGTGGACACCAATACACAATATCGGAATAAAAGGAAAACACAAATCCACAAAAATTTTTTTTTAATGACTCAGATGTACATTTCGGAATTCATAATTTCTTCATCAGTGAGTCAATGCTGAAGGAATTATGAATTCCGAAATGTACATCTGAGTCATTAAAAAAAAATTTTTGTGGATTTGTGTTTTCCTTTTATTCCGATATTGTATAGATGTCAGTAATGCTTAAAAGATGAACAGTAAGTAACAATCTATTCCTTCTTGATAAGTCGATTGTTATATGACATGCTATTATCTTGGTATTCTTTACATTCACTATTTTAGTACGTGAATTCGACTTGAAAGGGTCCACGAAAAATTCTGAAAAGTTGATACGGCCGAGCTAAGACTTTGATGGTCATATTTCTGAAATTAGAATTTGAAAAATTTAATCCGTTTTCAAATTATCGTGCTAACGGCGGCCGGCCGGCTGGATAAACGTACAGACGAAGGGCGCAGTCTTATAAGTAGCTTTTATGCTAAAGCTCCTAATAAATGATGAAAAACATTTAATCAACAATTTATTTAATCAGCAACAATTAATTATTTAATTAAAATTTAATTGAAAAGCTAACCCACCATTTCTTGAATAAACTGAATCCGCTCGGTGCTCTAGAAAGTTCCTTTCGACTCTATATCTTTTGTCACCATTTTGTAAAGTCATTACACTTGTACTGCCAGCTGCTGTATCATGATAAAAACTTGGTGAAATGGTGGGTTAGCTTTTCATGTAACAACTATATCTTTATGCGTAAAACTTTGAAAAATGCAGCATTTTGAAATCGATTGAATCATTTATGGTAGCCGCGACCAATATTTTTAATTTGAAGACATAATGATTGGTCAGTTTCGTTCCGAGTGCAAAATTCCTACACTCCTCACGGAATGCATCTTGTATATAATTCTCAAAAGCACGATTTGTTTTCTTAATTCCATGGGATATTATTCGTGTGTAGCCAAAATAAAACCTATGATGACGAGCAATCAACGTCGGGATCGCCTCATACGGTACATAGGTCACTTATCATGGGGAATATAAGACTGGCAAAACGTGCTCTCCAGTGATAAGTCCATGGTTTGTGTGTGTTACGGTGATTAAGGTGTGCGAATGGTGAGGATGAAGCAAGAGGGATTTCAGAAAGCTTTCTGCGGATGCATCAAGTCTGAAGGTGTCGAGGAATTGTGAATTCTCATGGATAGAATGTACAGAGTGTACAAAAATGATGTTCACAGTTTCATGATTTTATTGTAAGAGTATTATTTAGCATATCATCATTCATATTGTTGAAAAATGGCGCCCGCTTTATCAACAAAGCAGAAATGCAAGGTTGTCGAATGGTATTTCGAGACAAAATCACCTGTATCGGTGCAAAGAAAGTTCCGGAAGGAGTATAAGTGTCGAGACGCACCAGGCAGGCAAGCAATCATGGATTTTGTCAAGCAATTTCGTGCCACTGGATGTGTTAAAGGCAAGAAAAAAGGCGGGAGCGAAGCTCGTGTTCGAACGGCCGAAGTTGTCGAAAATGTTCGCACAAGGTTGGTCGATTCCCCTACTAAAAAATCTATTCGCCGCCTATCCATTGAAGAAGGGCTGTCGTATACCACGACGTGGCGAATTTTGAGAAAGGATTTACACCTGTTCCCTTATAAGATCCATGTTTATTAGGAGTTAACAGACACTGGAAGACAGAAGCGACAACTATTTCCGATGGAGTTTGGAGCAGAAATGGAAGCCAATCAGGACATTGTGGACAACCTGTGGGTGTCAGATGAGGCCTTCTTCCATCTGTCAGGTGACGTTAATAAACACAACGTTCGTTTTTGGGGTTCCCAGTACGCTCATGAGATCCATAAGTCACCTCTTCATCCACGAAAGGTTATGGCTTGGTGCGCGATTTCCAAAAGAGGCATCATTGGTCCGTTCTTTTTTGAGGGCACCGTAACGTCACAGGCTTACCTTAACATGTTGGAAACCTTCTTCATCCCTGAGCTACGAAGGAGGCGTATACCGCTTCGACATCAATGGTTTCAACAGGATGGGGCTAGGCCTCATACAACTAATGAAGTGCTAGACTTTCTCAATCAGAAATTCGGAAATCGTGTCATTTCAAACAAGTTTCCAGACCGATTCGGGGGTGGCTTTCTTTGGAGTCCTGACCTAAACCTATGTGATTTTTATCTCTGGGGGTTCCTTAAAGACTGTCTGTTCACTACAACACCAAGAACCCTAGACCAGCTGCGACAAAGCATCCTCGACTGCTGCACCCATTGGATGCAGAAATCCTGGATAGAGTTATGAACAATCTCACCATTCGGCTGCGAGCAGTTCAAAACATTCGTGATGGCCACATTGAGCATATCATCAAGACTTTTCCACGGGAATAAAAACTCCGAACTGCCTAAAATATCATACTGAAATGCTAAGTTTGTAAACATTAATGGGTCAATAAATCATAGTACTAAAATGGTCAGAAATTGACTGAGTCACCCTGTACAATAAAATCGTGAAACCGGGGCAATCATTTGTGTACACCCTGTATATCAGTAAGTATCAGAGAACTTCATGATTTCATCATCTGAAGATTTGTGTTCTGTTTTATTGGTGTTTCAACAAGATGACGCTTGATGCCATACTTCAAAAGGTACTATGAAATGGATAAAAGACAGGAAAATTCATACTTAATGCTGGCCAAGCAATTTTCCTGACCTCAGCCCGATCTAGAACTTTTGGAAATTAATGAAACAACAAATGAAAGACGTTCCACAAAATAAATAAGAGCTCATTGAGATCATACTGCGTGTGTGAAAAGTGGAGAAAGTTCTGTCAAGATTGATCTCTCATATCGTTGTTTTCTGCAGGCCCATTTGCAACTTAAAAGGAAAGGTGGCCGGAAAGGACTACGAAAAGACTTTGAACAAATTTCCTATCACTCTATAGAGTAGACGCTGTTTTAGTAGTGGAATTTTCCATGATTACAGTGTTCCCGTTCTTGTGATGGCAACGTCCTATGTTGGTTTGAGGAGCAAGAGGATGAGTAATTAAAAATATTTCCTGGGCAACGCAGTCATTAAGATGAATTTAGAAATTCCATATGCACATCTCTCTTTTCAATAATTAAGGCAAATGACCATTTCCTTTCTAATTTTGCCTTTTTATGTAACTCTTCAGTCTTTGTTGAGAATGACAAAATTGATCGGGTAACTAACCTTTGGTCAGTTTTGGAAAAGGGCTAGAAGGCGATACTCTCCTCCTAGATACCCTCCTCGTGCATCTCTCCAAGAACTTTATTCTGCATGGTGTAAAATTTCAATAATCATCTATGACTTGCATTCAAGGATGGTCCTGCCTCATATTACAATAGGACAATAGGTTTGCAATAAAGGATTTTCCTTACTTGAATAAGTTTCTTCAATCTTTGTATCCTCCACCCCATTTGCCTCATTAATAGAATATATTGACGTATCTATGTTGAGATTCTGCATTCCCTTGTCAGATTTTCTCCTTCATCCTTCGCATTATCTCTGAATCGGAAGCTCTGATGCTTTCGCTTAAGATATCACCTTACGCTCATTAAAATCTGTAATGAAGAAATTAGAGACACCCGTTAGATAAAAAGAGTGGAAAAGAATTGACGTTCGTATTTTATTTTCATATTATATGAAAATCTGTTCACGATGCTTTTGCTCATGGTGACGTTGAGTGACGTGGCTTCGAATATTACTAAAGACAATGACGTAGGTATGTCGTTAATCAATTCTCATTATTTTTATTATGACAGAAATAGAACTATGAATAAAAGTTTAACAATCATGTAATGGTAAATGCTCTGATATGTCATAAAAAGATGAAAATAAAGAGAAGAAATCAAGTAATCAACGAAAAGGTTACCATAATAACAAAAATAAAACCCAACATTAAAATGAAATTGATATTATACTCCCATTATCCCGCTTTTTACCTCTTCTTCATCCTCCACTTCATAAGCCTGGTTTTTCACCTTCTTTATCCTATCATTTTTATCTCACATTAATCCTACTTTTATTTTGCTTATTTTGCCGGAATTCTTATAGTTAGGAAACGCGCTTGAAATGGCGGTACACGAAAATCCAAAATTTGCCTCTATCTCCGAAACGTTATGAACTGGGTCACGAGCTCCAGTTATTTTACCTCGTTCAAAGAAATTTAAATCGTAATCACTTGCTATTTTTACCGGGAAACAGCTCTAGAAGCTTTCACAAATGTCTATCGCTTTGTGGTGGAAAGAATTGACGTGCATAGGAGCGGTGCTGTGTTCTTTATGGACTCGTTTGTACCAATTTTCTGGCACTTTAGTACTTTGCTTATTGCTTGGTGCATTGTGCCGACTTTGACTGATTATCATCCTCGCATGGTTTAGTGTTATGTTTTCCTTCTGCATACTTTGTTGCACCCATATTTTTATTATGGTTTTGCAGTGTCTTATAATTGTAAAAAAAACAAACTGTATGATTAGTGTTTGAAGAAATTTTATGTTGCACGTAATGAGTGAGTCACTTTTTTCATTACACGTTTTTATTCCATAAGACATACTGTACTGCAAAAAAGTGAACCAGTCATTGCGTGTAGATTGTTAAATTTCATTTTTCAAAGATGTTAAAAGCATCCTTACTGAAATCACGAAGTCGGTCGTTCAGTTGCCAATATTTTTCGATTTTTTTTTTTGACTTCAGATTCGGATAGAGCATCAAAAAGTAAGTGAAAGTTATAGCAGGCACACAAGTCCAATCTAATGGGAAACATGACTAAAATAGAAATAAAGAGGTCCAAGAAGTGATGCGGAAACAGTGATGCCTAACGGCGTTTCGAATGTCTTCATCATCGGAGGCTATCCTGTTACAAACTGAAGCTGGGAGAACACATTCCTTATATTACCCAAATAGATGGCGGACCTAGTTGAGAGCTTCTTGAAACGCCGACCTTTTGGGGGAGGGGGGGCTCTTCCACCCTGCTGCTTGTCTTCTAACCCAATCAGGAAACCAAATATGCCGTCCCTTTCGAAAACAGTCTGGCCGTTCAGAAGGAGGACATCGTCTCGGTTGTGGTGTCTTTTGATCTCCATCTTCTCCTTTAATAAAGTTCTGCTGCTGTTATGTCCCTTCCACAGAATCTCCACGCATTCTTCCATGTCAATTATGCGAGCGATGTCCAGCTCTGATGAGATGGTAGACCAGAGTAATTGTGGGGCCTTTTTAAATATTCATCTGTTAAATTAGTAAATGAAACATGATCGGAGGAGAAAATGCAACTATCTGGACTTTTTTTTGAGAGGTCACTTTCGTATTAGCTTTGGGCGAGAGGAAATTCAAATAAAAAGTGAATTAATGTACTGTATAATGAACTGTAAATTTATATATTGATTAATTAATGTACTGTGATGTATATTATACACTAGCTTCGTTTGAAGTTCATCAGATCAAAGTTCGATTAAACTTCCTGTGGCCACTAAAAGAGTGCGCTTCTGGATCCAACCGCCTCCTCTGGTCGTTCTTTTATCCACATCATTGGTTGAGAGTCTCTCAATTTCCTGTTCCTGATAAAAAAGTTCCTATAAAATGTGATTTCTGGAGCTTGGAAGTGAAAAAATGGAAATGTAATTTAATTATCGCAATTCCGCTAACAAAACCCATTAGATATTAAAAACCCTACTAACTCATTCCACTGAAAACATGTACCCACCAAATTTCCCACTAAAGCCAAAAAATGCCACTAAATCTAGTGGAAAAACCACTGATCTGGAAACGCTGTCCGCAGGGGCTGATCTCCGGTTTCCGTTCCTCCAGGTACGGTGGTGTTCCCTGATTTCAGCAGGGCGGAGGAGTCCCCCATTAGGTCGGCTCTTCAATAAGCTCTCGACTAGGTCCGCCATCCATTAGGCTTATATAAGGAATGTGTTTTCCCAGTTTCAATTTGTAACGTCCGATGATGAAGACATTCGAAACGCATTAGGATTAAATTTTCATGTTTCCGTATCACTTTGGACCTCTTTATTAGGACCGATAGGGTACTTATGTTTTCACAATGTGCGTCCGTCCGTCCATCCATCTGTCCGTCTGTCTGTCTGTTGGTGCTCTAGCTTTCGAACGCTTTCGAACGCTTCCGAATTTTCGACTTCCGTTTTCGCCATTCGACAACTTAGGGAAATCCGAAGATTGAGTTCGTTGGTGGAAAAAATCGGTGAACTACTTCCGGTTCAAAAGGTCAAAAATAAAATAGGGGACCACGTTTTTCACTATACAATTCCATGTATAAATGGCCTGCGCACTACCAAATGCTGTTCTCTCTTTGGCATTCCATAGCTAAACCAGAGAAAAAGATTGTGAATTAAGTGAAGACACGTGATGGTCTTCCTTAATGGTCAATATCAGTCAGAATTGGTTCAAGGGTATGTGGTTTAGTTGTACCATTATGGTCCACTGGAAAATTTCAATGCTAAGATATGGCATGTATAATATCAACCAGCTTGAAATAACATGTCACGATTGAATTTAACGTAAAATTAATGATAGTCGAAATAGGTTCAATGGTATGTGGTTTCATGGAACCAGTATGGTTCAGGGGAAACTTTCAAAGCTCAGATTTGGCATGTAATATATCAAACAACTTGGAATGATGTGTCATGCATGAATATAATGTAAAATTAATGATAGTCGAAATTGGTTCAAAGGAACCTGGATTTAGTGGAACCATTATGGTTCATTGGAACTTTCAATGCTAAGATATGGCATGTAAAATATCAAACAACTTGGATTGACATGTAATGAATGAATATAACGTAAAATTAATGATAGTCGAAATTGATTCAAAGGATCTGGATTTAGTGGAACCATTATGGTTCATTGGAACTTTTAATGCTAAAATATGGTATGTAATATATCAAATAACTTGGAATGATGAGTCATGAATGAATAAACGTCAAATTAATGATAGTCGAAATTGGTTCAAAGGACCTGGATATAGTAGAATCATTAGGTTCTCTGGAACTTTCAATGCTAAAATATGTTATTTCTTCATCCATTCATGTTCACATTCTGTACCATATTTTCTATATATAAAGGCTTATGTCATCTTGTGTGTATCCTTGATAAAGCCGGGAATAAATGGCGAAACTAGTCGGAAACTCTGTTCTCCCTTTGTTGTGTTGTAAAGTATCTACCAATTTTATCGATAGAAACAGCACTATGGACCCCTTACTGAACGATTAAAATATGGCATGCAATATTGCAAACAACTTGGAATGATATGTAATTAATGACTATATCCTAAAATTAATGAATGGTATGTGGTTTAGCGGAACCATTATGGTTCATTGGAACTTTCAATGCTAATATATGGCATGTAATATATCAAACAACTTGGAATGATCTGTCATTAATGAATAGAACGCAAAATTAAAATTAACTTACGCCTTATATTATCAAGAGTTAATTTGTGTTAGGCAAATTTTAACAATAGCTAGTAGATAATCGTTTGCTTCAATAGTACATGGTTACATAGAAAAGCGTTAGCAATTGTTTATGAGGAAAGAGAATTCGCCCTTACACAGAACGCTTCAACAATTAACGCTTATTTCATTAAACTGGAATCCTTACAAGTTAAAGGATTCTTATATGTTCTAATCTATAGAGAATTGCTATTTTCTGCATTAAACTTTTCAGATAGTTTTAATCACTTTGAAGTATGCATCTCCCTAAAGCTACGGTCACACTTTGCAATTTTCAGCCGCGCTTGCAACTGCAACTGTTGCAGCAACACATTGTAAACGCCATTCAGCGGTCACAGTTTGAAACACTGTGATTGCAACCACTTATATTTTGACCAATGATATTACAATCTGGCATTGAGACCAAAGAAGAAAAGGAGGAAGAAGTTTAGGTCGTCTGCTTATTTGAAAACATGGAAAAATTCGGAAAGAAGAAAAAAGCTATATTGTTATTAGCTTTATCAGATATTTACGTCTAAGCTGGCACCAATTTCACGCCAGGCTTGCAGTTTTAGATCCTTCCGGCGATATTTTATGGAATTGGCATTCCAAATACAATCATACTGCTCTATGAGCTCGATAAAACGTGCTTCCTTCTCCGAAGTCCAATTCGCCATTTTAAAATAAAATTTGTCTCTTGGAGTTACTGCAACACTAATTATCTTGGAGTTACTGCAACACTGAAGCGTTCTGAATGGTTGGCGTTACTGCAACCAGCGAGAGAAAAACAAACTTTTTGTTTCTTGGCGCGGTTGCAGCCGCGCCATATTCGGAGGGGGGTTGCTAGGTAATGGGAAGAGCCGTTGCGGTTGCAGTTGCAAGCGCGGCTGGAAATTGCAAAGTGTGACCGCAGCTTTAGAAGTATGCCTTCCTTAGCAACCTCATCTAATCTTAACAGCCAAAGGCTGCTTTAGAAATCAAATACTTTCCTTTTTATTCTCGAATGCCTTGAAATACTATCGGTCCTGGGCATTTTGCTTGCCTGACTTGTTTCTATTTTTTTTACCGTGATACTAGATATGGATTTCCTAATGACCAAAATGGCGGTTAAATATAGTCATTTTGGACCTTCGAGTCGCATAGATAGGCCGTGTTTCCGATTAGATAGTACATATGTGCATATTATAACTTACTTTTAGATGCTCTATCCGAATCTGAAGTCAAATATTATTGTAATTTTCTTATTGGTCTTCCCGGTTTTATTTCGTGTTAACCTCCTTCCCTAGACGCAATTGGACAATCCTGTTCATGGTCCTCCAATGCGCGCTAGGCAAGGTAAATCTCTTCAATATATAAGTTAGCAAGTTCTTACTGTATCCTGACTGAGGATGGTCTAAGCACCGAAACGCGTCTCTGTAATAAATTGATATTGGTGCAAAACAGAACGTTTCTCCTTATTGAAACTATTTAAGATAATGGCCGATTTTTTTTCTCTTTTCCTATTATTAATTCGAAACAGAGCTAGCGAGATAAAGAGAGTCATATTTAATTTGATATCAGTTTTAGGGAGGAGAAGGTGTGTCTGAATGTGGCTAGTTTTGTAATTAATAAGATGGTCTAAAATTAAGAGAAATTGTACATAAAGGATTGAAATTTTTAAATCGCATAATCGGTTTAAATAAATGCACACACAAGCGCTTAATGCATCTCATTATTAAATATTAATATAATAAAGCTTCTAGATGGGAACGTTCTTGAAAATTTTATAGAGGCCTTTTGATATAAATTATACACAGCCATGCTTGTTATTTACGTAAACATTTAAAAAAATAAAGAGAGAGAAGGAAGGAAGTAATCGTTAATGCTACATTATATATATAATCTTTGAAGTGGCTCTGCGTTGAATTCCTAATTCACCTTCTTGGATCCGTTCGACAGGTTGGATTGCTGCATCTGCGAAATTGCAGAGATCTTCCTCTCCCTTTCATTAAGTTTTTAAGGCAGGAATTTCTCCACTACCGCCCCCCCCCCATCCTTCTACCTCTTTTTTTCCTTCTTTCTTTCCATCCACTCTTCTTTCGTTGCTTAATTAAGGGGCAGGACGGCGTGGGAGGGGGGGTAGACAGTTTAACGAGTGCTTTGTTGGTTCACGCTTGAAACTTGCAGCAGTGGACATCTACCTGCTAAGCACGTGTGAACGCTTTTCCTCTTAATGAGACTGGCAAATCACTGATGAGAAGATGACGTTTTCTTTCGTTCCATTTCTCTCTTTCGTTTTCACCTTCCCATCTCTTTATCCCAATCTCCGTCTCTTTCCACTTCCAATTTTCGTTCCAGTGTCATCATTAAGAAAAGAAGCAGAAAGGGAACATGTGCTTCGTTTAGACGCTATAATGGACGATAGCATTTGAGAAAAGATGACAGACTAATAAGTAGATGATTGCTTAATCTATTTTTAGAATTACTGTGACGATAGTGAACTTTGAAGATATCGTCTGGCGAATGAGGATTGCGGAGGAGTGAGGTAGAACGCTCCGCTTGAAATTGTTATCGTGGAGAGAGAGAGAGAGAGACCATTTTCGTACAAAAACAGAAAATCGTTATTTAATATAATCTTACCAAGTAAACTGTCAGTGCCATTTAAGATTTTCCCCCCAATAAATTATGACTTTAATATTCCAATTTGTTCTAAACCTAAAATTGTATTGCCTTTGCGCACTGATATATAACTTCGATGCATAGATAAAACTAGTGGCGGGCAGGCTTACAGTCGGTAAAATTCAATTTTGCACAGACAGAATGCCATAGTGGTAAACGAGGCATGTAAACAAAGGAAACTTTATAGGAAGAAAGACAAGTAGTAAACAAACGCGTTGCAAACAATTCCAGTCTTCCCGTTTAACCAATAAGTTGTTAATATACACACGCAGGTCAGAGCATTAGAAACAACTGTTTAATATTTCATTAGAGACAATTTTGGCCCGAATTATATCATGTATGCGGGTTGGCATAGAGTCCATTTGGTGTTGAAGCGCTTGTAAGCCAATGGAAGACAAACATTTCAGCAGACATGCCCTTACAGAGGGTTAGGCAGTTGGATTTGATCACTTTACTTACGCTTACATACAGGTTACTTTCCGCCTGCGAATGTGTTTTGTTTATTCCACATGTTGTCCATCATTCCTAACACGGCTCGACATCGTCGTTTCCTTGCATCGAAGACGTCACGTATCTTATCGGGGGTTATTGTGTTCCATATGTCTGTACAAACGTTCCAAAGTCTCTGCTTCAGGTAACCAAAGCCGAAAAAATCTAAAGGTGAGCAATCAGGCCTCGCTTAAGGTTACAACAAACTCAGATTTTTCACCTACCAGATGGTTTTCATAGAGGCGTCTTGCGTTGGTCTTCCTGTTCTTCATGTGACGTTCAATAAGCTTGTGCACGTTTGCTTTTCTAAGTGTTTCCATGTGTAAATCCTGTAAAATCCGTCCAACTGTTCGCTGCGATACACCTAATTTACGCGCAACGTCGTTTTGCGATGGGAGATTCGGCGTTTGCGCGGAACGTCGAATTGCGCCAACCATTGCCGGTGTCCGATTTATTCGTACCCTCTTGTGTGGTCCAGATGTGCGCCCCTCCGCTTCGCGCCTCTGTTATTCAGTACATTAGATAACGAACCAATGGAAACTGCAATATTCCGACTTGCAAGTTTCTTTTTAATCTCCCTGTTCGATATTATGTTTACCTGAACATCGTGTGGTATCATTTTAGGCATGGTAACGCCTAGCCTTCATTTTTTACAAGTGATCCGCTAACTATAATCCCATTCCTTATATGCCAGACCACGTTACCCCCTCATTCCCGTTGGTTTCGTCCGAAAATGATTTGCATAGGAATCAAATCCAACTGCATAACCCTTTATAATTCTCGTAAATTTGTTTGAAGAGGATCTTGCTGCCGGATAGGTCGTTCCAACATCTCCCAAACATTCTTTGTGGGATTGAGATCTGGGCTCTGGGGCTGCCAAAATTAATGACCGAAATCATCTTCAAGCTTGCTAAACCACCTCTGAACCGCATTTCCCGAACAACATTTACTAAGTGTATGAAAACCAAGTGTTACTTCAGCATTTCAATTATGTATTGCTTCAGGTAGTAACCAAATTGAACATTTTCTGTAAGTTTCTTGTGAAGTAAAGAAATAAGTTATTTAAAAATGGTGACTTAGGGGTAAGCATGGTGTGTTCTACAAATTTCCCGTTGCCACTTCTGTTGTATCTTACGCGGTTAAAAATTTGTTGTATGCTTTCACCCCTTAAAGAGATCAATGGTCAAATTTCACGTGAGCATCAGATTGCGCATTCTCACTTTAAAGTAAACACCCTGTATATCTTTTACTTCTAACAGGATAATAATGGTTCACAAATATTATGATTTGTTCCTAATTAAACATTAATAAGTCTCTATGATAACACCTTCAAGCGAAACATTCGAGAAAGATTTCAAATTAAATATTAAACTGGTATTATTAAAACTATCGTCTAATTAATTATAGATTATTCTATGAATTTCCAGTCCCCGGAAGCATATTTTGAATGACCTAGAACAATCTACACAGATCTCCCATCCGTGGAATCACAAGAAAAGCGTGACAAACTCGCATCTACAATTACAAGATACTCTTTAGCCTACTTCCGCAATATTATCAGCAATTTAATGAATCAAATTCAGACCATTTTGAAGAATTAGACCGCTCCCTAATAAAGTGGCGCGAATGTATGTAGCATTAAATTTTATAATATACTAGATATTTCTAAATTCTCATGGACATGCAATAATTTTCTCTGTGATCTTTACTTTTAGTCTACATTACGGAGGGGAGGATGCTGAGTTGATGGGAAATTGTAAGAGAATCCCACAAGGTTCATTTATTTAAGCTCTAAATTCTCACATCGAACAGTGTTTTTCAAGCATACAAAACTCTCACCTTGTTAAAAGCTACCTCTTTATTGTCTTCAAAAGAAATTGAAACAAAAGTTTAAAAATTTTTTCACCGCAGTCTGGATTACGCAGCTTTATTTCAGTGCATTCAATTACATTCCATTCAATTACTTTCTTGCTTTAAGCTAAAATATCGCAACGCCATTAATTTCGTTTTAAGTTAATTAAATGTACAAGCCTAACTATCCATTATTCTCTTAAGATGTGCTATATTAACTAGGACAGCAACCCCGAAAGAGCTGACGACTAATGAAAAAGACCTTTCTTAACCCTGCTTCGTATAACCCTTTAAGTAGAGCTTTACAAGACTAATGTATTATGTCAAGGAAATAAATGCAATTACACCGGCTAACTAAATTTTAAGAAAACCTCTCGAGACAAACGATGCGACTTTTATGATTTATGGTTCTTGTTTCTTAATGTTGTAGTTAGGAAAGTATGTTATTTTTGTAGGTAGGGATATTTTATTCTGATATCCACACAAACCCTTTTAGTGAAGTAATAATAAACCTCTCAGATTTTATGAAAAACTAGAGGATGAAATAAAGGGACTGATTTTTTTTTTCATTTCGTGTTCTGGAGTGGAATTGAAGTTTTGCCGAAGGGAACCAGAGTCTAGGATTGCTTCTCAACAGGAAGCATCAAAATTAGATAGGATTTCAAAAGATGTGTGTGGCAGGGTTCTATTTCGTTTATCAGCATGAGGGCTAAAATGGAATTGTTCGGAAAAAAATTTGAACAAGAATTCTGCGATGGGTGATACAAATTGGGGTGAGAATAACTTCAGCGGCATGTTCGAACTGACAGTTATGTCTTTTTTATGCAAAAGGGAGCATACATTCCTTTGTTTTGCAATTGGTACAATATAAAGAATATCACGTAGTTATTCTAAATAGGAACTGCCTTATTTCAGGCGCCAACACGGAGATGCAGATTCAGATAGATTGAAATTGTTTTTTGTAGATTACCACCCCTGGTAAAAAGTTTGGAATCACTACCTACTGAAACCGTTGCTTTGGAGATATAAAACAAATTTCAAAACATTGTGTACATTTATGAAAAAAAATAAGTGCAGAGTTTATTCTACAAATAACAAATGATATTTACACACAAACACTTACAATGTATATAAAATATTTATACAAATATTACAACTTTGAAGTTGAAGACTGTTGGAAAAAAATTTGGGATCATATTATTTAAAACAAAATTAATACTTTGTGCCTTGATTCAATAAGTGATTGGCACGTTAAAATATTAAATTCTGACCAGCTTTCACTGGTTTTAAGTTCCTCTAGATCACTTGGATGTTTCCTGGCAATTTATTTCTTCAGAATTCCCCACATTTTTTTTACTATTCTTCCATATTTTCACTTGGGTTAAGGTCCGGACTATTGGGTGGCCATGGCAGTATTAGTATGTTGCATTCTTCCAAGTATTCCTTGACGTTTTTGGATCTGTGGCACGATGCGTTGTCGTCTTGGAAGATGAAATTATCATTTTCGAATGCATCTTCAGCTGATGGTATAAGAAAATTTTCTAAAATAGCAAGGTAAACATCTGCATTAACAGTGGTCTTTAACATACACAAATGCCCAGGACCATGGAAAGAAAGACATCCCCAAATATATATACTTCGAGGAAACTTCATTTCAGATCTTAGGCCGTCTTTGGCAAACTTTTCTGAAGAAAGAAGCCACGCAAACCGTCCACTCATCATCACCACAGCTGACACACACACGGGACTCGTCACTAAACATCACACGTTTCCAGTCTTCTAAAGTCCAGTGTGAATGTTCTTTAGGCCATTGCAGTCGTAATTTTATGTGACGAGCAGTAAGTTTTGGTTTCACTTTTGCCTTTCTAAATCGGTAGCTCATCTTGTTTAATCGTATCCGGACAGTTTTGTCGCAAACATTGGTACGTGAAAGTTTAACTGTCTTACATTCAACTGTCTTCCATTCCACGTTTAACTGTCTTGATGAAGAGTTTCGAATCTTTTTCATAATTGTTTTAAGCATCTTATCCTGCCTAGCACTTGTTTTCTTTGGTCGTCCGCTACGATGTTTTGTTTTGACATCACCATCTTCACGGAATTTTTTCCATATTTTAGCAACAGTTGATTGGGCACATTTCATAATTGCTGCGACTTCTCTTTGAGTCTTATTTTCACGTAAAAGTTGTACAATGCGGTTTCTCATGGCATCAGACAATTCTTTGACAGGACCCATTTTGCTCCAGTAAATTCTTGTGGAATCAGCAAGTAACCCAAGAATAGTTCTGTACTAATATGTAGAAATCATCATAATATTCAAATTCGTGGGTTATTCCATTTTCAAAAGGTAGGTAAAGCATCGCTTTCACACTAAATATTGCACGATTCCAAATTTTTTTCCTGAACTTTTGATGATTCCAAATTTTTTTCCAACAGTCTTCAACTTTTAAGTTGTAATATTTGTATAAATATTTTAAATACACAATAACTGTTTGTGTGTAAATATCATTTGTTATTTGTAGAATAAACTCTGCACTTATTTTTTTCATAAATGTACACAATGTTTTGAAATTTGTTTTATATCTCCAATGGTTTCAGTAGGTAGTGATTCCAAGCTTATTACCAGGGTTTGTCATGGGCCACTCAATTTATTTTAAATTCAGCTTTTAATGTACACAACGAACTCCTACGTACATAGGAGTACGCTGTACATAGTTTTGAAAGTTTTTTGGTGGGCATCTGTCAACATCCTCGGAACCATCTGGCACACAACTTTTTCAATCCCAATTATTATAATATTCTTCATGAAATGAACACAGAGTAGTAAAATACTGACAAAAGGGTGACGTTTCGGATAAAGAGTCTATCTTTTTTCAAAGCACAAAAAATGAAAAATAAGATATTTTCTAAGAAGACATCTTTTAACAAAGTTTCAAGCATAAAGATATCTCTATTTATCTTCCGCCGAACTTAACAATTGGAAGAACACAGTCCTAGAGAAATCTATCGCTAAAAGGTCACCGAACCCAACCAAACACGTCTATCATATTGGAAGAGCGAATAGCGTTACTAAAGCACAGGTTTCCAATTGTCTTTCTCCATTAATCCAAACTGGACATCGTATTCACCATTATGACGTATGATATACAAGGCGAGGCTAGAAATTTCGATGAATGACTCGGAAAAACAAACGAGGACAGATATTTCGGATATGACACTTTTACTTTTTCGATACTGCTTGAAGTTCCCTCGTCACAGCCGTTTGAATATCTGGAAGGTCGAAAAATCCGTGTCCTTTCATTGTTGATTTCAAATGAGGAAACAGGAGTGGAGAATACGGAGAGCGGTAAAGTTCTGGAATCTGTTTTCGCGCGAAGAATTGCTTCTTCTTTGTAGCGATGTGCGCCCTTGCGTTTTCATGCAGAAGAGACAAGGATTCCGGTTCAGCAAACTGTGACCTGACCTGAAGAATGTGCTTCTATACTCGACCAATATTTGGCCCTGCGGAACAAATTCTTTATGGATTATGCCCTCTGCGCCGAAGAACAAAATGGAATTTGGTCTTCACTCTTGTTTTCTGTAAGCGAAGCTTTTGCTGCTTCGGAGATATGGGACTACGCCTTTCCATGCTTTGGAAGGACCAGTTTTCACGCAGATTTCTCGACGTTCCGGATATTCAAACGGTTGTGACGAGGGAACTTCAAGCAGTACCAAAAGATGATTTTTCATACGCCATCCAACATATTATCGCCATGTGGGCTTACTTTGAAGGACAATAAAGTATCATTTCTGAAATACCTGTCCCTGTTTGTTTTTCCTACAAGTACTTCAATAGCAATGGAAAAGGAATAAGAGGAGCGGAATTTTTATATATTATTTATCAGAGTTCCTCAGTTTCTGCGACCTTCCGATTTTTGTTTTAGTTGCACCGTCGTACTTCAATCACTTAGTCATGTTTGGTATGTCAGATTTAGCTTCACTTTTTCGTATGGAAACATTACATTCTTCAAAAAGTTTACGTCCACAGGACATGCATGCGTAAAATTCACTAATAGCATCATATAAGAATATTCACTTTATATTTATCTTCCCATTCAAGGCGCATTTTCTTGCTTATCCATTGTTTGCACATAAGTTAATAAAAGATGAGTTAAGCGTCTTCCATATTATGTTTATTAAAATTCTCTCCATACAATGTGTGGAGAAACTTTTGACTCTTAATTTAATGGAACATCTGCAGAAGATTTTGTAAGAGTGCTACGACTAAATCAGTGATTCAGGGGATGGCCCTATGCGATTAGCTTTTGTTACATTGGTTAAAAATACCAAATCGATATAAATATAACCAATTCTTCTAAATATGCAAGGAGGAACGTTTCCCCGATAATTTTAAGAATTAAAATGAAAGTTTGATATTAGGTTAATGAATTTACTATAAAATAAAGCGACCAAAAGAGGCAAACCAAAACTAAAAACTACTTCTATTGATCATCTGGAATTACGTAGTCAAAGGCTGTCAAAGATGAAGCACTTGATAAATCTTCACCTCAGAACGAAAAACGGCTTTTTTCTTGAACTTTTGTAATAAAAAAAAACTCATCCACATCAACTTGAAAAAAATGCAAAGATAAATTGCGTAAAACTCGTCAGTGTTCCTTGATGATTGTCCAACTCAGCCATAATTGAAAGCAGGATGCGTTTTGTACACGGCAACGAACGCTTCATGGTTCATCTCACCTGTCATCCAAGCAGAGTTTTCACCCGGGGCTCGTCATTTTCTTATTATCTTCAGACCTGTCTCCCTCAGATTACAACGTTACTCTCTGAAGAAAATTCATCTTGAATTTAATGAAGTGAAAATAAAAAAAAAAATCCCACCAAACTTTTTTTTTATACTCGGGAGTTCCTATAAATTTTCTGTTTCATAGTTTTCAGCGAAATTGCTCGGTTGTATTATTATTATTATTATTATTATTATTATTATTATTATTATTATTATTATTTATATGCATAGAAAATGATGTATATAAAATTTAATTATTATATGCTAAACATGCAAATTATTAGAAACAAGTAAACTCACGGACGTAAACAATTCTAACACAAATTTGATTGACAGGAGGAGCTCCTCGTATCTGAATGTTGAATTGTTACAAAATATGAAAGACAAAATGGAAAAAGGGATGATATTAAGTGCTCGGAGAGTTGGTGCTAGTATCTCAAAGAACAACTGTATCAAGAGTGTTCAATGAGTAGTCCGAAAAGCAAAAGAAAATATGCCGCGAGACATCTTCATGCGTGGGAAAACACCTGTATCGGGACAAAGTGGTCGATAAAAGAGGCCAGATGTTCAACCATTCGTAAAATCATCGACTGAAAGATTAAAGATAACCGGCCAAATATTTATATTTGATACTACTCGCCGCACGATGTCAGGGATTTAACAGCAGGCGACTCCTTTTAGGCCCATTGATCTCTTTTGAAAAACCGCTAACTTCATCTACAGTGGACGGCTGGAGCAGGGTAGCCTGGTCCGAAGGGTAAAACCAGAATAAAGCATTCACAGCATCAGAGAATGATGTAAACTGTTCAAGCCGGTGGAAATGTCATGCTCTAGGATATATTTTCTTCAAAGGCCTAACGTCCATTAACACCTGTAGAACAATCTTTAAATGCTCAGCGACTCTACCGAAATTGTCAGCTGCTATCAAAATTGCATGGTCGGAAAAGCCTGTGGAACGTTTTCAGAGCCTTGCTTCCTCTTTGCCGCTTTTAATTTTTGTGATTACTCACAGCTTTCTCTTAAAGAACACAAAACAAAGCAACGTTGTCAGTAAATTAGAATTAATAAAATTATTAATTTAGAATTTGTTTTTAGTGAGAAACGATTGTAATTAGGACCCGTACTGATTTGGACGTTTTATTCAGTCTCAAAAACACGTTGTCAAGGTAGAGACATACTCTTTCGGGACATCATATATTACTACTCGGAAGTGAGATTGTTGGTTACATCAAATTTCGCAGTATCATATAGGCTACACGAATCAGCCATCATATTAAGTGTGCTGAAACGCTCCACTAGTAAAAACTTTGATAGCGCCTAGTGGTATTTCTGTGGTAGAAGCAGCGATGTTTGTGGACTTCAAAATTTTGTTAAATGTGCATATGGTGTATAATCATTAGAAACTTATCAGAAGCAAAGAAAATTAAAACAGTTAAGAACATAGGGAAAGGAGAGATGAAATTGTTTAGTTATTACTGTGAAAACAGGTAGAATTATAATAGAGAAAAATTCCGCAATCTGGATTCAAACTATGAACCATGAAAAATAGAAAAAAACCTCAACTATGAGGGGATATCAGAGAATAACGCCATTTATTTTTAAAGGAGGAAATATACCCGCTATGTAAAAGTTAACATAGCCAAAACGAAGGCTGAGTATATGCACAGACATTGCGTAATAAGAATTGTTCTGCGCACGCGCACTACATGCTGTCAGTCGTTTTACCAATGGCCGCCGCTCTCACATCGCCTACAGTGGAAGAACAGCGAGCGATTATAAGGTTTCTTTTCGCAAAAGGTAAGAAACTCGCTGAAATTCATGAGGAAATAATAGAAGTTTGCGGTGCAAATGGTGTAAAATGCCTTGCCGATAAACAGCGTTCTGGGCGGCCTGCATCAGCGGCAACACCAGCCATTATCTTTGAAAGAAGTGAGTGAAACATTTCACCTATCCTATGGATCTGCATGGAATATGGTGCATGAAAAGCTTGAATGCGCAAAGTCTGCTCGCGTTGAATTCTAAAAAGTGTGACACCAGAACAGACCGGCAACAGAATGGCGTGCAGTCTGCAACATTTGCAGCGGTTCAACCAGGAGGAAAATGCGTTTCTGAATGGCATTGTCACAGGAGATGAGTCTTGCACTGGGTCTTGCACTTCACACCTAAGCCTAAAACTGCAAGCATGGTGTGGAAACATACATATTCTCCGGTTTGCAAAAAATTCAGAGTTTTTTCTTCAGCTCGGAAGATTATGCTTACAGTTTTTTGCGATATGCAAGACATCCTACTTGCAGATTTCCTGCATCGTGGGTCAACTCTCAATAACGCTACCTATTGTGAAATGTTGAGGCGTGCTGTTCGGGATAAGCGACCAGAAAGAGGAAAAGATGTTCGACTTCTTCATAACAACGTACGGCCGCATATGACCGACGTCGTCAAAGCAAAACTGGTCCGTTTCGGTTGGCAGGTTCTGGACCACCCACCCTACAGTCCAACTTAGCTCTCTTGGACTACCATCTGTTGCGGTCAGACGTTTGAGAGCGGGGTATTCTGAAACTGGTGCAGCGTTGGGTAAATTACGTGTAGTTTCAGCTGCACTTACTTGTTTACCTGCATGTTTTGTAATTTTCTTTGAAAAAAATAAAACGCGTTACTTTCTAATATCTCCTCTACTTAAGACTGTCATAAAGAAATATATTACAAGATTTTAAATGTTTCATACTAGGGAGACTCAACTAGAATGCTAATATATACATAAATTGTATAACGCATTGTATGCTAATATATTGTATCTTTACATGTTTGATCATTCAAAACTGTCAAAACGAGTGCTTCCTCTAAACAGTCGATAGTTTGCAATCGCGTGATAATCATTCATTCGTTGATTGCATAATTAGAAATATTACAATTTGCCTAGAATTATGGGTTTAAATTATAGTTCATTTACTCTATTTAAATTTCATCATTCCTACCACGAAGTTTAGACCACCCCTTCCACCTCATTCATTAGTCTTTCCATTTTGTCTAAACCAAATTTGTTGTTTCTGAATTTGATGAATTAAGACAGATGTCTTGATGCACTATGTCTTGGTAGCCTAGTTCTACTTTAAGTAAGTTCTCTTTAGTTTTATTTTGATATGAAAGACAATTTTCGCGCAACCTTGCTGCCAACCAACAGGTCCTGGGTTAAAAGGAAATAAATTGAATGGTTTTCATAATGATGATTAAATCAGTAAAGCAAACGAAACTTACGGTTGCTTTTGACTTCTTTTTCATTTACTGTGTGAATTGATTTTTTCCCCTCCTCTTTCCTTTTCTCTACCAACACTTCCGTCCGTTTCAGTAGACTTTTACGATTGATCAACTACGTCATCATCACCAAGACGACCAGAAGAGTAAGGGAAAAAAAAAAAGAGGATGATGATGATGTTCATATAGCGGAAGCTGGGCGAGAAAATCCCTGTGGAGAAACAAGGTAATTGCGGCCAATAAAAATCATTCCACGTTAAGAACGTAGCGAAATCAATAGAATTTTTATCTTATACTTACTTGTTAGTATTCGTTCATAACAGTTCGTGCAAGTTTTTGTTTGTTGACCTCCCCAAGTTTTAATCCTCTTACCAGTTGGAAAAATTTTCAAATTCTATATATATATAGCTGTATATCGTCCAATAAGAGTGTAACTTATTAAAACAATTCCATTATGCATTGTAAAACGCATTTTTTACTATGATCTAAAATGTATAGAAAATGGTTATTACCCTCGATTTTGTTTTTGTGGCCAGAACAAGGATATTTTTGTAATTTGCCTTATTTCCAATGAGAAAACTGATGAGTTTGCATCTTTTCTTTCCGCATTCACTGACCAAATAACCTGTGAATCAAAATTAAGATAATCTGTATTCAAGTTACGCAAATATGACCACAAAAGATTTTGAAGGGAATAATTTATCAATAGTTCTAATGTTTTCTTAAAGACTTATACCAGCTTCTCTTTTTTGAGGCACAACAAATTAGGAAACATAATTAGAACAAATCTATATACAGAGTGTAAATTATCTCTTTCAAAAAAACTACACTACGATGTAGACGAAATTCAGGCGATTAAAGTGACATAAAACACTTGGGGTCGCAAATCGCAATCAACGCCATAAATTGAACCTTAAACTAACAAGGGAATCCCTCGAACATGTATGTCAGAGATTTCCACCAAATTGAAATATGTTACTCATCTGAAGCTACTATAGATGCTTGCAAAATAAGAGAGTGCGAAATTGTGTTTCCTTCAAAATAAATCGGGAAAACGAAAAAATTTCAGCATACATGGCCATACAGGGACTCCATTGTTAAAGCGATTAGGCTATGTGGGGTTCCCTTGTAAGCTGAATGGCGTGTGGCTCGTGCAACACAGCGCTACGCCATTCAGCTTAGATTGAGGTTCAATTTACGGCGTTGCTTGCGATTTGCGACCCCAAGTGTCTTATATCACTATAATCGCCTGAATTTCGTCTACATCGTAGTGTAGTTTTTTGAAGGAGATAATTTACACCCTGTGTATATAAAAGAAGAAACTGACTGAGTGACTGAGTGAGTGAGTGATCAACGCACAGCCCAAATCATAAAGCCTAGAAACATGAAATTTTGTACAGAGGTGCTTTACAGAATGTAAGTGAGCACAAAGAAGGGGTTTTTCGAAATTCAACCCCCCGGGGGGGGGGGGGGGTTGAAAGTTTGTTAACACATTTACTGGTGTGGCGCTACATAATTAACCATATTAATCTCTTTTAGGGAGGAGGGTAACGAATTATTAACAACGAGCATAAATATGATTATGCAATGATAGGACATAGATAAGGCAGTGTTTATCGAGGAGGCTAAGGAATCACACGGGTCTCCCTTGAGCTCTCTAAAAACGTCCAGACGACTGGCGAAAATTTGTGTGTTTGGCAAAAAAAGAGAAAGAACGAGTATTGATCAGTGAAATTTGCAACAGAAAGATAAAAAGCTATCCGGGCATTGGAAACATCTGAACAACGGAAGCTCCACTAGAGCAGGAGGGTATAAGAGCTTCTACGTCAAGGGCAAGGGAAATTTTAAAAGATAGGTCTAAAGTATCCAGTGATGCTCCCCGGGGGTGAAGATGGACAACATTTTAATCTGAGACAGAACAACAAGAGAGTAAGTAAAGTCCCAGGCAAAGTGTGCAATATAAGTAGGTTCATTAAGAATGATGGTTCCATCCCACCTCTGAGAATTATAAAACAAAATTGAATTTGTAACAATACGTAGAATTCCTGTTGTTCGGGCTTTTCTTAGAAGTTAATATTTTCTTGGAAATATTTAATAATGATCAGTAACTGGAGATAATGGAGAGTCAGCAGACTATTGAGAAAGAGTGAAAGATGACAGAGGACACAGTCCCTTCGTTTGAGCTACAGTTGACGACATAACCGATAACAAAGCATGCATGAACTCAACTCTTCAAACCAACAACCATATGGTGTTATGTCCTATAATAATCTTTTGTCCTATAACAATAATTCATGTCTATCGAAATGCCAGCGAAGAAATGAGTATTGGGCAGAGATGACAAAACGTTATGCGGGCATCGGAAACATCTGAACAACTGCTTCGTCTATAGACGGAAATTGTTGAATTACTGAAAACAAATTTATTATTTAACTTCATGAGGTTGTTCTGTTTAACCTAAAAACTGTAATTATCTCGGGCAACGCCGGGTGCCTCTGCTAGTGTCAAATAAAAATTTGGTACACGATGTTACTACTAATAATATCGACAATATGCAATTAGGTTTATACAAATTCTACAAGGTTAATTATGTTATTAGGTGGCGCAAAAGTTAATGGCTTCATATTTTAATAGATGAAATATTCCATGACTGTTGACATTACAAAATCCCTACAAATTGATACAATATGTGATCGAAAGTTTCCGGACACCTGCATTTTTGCTTCTCCCTTTGCTTTTATTACGTCTCTAATCTCTGAGGAATACTTTCCAGGTGCAATCGAAGACTTTCAGTTACGATCGAAGTTACAATCGCCATCATTGAAATAGAAGCTGGGAGTGTTCAGCAACTCACATGGAATTATCAGTCGACTAAACGTGTTAAAAATTGTGTGCCTCTCTTCATTATAGACATTATTATTTAAAAATTTCAGCACCTAGGATGACGTACACATGTAATCAACTTATTAGAATTTCCCCTTACTATATTAAGCTTTATAATGAGATAAAGTAAATAATCTCTTTAATAATAATCACTTTAATAATTTTAAATAATAAAGAATTATCAAATTTTTAATGTAGTTTTGCGATCAATTTAACTATTAAATTATAGCGTCTCATTTCGGGATAGAAAAATACATAAATAGGCTTTCATAATTTTTTAGATCTTTATTATCAGACTTTCGATATAAAAAAAAAGAAATAGACGTTGATTCCTAAAATCTCCATCCATTAGCGTTAAATAGAAAATAAAAAGGCATTGCCGTAAACGGGAGAAGGGAAAAGGAACCTTATTATTTTTTAGTTCAGTGGAGAACAAGACTTGGATTCGGAAAGTTAGGTTCGAAACTTGGAAATAAAAAGCAGCCAGCGAAGTATGAAGAAAGAAAGAAATGCGATAAGCCCGAAAAGTCTTGTACAGAGAAAGGAACGAAAAACTGGGTTTTTAGAGTCCAATCCTACATAAAAACCTTCGGCCTGAAAGGAGGAAAAAAGGCAGTAAAAAGTGAAATGCTCGGCTGATAAACACGGAACTGAAATAAGGAATTGTTCATCCACACAAAGCTTATGGTTGGATATTCCCTCCTCCTCCCTTTCACCTCACTCTACTTACAGACACACACGCACACACACATGAGCGCACACTCTCGCACAGTACACCTTCTTAATCCTTTCCTTTCTACAAGAAAAAGATAGGAGCAAATAGAGTTTCCCATTTTCTTTTGGCCTAGTCCCTTTTTCCTCTTCCTAGTATTAATAAAATTTAAAAAACAGGTGGTGGCCTTACAGTATAACAGAGGCACATCAGTAAATCTTATGTTATACTAGCAGAGGCACTCGGCGTTGCTCGGGATAAACAGAACAAGTTATAGATAAACAGAACAACCTCAAGTGCAAACATCAAGTCATAACCATCCTAAAACGGAATAGGGCCAAAGAATATTATAACGTACGAGTTTTTAGAAATATTAAAATAAAACAAAAAATGATTCTGTCAAGTAAAGAAATTTAAATAATCAACTTTCTTTTTAAAAATATCCTTTGCTAGTTAGTGTCAATAATACAGGGTGATTCAAATTAATGTATCTGTTTTCAGAACTCTGAAGCGGGATGACCGGTGGGCCGAATGGCTTGCCTTGGAGGGTATTCTATTCAGAGTATGGGGAAAAGATATTGTTAATAGGTACAAATTACTGAAGTGGGCCCGTCAAAATCAAGCATGTCGTGAAATTTATAACTTTTATTATAATTTGGTAGTATCTAATGGAGTATTAAAATTCCCAAAATATTTTTGAAAAATTTCCATTTGTTAAAATGTTATAAACAAATATATATTTTTGGTACTTTTTGTTTAAAAAGTCATATCTCAAGCTCATTTTTTCAAATCTCTTTGAAATTTTAAAGTAAAAACAAGTAAAAACTATATATTTCAGAACAAAACATAAAAGAATGAGAAATGTTTTTGTGTTATAATAATAAATTTTTAATTTTTTTTATGTTGAGGAAAAAATTTATAATTTTAATTTTTTTATAATGTATAAATATA
>JAHWFO010088925.1:1284042-1295532 GCA_023313115.1 Rhysida immarginata
TTCTGACCGAGTTTACGGAAGGCTGTCAAGATGAGGCGTCGAGTGCCGCTGTCCATGGGGGACCTTTTGCTCCATGATAACGCCCTAGCTCATTCTGCTAGGAAACACCCAAACATGCTGCTTCTTTGGGCTATCAAATTTTGCCTCCCCACCTCCCTCTTTCTGGATGAAGAAACCAGCGCGTGGTAGGCATTTCCAGGATGACAGCGAGGTGATTTTTGAGGTGGAACGTTTCCTAAAAAGCCAGATTGCAGACTTCTACAACCATGTTCTTCGTCAAGTCATCCGTCGTTGGGAAAAATGTGTCGCATTGAAGAGTGGATATGTAGAGAAGGACTAACACCATCACCAAGTTTCATGGTCGCAGCTTGATCTTTTCAAAGTGATAATTAAAACTTTATGACTATCCCTCGTAGGTCTCAGAATTGAGAAAAGGTAATGTTCGCATTCCCTGCAGAAGGACTGTTTTTATCAACGGATTGTTTTAATTTTCTTCTTTAATTATTATCCATTCTCATTTACTTGTTTATCTGTTGAAAATTTCTTATGCCTTTTATTTTATTTCCTTAACACTTTATGAAGCGTTGGCGATGTAATAGCACTTTTTTGCACAACAGGCAATTCATACGAAGCGTTTTTATTGGGTCAGTGAGTGGGGGGTAAATCCCTGTTCGTGTGCAAATATGGTCGTAAATGTCACCGTAAAAACTTTTTATAGTGAGCAGTTTTAAATGCCATTAAACACGTTCACCTACAAGACGTGAGATATAAAGAATACACTTAATAGGTAAATAGCTCACTTTATTTCCCCACCCAACCCTTCGTCATTTTATAGCAGTGTCTCGCGTATCGTTTTCATCTAGGTTCATAGAGTGACTAATGCTTATACAGAAGGAAATCATAAAATACAGGAAAATATACGAGCATGAAAGAGTAGGGAAACTTCTCTTCCCGTTCTCCTCTGGATTTTATGTTCCATTAATGTTTCACTTTGCAAATGTCGTCATTAATATAATTGAGTAATAAGACCGTTAAAAAACGTTTAATTGGCTATTAACCTAAATTGGTGTCTGCGGCAAAGAAATTAATATTCACGAAATCCAATATGTTTCTCAAAGTGTGATTTAAATGGAGAGACAAAAATAAGCAGAGAACAAATTTAATTCACCTCGTTAGCATGAAATGCTATGATTGCAGCATATGAAGTCGCTATTAGCGTCAACATCGAAATGATAAACGCATCGGAGTCCTCCTATTTATGTAATTTATCTTTTCTGATTACGATACCTTTTATATTATTTTATTGTCTACTTGATTTATGGAAGGGTTTAATTAGTATTGAGCGACATTTTTAATTCTTCCAAAAGCTCTGTTGATGGATATCTTGAATTAGTCTTCAAAGACTATCGCTTCATGGGATTTATGTTAGATTTTATTAAAAGATAAAATAAATCGATTGCTTTTGTCTTATATTCGTTATGGTTGATCTTTGGCATTACAGTTTAGATTAAAATATAAATATTTAATAAAAATAACCTATGATTTTTTCTGGCTTGATTAAAAGGGCACTCCTGAGAGGATATAATAAAAAGTAAGAACACAAGTTTTCGGACATGTAATGTAATTTTGCATTGTATTTTCACACTTTGTTTTCATGAAAATGAAGGCGGTTTTCCTATGCTTTTATTATGATCTCTACTCTCCGAGGAAAACTTTTCACCAGATTTGTGTACATGATTTCAAATATCTTCATACATTTTCCACGAAGAGCGATGTTGGTCCATGTGACCTGTCCCGTAGTCGTCGTTCCAATTCATTCCGCAGATGTTCTGAGGGATATATATTCATTCAAGTACATTTCAACCTCTCTTTCTTCAAACCATTCCTAAACATCGTACAGGAATGATCACCTTGGAATTTAACCATCTTGGAGTCGATTCTTAAGATCGCTAGTGTTATCCATCAGTCTGACCATCCGGCTTCTTTTGTTCATGATTTGCTTTGTCCTGGAAGCAATTATCCTCTATTCGTTATCGTAAAAATTAAAGTGTCCCTTCGTGTTTCAAACTTTATGTCTCGACATTTTCCATATAATTCCATTCAGTTGCGGAATGAATGATCTGCTTCTAGAATTGCGTAAAAGAACATTAAGAGTAATGTTTCGTTCCGTCATTTTAAACCACATGCAATGGTCTATTAGGTTATTTTAGTCTGCTTTTCTCTTGATTTTAATTCTTTTATCTTCCTATAATACGCCATCGGAGTGTGTTTTTTTTTAATTTACATGATCCATTCCTAAACTATTGACACAGAGTTGACGATGCAGAATTGTCCAAAATATCAAGGCAATTTACAGGGTATTCTAAAAAAGTGACGGTTTTTAAATTGGAGTAGCAGGCAAAGGAAGACAATTAACGTAAAAGCGCAAACAAGCGCCGCACTGCATATAAGCGCCGCATCCTATTTACCACCGCACTAATTCTACACCGAAGGTAATAAGCGCCGCGCTCAATTAACCGCCGCACCGATTATAGAAATTATCGATGCGACCACCGAGATGATTTCAGTTGATTTCAATGCATAAAATATACAAAATTGTGATTGATGAAAGTGATGTGATTCATGTTTTGATAAGGAATTGTAAATAAGAGGGCGAACAAAACACATGTCAACAAGGAACAAATGGCGTCACTTTTCGACATAGTCTCCCTGGCGTTCAATATACGTGCGCCATCGTTTTGGTAGTGCTTCAGTGCCTGCAGAAAAAAAAGTTCTTGGCTCGTGTGAGGAGCCACTCTCGCACCGCCTCCTGAACTTCGTCATCAGATCGGAATTTGCGGCCGCCAAGCATTTGGGTTCCGCCTCCCGGAACCCGATTGTCGAGCATTACATGCCCAAAGGCACCACTATCAACAGTGGCTCGTATTCGGACCTTCTGAGGTCCAAACTGAAACCTTCCATCTGCACCAAGCGGACTTCTCACAAAGGGAATCCTGCTCCAACACGACAACGCCAGACCCCATACTTCCCGTGCTACAACTGCCACCATAAAAACATGCAATTTGAATGCCTAGTCCATCTCCATACCCCTCTCCCCCGAAGTTCAGGAGCCGGTGCGTAAGTGGCTCCGCACACGTCCAAAGAACTTTTTTCTGCAGGCACTGAAGCACTACTAAAACAATGGTGCACGTGTATTGAACGTCAGGGAGACTATGTCGAAAAGTGACGCCATTTGTTCCTTGTTGACATGTGTTTTGTGCGAAATAAAAAATTTTTGTTTACTTTTTGAATCGCCCTCGTAATTCATGATTGTATCGTTTGTTCAATAAACAGTATTTTAAAATTTTGCGAATTATTTTTTTTACCACTTCATTATTCTACATATTGAGAGAAATAAACACCGCACTGCAAATAGGCGCCGCACACAATTAAGCGCCGCACTGAATTTGCTCTGAACCGAATAACCGCCGCGGCGCTTGTTTGCGCTTTTTCGGTGAGTTTCCTCGTGTTTTTCCGACCGATCTTTTAGAACTTAACGGTTTGCATGTCTAGTGCTGTCATGGACGACCGCGGACGTCAAACGATGCCTGCCAATTCATCCGCATTACTACCTGTTCGTGTAAATTTCTCGTATTACTGCTTTACTATATTCACGTAGCCATATCTTCACTCTTGTCTTGTTCACGTAACCATATCTTCACTTTTGGTATCACGCCTTCGCCATTTTCAATCTTGTCGCGAGCAGCGCATCTTCAAGTGGATCAAAGGTACAAAAAATAGAGAAGCCTCTTCGGGACTGCATTCGGATTACAGAACAACCTAACATGAAATTTAATTTTTTCACTTTCCGAAGCTTTAATTCTCCCAGTTCAGTTATTACAACAAATCTCCGCATCCAGTAATAAAATTTGAACTTGTTATTTGCAGCTGCAATCGTTCATTAGATATCATTTTGATACAATTGCGCACACAAGTTTCTAGCATGCAAAAAATTTACTTTTTTTTCTTTATACCAATCTGAGGGGATTATTTTCCAGGGAAACTCTGTAGATAATGAAAATAAACAGAATAATTCGAATGTTTTTGCACAAACATTTTTATATGTATTTAGGAAGAAAATGAACTTTTAAAATATTTTTATTTATATTATAAAAGCAGAAAAATAGTATTTCAGACGTGTGCTATTTTTATTTCATTCGTTTTGTCCTTTTTAATATTTTTTTTCTTTTCCATGAAGCCTATTGTAAACCCTTAGTCATCGTATTAATAGACTCCTGATATTATTGATGATTATTTCATCCTTTTAGGGGATAATAGATTTTTATTATTTATTTACTTTTTTATTCCGATGCGTAGACGACATAGGTTTGGGGTGGAGCTTGGCTCTTCCTGACGGGAGGTTCAGTTGAGTCGAATTCAGTATCTAGGCAACTTAAGAGATGCACACAAATCAAGACGAATGCTTACGGCGAAAAAGAAACTTTCTGAGTGGGCTCTTGTTTGTGTTTTTTATTCCTTTTCTTTTCAAAACATGACGCACGCTTTGACTTTTTGATAAATAACGGTGACAAATTGATTAACAACCCCATCCGACGTTGTCAGGAGAAGAATATTTTTTGTTTTCCACCGAGCTTCCGACTGCTATTAACCTTCCAGTGCCATTTTCAGCGCGGATTCATTTTTCTTTGGGGTTCGCGATTGAAAAGGAGAGGTGGGGGGAGGGTTAGTGAGAAAGAGAACACGGAGAAAATGTGAAAGGAGAGAGCGATGTAGGAAAAGGGAAACGAACGAACGAATGGCTGAAGGACAGGAGAAATCGTGACACTCAGCACCATCTGTGATCATTCTTCATAAGCCAACATTTGACAGACTTAACATCAGAAACACACTGCAGTTGAATGGGATTTTTATTCATGCGCATGTCTCTGTGTTTGTGGGGTCTGGGGAGTCGTTTAATAAAGACGAGAAAATTAGACGATGTGATTTCTCAAGCGACGCTCGATAATGGGAGCGAGCAAACTTCAAACCGGGAGATAAGTTTTAAATACAAATTTATCTCCGTAGGCTATTGCCACAGATCTGAATACGTGGCTTTTGTTATGCCATAAATATTCAACCGCATCGGTTGATTTAAGATCGTCGTTTAAATATATTACGTCTATCTGCGTAGGGCAGCAGCTTTAACTGACGAGTCATTTAGCTACGCGCCCCCTGACGTACTGTTAATCATTGATATACGAATTTAAAAATGACAAAATAAAAAAATAAAAATTTAGTGAGGTAGAAACTAATTGAAGTTTCAAAGGAGAAATTAAAATATTAGACCAATTTAGAGAATACATAGCGAGAAATCGAATATCGTCTGGATGTTCTCAGAGCTACGAAAACTGCACATGTTGAAGTGTACTAACGATGTGAAGAAGAATTCATTTGAGATGATGCTCATAATACAAAAAAAAACCGTATACATCTATCTGGCATAATTATTTTTTATTAATTTTCTTTATCAGGGAAAGACGTTGTGCTCACACTATATATATCCATTGACGCACAAAATGCCGAAACGGCGCTAAAATAGATGTTAAAGAGCTGAATGATATAACCTTATCCATAAGGATGGAGTAGGTTTAAAATATATATTTCAAACAAACTACGTATAAAACAAAGAAACACATCACTAGATAGAAGAAGGTTCAAAGTTTTACAAGGCTGCTTAGAAATTTCATGCTATCCGCATAACGGCGCTATTTCTTATGCACAAGATGTATCAGAAGTCTTCATCTGATTTCAAAATGCTCAGGGTAATATTTTTTTAAATAAACATACAGAAATAAGCCATGTTGTAAAATGCTCAGATATAATCAAGTTTTGAAATGGTAGCTTATAAGTGTTTAATGTGACCCCCGCCAGCTGCGTGGCATACACTACATGATCAAAAGAGTTGGAACACCCCTGTGAACACCTGGGTGTTCACGGTATTTGTCCACAGGTACTGACCTTCATTCTCGAGGAGTGTCGTGGTCAGTTCTTGGACAGATGTAGAGCGAAGCATCCTGGATCTCACACGTCGTTCCAATTCGTCCCAAAGATGTTCGTGTGATGGGGACTCTGGGTTGGAGATTGGACTGGGCCCGCTCATCAAGATGGACGGAAACCTCAATGCTGATGGATAACGGGGCACTTCCAGCGCTATGGAAACACTTCGGTGACGGGCCACAAAGCAAGATCCATATCCGACTGGTTTGACGAGATACGGGTTGAAGAACTGGATTGGCCCGCCCAGAGTCCTGATCTCAACCCCATCGAACATCTTTGGGACGAATTGGAACGACGTGTGAGATCCAGGATGGTTCGCCCTACATCTGTCCAGGAACTGACCACGACACTCCTCGAGAATGAAGGTCAATACCTGTGGACACATACCGTAAACGTGTGGACAGTACGCCATGTAGGGTGGAGGCAGTGACAGCATCTCGGGGTGGTCCTACACACAACTGATTGAAGCTTTTTGCGGCTTTACGGTAGAGCAACAGATGTCCCAACTCCTTTGATCATATAGTGTATGTCCTCTCGATACTCAAATTCCTCCCATGTTTGTGAAGTTGGTCAGCTTTGAGCTATTAGGATTTCAGTTCTGAAAGTTCGGCGAAAACTCTGACGCTCGATAATTACGAACTCGAAGCGAAGGGTACAAAAGGTTTTTGCTGTGGGGTCGCCATCTCGACCTAAACTGACGGGAGCTCACTACGCCTCTCAGACGCACCGGGGAAACCTCTAGCAGCAGTGAAACAAAACCTGATGATCCCCTCTTTCCAATGTAATGCAAATCGTTTACCTGCGATCAACTGTTGTAGAACTGTATAAGATCTTAAAATCGGATAAAGATTTTTGGTAGAAAAAGTACCGGTCATCTTTGCACGAATTTTCTACGACCGTTTGTATGCCACTCGTAAATTTGCTTATAACGAGGTGGCTGTTTGTTGAACTGACAGCAGAATTTACGTTGCCCATGAAAACCGATGGATTCACGATTCGCAAACTGCAGCAGACAAAACCACTTTTCCTGTGGCGTCGCCATTTGCCACAGCGTCAGTGTGCGGCATTGAATAGAACATCTCAACCTTCCTCTATCCATTGATCTGCAGAATATGTTTCTCTCTTTTACACTTTGTTTGAAGTTAATATTTGAAATCATCTCCATCTTTTTGAATAATCCTGCACAATGAGCATCTATCTATCTATCTTGTAAATAGAAGCAAAATGAGCTCTGTGACTTTGCGGTTGGCAATAAAGGATGTTTGTTATCGAAAAATCACCAGCAGCCTATCACCGTAGTTTAACCTGCTTTTGAGATCATGGTCATAATTTTGACCTTAGTCGGAAATGAAGCCTTAAGAGTAATGATTGAAGAGATTAATTATAAATAACTTATTATTAATTAAATACAATACAAATAGCTGAAGTTTTGGATAGACACTTCCTTTTGTCAAAGGAGATGTGCAGTATATTTTAGCTCTATCCGAAACGTCAGGTGTTTTCGGGGTCTTACCGTTCTGTATCCATTTTTGGTTTTATTCCAGATTTTTTGTATCTCGTCCTTCTTTTCTTCTACATCTGCCAAGAATCAATGACAATATTTGAATAACTTCACTTTGTTTCTCATTTCATGTCAAGAGTGAGGATGCAAAATTTTCACCAAAAATGCGATTACTAATTCAATTTCTAACGGAAAATATTGTATGTTCAGAAACGTTTAATAATCATTTTTGACATAGGATTTATTTTTAGGATATGGGATGCAGAATACTACAGAAGAGGGTGAATTCGTTTGGGTGGAGAAAAGGAGGTTCTGATGAACCGTGTAACCAGTGTGGTCATTATTCATTTGAGAAAATGGGCAACTGATGATCCATTCTATCAAAATGAATGGAACATTCTCTACATCCGAATGTTTATTAAAGACCATAAACTCGTTCCAATTGATAATTTAGTTATTCACTTCTCTGGCATATCCTAGATTTCAAATAAATCTAATTTGTTTATGTAATTCTTGCTAATACACAGAGACCAGTTTATTTCACTGACAGATCCAAGAAGTTGGCAAAATATTGTAACCGAAAGTACCGCTAAGGATAAACGATGAGAAATAAGTTGGTTGAAGGCCAAAACGAAAGGTCACAAAAGAACATCTACTGGTGCTGATGGATCCTCAGGTAAAGCGCCAGGTGATACGGATTTCCATTTAGTCTGTGAATTAACTGTTGACAATCATTTCTGAATTCTGACAAAAAGCTGACAAGCAAAGAATAATTTTACATAATCGATTTCCGACTTTCTTTTTTTAGAAACAGGAACGGCGGTACTGGAGTGCTAATTGAATAGGATTCATAATAGTCCTTGAATAAGCATAATGTACAAATAGTAAAAATCCAAAAATTCTTTTAAGATTTTCTATTATACATGTTCCGAAAGTTGTGGAAATTACTCATGTTAGTTTTTCCTGTGTGTTCTCGTGTTAATTTCTTTGTATGAGTTCTAAACAGGTTCCTGAATGTTGTTACTGCTGAGGAATAAAATTAATTACAAAATCTCAATAAGGACGGAGCTTGTGACCTCGGTGACCTTCTCTGGCTGCCTTTAATAATATTTGTGATCAAAATGAAAAGACAAAGGTCAAAGTATTTAATAGGGACATTTAGATTGGAGAATATCTAATGCAGTAACATAGTTTAGATGAAGGAACATTTACAAGACAGCCGTCTGCTTTAACACGACGATATTAAGTGAACAAAATCGATTGTCGTATTAAATGTGCCGCTTTATTTACATAGTAATGTCGTGAAAATTATCGTCAATTCCTAACAGATATGGAATACGTAAAATTGATCTGAAAGTAAATGCAATTCCCGATTTACCAAAGTTTGTTCAATTAATCGCTGCGTATGCACGTTCGGAGAAAGCAGGCTATGGCAGATTGAATTTTCTAACATTTAAGACGATGGCGTCTCTTCAAGGGAGGTTACTCATGAACTTAATTATGAACTTGGGTTCGCGCTTTTAAAAGGAGGATGAAGGATCTGTGTCTTATTTGCTCTTGGACGCTGTTGTGTTGATTTTCCATAATCTGTCGCCCTCTCTTTCAGAGTCAATCGATCGGAAAGGCCATGGACAGTTTGATCCATCGGTAACGGTTGTTTCGTGTAGGGTTAATACGACAAGGTTAATACGAGCTGTCCGTGGACAACTAGAGTCATGAATAAAGCATTAGGTGTCTTTGACACTTAACCTGTCGACTGTTTTGATTTAAGGTTCCAATCTCCAACGCCCCGTTTAATTAAATTGCTCTTTTGTTGATAAATTTTCCACTAATCTAATACTCATTGGAAAAACACTCTCTGGGTCAAATCCTTGTTGAATCGATGGGTTTTTCAGCTGCGTTCTTCGAATGTTTTTTAAAGTTAGTGTTAGGATATTGATTATTGAATGTACGAATTCGAAGATGTTGAATTTGAATATTTTGTTCGTTTTACCTTTTACGTTTTCTTATTTAACGAGAGACATTGATTATTTATATTTAAATTATCGGAGAGCGCATGGATAAAATGAGATGCAGAAGTAGATATGATAAACAAATTACTTTGCGAAACCGAATTATGATTTTCTAGGAAAACTGGAAAACTTTGATACTGTAGCAGAAGGTGCTAAAGTAAATTGATTTTATTTTTATGAGCAGTCGTGAAATTGAATATTGTTTATTTCGAAAAAAAATATGAAAAAACTGAAGAATAATAATGAGTAAACTAAAACGTTAAAAAGGCAACCTAGGAAATGCTTCCAACGTAAACAAATGATTTTTATTAATGCTTGTGCCAGTTCTTGTGACTTTAGCCTGATTGAAGAGATATTGTTTCTTTGACCAGTGCTTTCAAATGCAATAAAATTAAAAAAAAATATTAGTTAAGCCTGTATTCATATGATACATATCTGAAATCTACCGTGCCCTATATTTCTCCTCTCCATCTTCAAACACACTGTAATTTCTTGCCATGCTTATCAGTGCCAAAAATTTTATTTTGAATCTTTGCTTTTCAATTTGAAATCTGCAGCCAATTAGGATAAACGACTCTTAAAATCCATCAATGTTTTCAATGAAGAAGATAATAACGTTTCCTTTTGGTTAGTTAAAATTTTCAAAATAAAAAATATTACTTTTTAGTACCTTCAAAAACCTTAATACACTGAGTGAGCATATTATTAGGACCACCTGACATGTTTATGCAAATGCGCGCACGGACGTCGCCACAATATTGCTAGCGGGCCGGATCAATATAAAAAGGTAAGCTGAGTGTCGTCGACAACAGTAGCCGTGTTCCATTCTTCAATATGAGTAAACGATGCGATGATTCGAACGCGGGATGATTGTAGATGCTCGGAGCTACGGAGCGAGTATCAGCGAAACAGCAGCATTCGTGGGGTGCTCAAGAGCAGCCGTCGTTAAAGTATTTAAAGACTGGACGGTTAGCCGGAAGACGGGGTCTGAACGTTCGCGTTGTGGCCGCCCGCGGATGGTTGATGATAGGACAGCACGGAGACTATCACGACTGGTAAAGGATAACAGAAGGGCAACTGTGCATCAAATCACTGCTGACCTTAATCAGGGGTCCTCCAAAACGGTCTCTGACTGCACTGTCAGCCGCACACTGCATCGCATGGGATACGGAAGCCGAAGACCTGTCCGCACACCTTTGCTGTCTGCAGCCAACAAGCGAAAACGACTCCAATTCGCTCAGGAGCACAAGGACTGGACTTATCGAGGAGTGGAAACAAATCATGTGGTCTGACCAGCCACGATTCCAGTTTGGCCGCGTGAGAATCTGGCGGAAACAGCACGAAAGCATGGACCCTGCATGCATGAGTACAACCCTTCAGGCCGGTGCGGGCAGTGTTATGGTCTAGAGAATGTTTTCATGGCATGCGTTGGGTCCAGCATCACTCCGTATCGTCGCCGATCAAGTCCACCCTGTCATGTTGATGGCGTACCCCAATGGAGATGGCTACTTCCAGCAAGACAATGCGCCATGCCACAGAGCTCGTATTGTGCAGGAGTGGTTCCAGGAACATGAAGAGGACTTTACCTTATTTCGGTGGCCCCCGCAATCCCCAGAAATCACTCCAATTGAGCATTTGTGGGACGAAGTCGAAGCAATCACAACTAGACAGTGCTATCCATCAGGCATGGTGTCAGATTCCTCCCACCACCTTCCAACATCTCGTGGAATCAATGCCACGGAGAATTACCGCAGTAAATAATAATAATTATTAACTGGAGAAGCGTCTCCAAGCATAGGTAATGATTTTTCAATTGACGCTTCTCCAGTTAATAATTATTATTATTTATGAAAAATAGGAAAGAAAATTCCGCAGCCCGGGATCGAACCAGGAACCTTTGGCTCGGACCGCCAACGCGCTAACCAATTGCGCCACTGCGGC
>JAHWFO010088925.1:1304627-1384640 GCA_023313115.1 Rhysida immarginata
TCATAAAGCAGAACAGAATTTTTTGAAGTGTATGAATAAATTTTTAATACACGATAATGGTATCAAATATCGCACATCACTAATGAATATCTCATTCTATAAAAGTAAAATATTCATTTAAAAAGACATACAGGAAAAGAATCAATATTATTTAATAATACATGACCCTAAGTTGCATTTTGTTCCGTTCCCATCTTAACCTACCTAACGTTATGAAAACAAATATTTATTTAAAAAGACATACAAAAAAGAATAATTTTAAAGGTCCATACAATATGCTTGCTTAGTAGAAAGAATTAAACAGATTTGTCTCATAAGATTCGTTATACGGAATAACCTCCTTTAAACATTTTTTCCCCCATTAAATGAATTATATTGCCGAAAACATCTCTTTATGCCGAATGTCCAAATGTCGATGAAATGCAGGCATTTCTCCGTCGGTTAAATTTCCGTTCGGTCATATGTTCGTCGGGGAAATGTCCGTTCGGTCGAATGTCCGTTCGGTCGAATGTCCGTTCGGCCAAATGTCCGTCGGCCAAGTGTCCGTCGGTCAAATGTCCGTCGGCCAAATGACCGGGTACCGGTCTTCATACTTATAGAATTAGAGTGGAGTTGTCTCCTTATTATTAATAGCTGACAAATTAGTATTAGCCTGTCTTATTACGATTGATGATAGTGTCAGACCAAAAGTAGAACCCATCTCCTTATTTTCAGTAGAAACCATATCCTTATTTGGCTCCGTATTTCTCTATCCAGACCTGTCTCTATCACATAGCCTAATATTTTAGCAAGTCTTGCCCTGGGCAGAAGCATATTAATGAATCGTTCTCCATAGAATGGTTTAAAGGTTTTGGGTTCATTTCAGAGCAGTGTGGAACGACTTCCCATTTCTTATTTACCAGACCATTTTTCTTATTTACCTGACCAGTCGCTGCGCGGGATCTGGCCAGACCATTTTTCTGGTTTTCAAAGTGTACAATTTTGGGGTCTAGAAATGATATCTAATATTGATGATTTCTAAGATATGTTGCAGAACGTGAAATCATCAGTGGAATCTACACATCAATATTAGATATTATCCTATTCTAGACCCCAAAAAATTTCTCAGCAAACGCATACAAGACACTCTGGCCACCAAACTGTGACTCGCGATCTACTGGATGAGCGGAAAGCTGAAAGTGCTAGTTCATAGCAAATTTATGAAAGAGATTGAAAAACTATTAATTTGTATATTAGAGAAATAAAACAATCAAGCCAATCACTATGGCACTAGTGATATCTAACGTCAAAGTCTAGTGCTATATAATATTTCGGAAATCAAGTCGAGAAAATAAAATCTTGCAAACATTGCAAAAAGGACCTTTAGCTGTGACAAAGTGCCCATGTCCATGTCAACAATGATTAAATTGCTAAGCACAGAGTAACAGACTATTCATTCTCGACGGATCGATTGTTATATGACATGCCATTATTAGGAGCTTTAGCATAAAAGCTACTTATAAGAATGCGCCCTTGGTCTGTACGTTTATCCGGCCGTCCGTCCGGCCGTCCGCCGTTTGCACGAAAATTTGAAAACGGATTGACTTTTTCAAATTCTGTTTTCAGAAATATGACCGTCAAAGTCTTAGCTCGGCCGTATCAACGTTTCAGAATTTTTCGTGGAACCCTTCAAGTCGAATTCACGTGCTAAAACAGTGAGTGTAAAGAATACCAAGATAATGGCATGTCTTATAACAATCGATTTGTCAAGAAGGAATACATTGTTACTTTCTGTTCATCTTTTAAGCATTACTGACATCGGCGCGCGCACGTAAAATCGCTTTGTCGACGCACGATTGCTGAAGTGCTCATAATCTATAGTATTAAGTAGCGGAAGAATGGAGCAACTTATTGGTTTTATAATGTCAGTCCTTCATAATATCTACATTTTTTGAGGTAGAAGGTTGAAATTCGGAATGTAGCTTCCTATGGGCATGTTCATCTGCACTATTTAGTTTGGTTTTGATTGGTACACTGGGGTCGGAATTACGGCGGTGGGATTCAGAGAGGACAACATGTGCTATTTAGGTACGTAAAGGCGTGAAATTCAGTATCCAGATTCCCCTAGGCAAGATCTACATTACTATGAAGTTTAGGCCCAGTTGTTCAATTGCTGTCGGTTTTGCGGGGGTGGCAGTCACTTGGTCTTTAGAACTATGGCAACATATGGCATGTAATATATCATACGTTCGGAAATGATGAGAAAGGAAGGAAAGTACGAGCTTTTTTACGTTTTCTACATATTACGTTCCGACAAGTTCGGGTGCGGTAATTGAGAAGGAGGTAGACTACATACAGTCAGTCTATAGAAGGATTTGTTTTAGCAGTAAGAAGATGCTGCCTAAAATATAATATACGTGAAGTTAAAAAGATATGTATTTCAGAGTTTAGAGTAAAAGTGATTTCAACTATGGCAGCTAGGTTTGAAAAAATTTTAAGCCCGGTAAATTAAAAAGTTAACGAAGAAAATTAGTAATACAAATAGTGATAAATTAGCCTGCAAAACACAGTGAAAATTAATTTTTTGATTAAAAAACTTGGGGAGAGATAAAAAGTGCAGATAAAGGGGTAAAAATATATGACTGCAGGATCTGCTACTTGCCTTACCCTACTCGGGAGGGGGATGTTAATTTCTTTTTAATAAATGCATAAATTTATTTCTGCTTCACTGCTAAAGCTCCTTCTTGGAATGTTTACAAGATTTTATTTTGGTATGCTTCTTAACGGTCACTATTTAAGCACGTGCAATCAACTTGAAGGGGTCCACGAAAAAGCCTACTGGACGATCGGAGAAACGTACAGACCAAGCGTGCATTCTTATAAGTATCTAAAAGAAATACAAAACTCTTTCACCACACTCTTTTTGTTGTGGTGAAAGAGTTTTTTATTTCTTTTATTTACTATTATCCATATACTTATTTTTTCCTTTTTTGTCATATTAGTACACATTCTGTTTACTTTTGTGCCTTTATTCCGTGAAATTTTTCACTTATAAGTATCGTTTTGCTAACGCTCCTAATAAGAAGTAGCTCATACATCCAAGAAGTTTGGCCACCTGTGTTCAGGCTATAGTCTGGATCTCATTAGCCGTGGTATTGGCAGCCTCAACATCATCCTCGCATACACCGTGTACAAAAAATAATTAAAAAATTTTTGAATTAAAAAAATATTTTTCTGGCATCCTTTAGTACTTCATCACTGGTACGGGAACTCATCAACGGTGAAAAGAAAACTTCAGCTTTACGAATAATATGCATTATACGCGCCATAATGATATTAAATACGACTTGCATTAATCAATATTGTTCCGTCGAAAAGGGTTCTTGATTTCATCTTTAAGATTTAGGGAAAAAAAACCAGTTTACTTAATGAAGCAAAAACTTGACTTCAGCAAGCACAAGCTGGTCTAAAAATTAAAAAAAAAACTAAAATAACTCGGTCTATCATTAAACAGTAGAAATGTTTGAATTTTAATATTTTAAAATGCTTATTCCCTCATCTTTAATGATATGGATTTTAATTCTGAGATATTCGCTGTTGAGTGTTATTGAATATTTAATTAACTGATTCCTTAAGTATTTTATAATTTTAAGCTGAGTTTGAAACGGAACTCTATTCTTTAAAAATCTGGAATTTTCTAGCTGTGCAGAGAAAGGGAATTCTAAACTCGTAAATTCTCTACAAAACCACATTGTTGTTCATTGAAGCGAGAAAACCTTTAGTTTTCTGCTTCAGAAATGCTTTGTTCATTTTATTCGCCAAAAATACCACGCTATCAATAAGGTGGATGTTGAAATGCTCTAACTGAAGTTTTATATAAATATGTAATATAGCAAACAATTTGAAATTTTATGTCTAATCTATATAAAACATTAATATCCGTTTAAAAATATTTCCTGATTTGCGAATTCGTAATTTTCAACAATTCCAAATATTATTTCAAGACAACTTTCTTTTTCATCGGTTTAGGTTTGCATGAAAAAGATTAGCATAAGGTGAGTATTAATTTCAAGATTGCAGAGTTTATGAGGAAATAGTTCGCTATATTGAGTTGGTAGGCAGTAAAGGTTCATTCATATTACATGAGGCCCTCCTGACTTGAGATTTGATGAAGAAATCGGGGGAATATGAACTAAAGTCTTGACATGAAAGATGGATTACACGATCACCAAAGACGTTGCGAAACCAAAACAAATGAATATTGAAAGAAATAAAGGGAGGAAAATTGAATCGTGAAACATGGATAAAAATATAATATAGTTTTGAAAAATATAAAATCAATAATATTTTCTAACAAAGATATTATAAATTTAAAGCGAGATAGCTGGAGAGACGGAATGAAATATATGAAGATTTAATCATATAGAATGGTCCAATAGAATAGTAGAAAATCTCTTAAAGTGAAGAAAACATTTATTAATATTGTGTCACGGAATTTTGGAGTAAATTCGGAGAATAGGAAAAATTCCGCGCCAAGAATATTTACTAATAGCAGCTGGAAATTAGAAGAAAAAGGCCTCACCCCGAGAAGAGAGAATGGAGCGGTCGAGAGCTTCGCGAGAGAAACGAGACCGAACCACGAGAGGAGAAGGGGAGCGCGGGAAAAGTTAGAAGGACCGAGAGGACGAAGGAGAAATTGCGTCCGGCGGTAAGCTAACGAGGACGGCTCGTAAGAATGCGGTACGGTCAACGAACGAGTGCTAGAGCAATAGCGGAGCTATTCGGAGAGCTGCGGAGAAAGTAGTGACCGGAGTTTTACGCATCTGAGAGAAGCCTGCAGCGAGCCGGAGCAAGGAGGTCCGTTACGGGAGTGTCGACGGGAGAGTGACGGCTTCAACCCGCCCTCTTGGAATCCGTTAATGCGACAGAAGCGTTTCGGGTCGACGGGTAACGGTAATGTAAACTCGTTCCTTTATAAATTGCCACCAAATAGTATTTATTCGTGTAATGCTTCCTTCTCAAACATTACCTGCTGCACTTTAAGGAGCAATTATGATAGTATAAAATTGTTCTCTGAACTGGAACTGTTTGGCCATAACGCTATAGTGCAAGGAGTGTTTCCATTCAGTCTCACCGCCTACCAGGAAACAGAAGTAGGGGGATTTTTGATGGCAGGTTAATTGTGAAAAAAGAAACTTTTACGAGTTTCTTAGTTCATCCTCGTGAGAGTTTGCTTTGGCTTTAAGAAAATTAGGAGGGCCGTATTGCGTAATCGAAGGCCTCTAATTTCATTTATTCTTGTGGGATAGGCCAAATATTAGCTAGCTATTGCGCTAGGAAGGAGAATTGGGATTTCTCGTTATTTTAATAAGTTGAGAAGATTTTCTCCGTTATAAATTTTTCTAAGATAAAGAGGGCCGAATTGCATAATTGTAGGTCCCTAATTAAGTATTTATTATGAAGTTAAATGGTAGCTGAAATTAAGAAGAGGATGTCTCTTACTTGTTGGGACATTTTGCTTTATTGCGCGCCTGGATTGCTTATTGTGGGCGCAGATTTAATTTTGGTTTAAAGAAACGAAATCTCAAGTGGATAAAATATTATGAACTTTATTTAGTGCCTTAATTTAGAGTGTGCTAAGTTACATGCGGCTTGCTTTAAATTTAACTTATTTATTGGCATTCTTTATTATTTTTCACTTTCCCGGAGTTTCGTGGAGTACCTGGCTGGACTGCAGTATCCGTGGGCTTACGACGTGGTCTTCGCAGAGGAAAGATTAAACTTCAGTGGACAGCGAGCAACGGCAGGAGGATTCGAATCCGGATTTTGGTTCCGCATCGTAGCAGCGGAGGAGCGATTCAAACAGCATCGGCATCCATTAAGTCAAGCAAGCCAACGAAGCGTCATGTATAAGTTGTATCAGTTTGCTGATTTATTGTTGAAAACTTGAGAGATAGCAGAGTTTATGCTACTTACCTGTAATAGTTTAATGAACTCAAATTATTTCTCGAAAGGCGGAAATATACTGTGAAAAAAAAAAGAAAGAGAGAAAGGAATTCAATTCACTTGTGCTTTCTCTAAGTTTGGTTCTATTTAATAAACTTTATATTTATATTTTACGCACCTGCTCTGTACTTTACTTACCTTGTACGCTAACACGTTACATATTGTGTACGAACACTCCTTGGCATGCACTATAGCCTGAATTGATATGGGCATACAAATCTTGAATAGAATTTCATATGATGCTTCGTATAAAAGATGTTTTTGAGGAGTCCTGAAATCTGTTTTCCAAACAAAACCAGTATGGCTCCATGCTTTTCATTGCTGATGATTACAATAACAGGGAAGAATTGTAACACTCGTCTTCATGCTCTCAAAACCAAGATGGGGCTTTAGCAGTGGCATGATTGGGGGCATTACTATTCTGGGAAGAACCCTTTCCTGAGGAAATTATATTTCCAACATGGATTGCTCAAATAAGTGCTCAAAATTTATTCATAGCTATAACGTTCAATGTGAGCATATTTAGGCTAGAAAGCAGAAATATGATGAAATACGTCGGGTAGTGGGGACAGTGAGAAGGATGACTCGTCGAACAACATGACATTTCCCCATTCATCATCAGTTTTATATTTGGGATCTGTTTTCTACGTGTTTCATTTACTTGGGTTGAATATTGTTACTTGGTTACAAAGATGCCGATCGAGTGCAATTGTCTTCGGTGTAGCTCTCTAGCAAACTGGAGATCTTTATCAACGTATTGTAGTCGGTTAGACAAGCATCAAAAATGATTTGTACTCTTTAGAAATCTTTGTTTGTAGATAATGCGCAGTCATCATAAGATCATGACATCCCATAATTAAGAAGAGAGAGCGGTCAGTGCGACAAACTCATGTATTACTCTGAGATCGGCAGTAGAAGGCTTTAACAGAGAGGACAGACAAAAATGATAAACTTGAGAGTACATTTAAATAAATACTGATGCAAGATAAAGTCAACTATAAAATTCATATCCAATGCAGCTTGTTTGGATTAATAATTAGGAAAATGTTTGATGTGATATGTAGAACACACACACACACACACACACACACACAGGCATGAATAACGTCTTGATAAACTTTTGGGCGAGATAATGCGTCTTTCATGGGGAATTATATCAGTCTGCAAACCACAAATGCAAAAACTGATAATTGACGTTTATATGTAAGCCACAAATAGCGCAGTCCTTAACGTAGTCATTAATAGAGCAACGTCCAACTGTCAGTAGTCAAAGTTAATACAGGTGCGTCACCAAGGAGAAGTCCAGATTATCGTTTAAGGGAGACCCGTGTAATTTGGAGCGTCGTATAAATGAAACCAGCCTTATTTTGCACAATTGCACGTTAGATGGCGCCACTCTCCTGATTGAAAAATGATCATAGCCCTTACCTAGAAGCATATGAAAAACACGGGTTGTATTGCTTGAATTATTGGTGAAAATATATCCAATTTTCTCTTTTGATACGATCTCACAGGGCGCTCATGACCTATTTAAGGATGGCGCCACCGTTCCGCCATCTTGCCACTAAAAAAAGCTTAGTAAGGCAGCATTACCTGTATTGAGTTTTTTAAGCTACTTCATATGAACTTGTACTAAATTTAGATATGTATAACATATTAAATACTGTGACGTTATAGGTCTGACTTCTTTACTCTTATTTAAATAATTATCCTTCTAAAAAAACCTTATTTAATTTAGAAACAATCTACTTCCTGGTGAAAACTAATCCCACCGAATTTTACTCGTTTATTCCGATAATTTTACAAATTCTTCCACGTTTCTGCTCGCTCCTATGTGGCTCCAAGAGTCCAACGCTTCTTTCTGCCAGTAGCAAGATGGCTGCTCTGTAACTTCCGGTTTCTGCTCGGTAAGTGACATTTTCATATGGCCATGAGCGCTCTAGCCTTGCTTACCTTCCCTACTATGAGGTACGGTCTCATGTTACTTTGAGGTAAAATAGTAATCGTGTATGTAACGATAAGTGTCAGTGCCAGGGATGGGTTAAAGAAAAGGGGTCTATGTACTTGTTAATAGGCATGGTTTTAGTTGGAAAGGTTTTGAAGGTTGGTCGCCTCATTTTTGATTTTAGAATTGTTGGCGTGTTGTGTAATTTGGACCTTATGACGTTTCTTTGACATATCCAACTTGTCAAATCTTGTATTTGAAACTTAGTATATTCACTCTTATATACTGTATCAACTTATTAAATATATAAGCTTAACTCACACGTTATTTGATTAAATATAAGCTTATCCCGTCCAATACGTTCCATAGGGTGCCTAAAAATGACCACAAGAGCCGAAAGGAAAAGCAAACACAAGTACTAAAGGTGGATATCTGACGACATGTTTCACTGCTCTTTCAAAAGGTGATGAAAGAAGGCAAAAATTTGGACCTGGTTCAATTTTACACTACCCGTTGTGTAATTTGGAACGAATGCAAAAAAATTTAAATTTCATATGAAACACATATCATTTTAGTATTCCATAAAAACAGCCCGAAATGTCCACTATATACATACTTTTGAAAATTGGAGCTACGTCATTACACGGGTCTCCCTTAAATAAGCTGACAACCCGAATGGCCAGAGTCCGAGCGACTGACTACTTGGTCTCATTTGGTCAAAAGTAATGTCACTAAAAATTATCTTATGAATAACTACGAAGGCGCTAACCTGGATTTTCACTTGCGTGATATTACAGATGCTGGGAGAGTTGAAGAGATTGGCACCAAGCCTAGCACAGCCCTCAAACGCATGTCCGTGCAATTCCTGGTCTCCAAGCTTCTTTTCCTGCTGGCTGACCTCCGACACGCACGTTAGTCTCCTCGTCCATAGAGCACTCCGCCACAAACTCCTCTGTTGACGCAAACGTCTCGTTTTCTTTCCGTGCCTCCTCTATAGCGTATTATGACTAGCTCTCCGCTTCTCTGAATATCTCCCCCCTCCCCATGTTGACCATCTTCTACATATGCGGAAGGCATCATACACCATCTCTGTTGATGGCCCGAAATTACCCGACCTATGCCATGGATGATGGCGGTTTTTGTGATGTAATGATTCTCTCTAAATGTCTCTTTCCTTTTATCGAAAAGATCGTAATCGCATGATGACTCCGATCAGGCGCGAATGGCGGATGTGCCAGTACTTCTCATTGCCAGAGGGTCAAAAAATCCATTACGGCATTAACAGTGTGACTCCTCGAATGACACAATAGTTTCCAGAAAGTATCGTCACTTCCTCCAGAAACAACAGTATTAGGCACCATCTACCGTCTACCTTGTTAGGACAGCATGGTGCAATATTATCCCATGGATGTCCTTCCGGTAGCTTAAGGCTTCGCAATATTTGCATGAATATCGTACAACCGTTACGAATCGCTTGCACTAGCTCATACGACCTTTCATTCTCAACTCCACAACAGACCAAAATCAGATGACTCACGTGATATTATGTAGCTTTATAAAAGACTATCTGAAAACAAAACTTAAAAATATATATACCCTAAATCTTCGTCTGTGTACTACGGGGATATCAACTTGCTTATTACTCAGGCTTTTTAAATATTTCTGCAGACAAGAGGTGAATTCGGTTAGTGACTAACAAGGGAACCATCCGAACTTGTACACCGTACCCTTTGTTTGTGCGCAAACATACCTTGGAAGCGATTGCGTTGCGGTAGCGGAAGTGAAAAGAAAAAAAAAACATGGCGGAAAGGGCGGGGAACAAAATCGTTAATAAGAATTGCAGTCATCGCAATGTTATAAAGCACAAACCCTTAATTTTTCTATACAATTATTCGTCTCAAAATAATTTATAAGATATTTTATTTAAAATTATAAGCACCGCGATATATAGCCCAACGCATATTCGTATTCTAGGCTCATCGCCCTATTAGATCGTTCGCCCGTCTTGCACTCGCGAATACATAACGTCAGCCCCGGAAAATTTACGAAAAATGCCGAATTAATTAATAAAATAAAATAAAATAATAAATTAAGAAAATGGCTATTAATTACTATACAGATGTTTTTTTTACTAGATGGCAATTAGCTAATTTTAATAATCTATTTTAAAAAATAAAAGTTTGTTCAGAAACTTCAGAATCCCATTAAACTGTCGTCTGCTGCTTCTTTGTAAGAAATAGTTCCATTGCTTTCATTTGAAGTTGATTCGTGTGTATTCTTGAGTGGAGAAGGACAGAAGTTCCGTTAAGCACATTAATACACCCACCGCTTTAGCCATGGCCTAAGAATGGAGTCTTTGTATGGCTATGTGCGCTCAGATTTTTTTTGTTTTCGCGGTTTATTTTGAAAGAAAAAAATATGAGGATTTCTTATTTTGCAAGGATCAATAGTAGCTTTAAGTGAGTAACTTATTTAAATTTGGTGTGAAACTGAGATACAGGTTTGAATGGTTCCCTTGTAAATCGACGTAGATGAACTGTCGACCATCATCACCGCAGCCAAACTACAACGGCTGCAGTATGGGAGCTGATATGTACAAGCTTAAGAAAGATCGACCTATAGGTACAGTATACCATATGACCATCCCCTTCGGTATTTTTCAAAAGTGGTCTCATGTGCCATAGCTGATTATCAACTGCGACCAGAACAAGTATGGTTCGCCATCTGAGTGAGAAGCCATAGTCATCTTATCGTCGAATGCTTGAGTCTCCGCATTTTCCTGGAGAACCTGACGTCGCGATTATTCCAGATATAAACTACGAAGATGGTTAAGTATTCAAAAATACTGCGACTATAATTGAGTCACAGATACAAAGTCAGTTTCTTTATCATCACCCTTCATTTCAGTACTTTTCTCTCACCGTTGCTCCTGTGTCTATTCCAGCACAAAAAAATTTTCCGCTCCGTCTTCACCGTGTCTTTGAGCATAACTCCAATATAGAGCAGGTCATATTATAATCGAAAAGAACACGGTCAAGTCTGTCTATGTAATTCTATAATCTTAGTACATTTATTTGTTATTACTACATTAGAGTCCCTCTTAACCGACGTTCCGTTTTATCCGGCACGGTACCGCAAGAAGAGCGTATATCAGCTGGCAAGCAAGCTTTAATAACGATTTCTTTTAAACATGCCTAGGTACGCCAATCGTTTCAATTAAATTATAAACATGCATCTATGTTCTTCCATGATATGAAATTTAGTGAGATAAATAGATACTGTACTCTCCAAACAACCCTTATCGGTAATTATTAAGTAGCGGAAGAATGGAGCTACTTATTGGTTTCACAATGTCCGTCTGTCCGCCTGTCCCCTTCATAATTTCTGCATTTTATGAGGTAGAAGGTTGAAATTCGGAATGTAGCCTACTATGGCCAAGTGAACCTTGGTTGTTTTGTTTAGTTTTGATTAGTCCACTGGGGTCGGGGTTTCGGGGGGTGGAAATTAGAGGGGACCAAAAGGTCTACGTGTATTTATGCATATAAAGAATTGAAATTCGTTATGCAGATTCCTCTACGCAAGATCTCCATTATTATGAAGTTTGGGCCAAATTGTCCCATTGGCGTCGGAGCTCTGGAGTTGGCATTTACTTGGTCTTTAGAACTATGGAAACATATGGCATGTGATATATCATTCGATCGGAAATGATGAGAAACGAAAGATAGAGCTCTTTTACACTTTCTAAATACTACGTTCGATAAAATCAATTTTTCGATTTAAAAAATTGGGGAGGGGATTAAAAAGTGAGATAAAAGGGTAAAATACATGTAGATGATCTCAGGGCTTCCGCTACTTTCCTATATCTTCCTCGTGAGGATTAATTTCTTGTTTCTTTTTAATTATAAAGATACGTACAGTGTATTAGTTTTCTAATAAAAGACTGATTTACAAAGTAATTAAACTCAAAATACTTTAAATATGTTGTTTATGTTTAAAATAATACATAATGTATTCTCGCATATAGGATATAGGTCAAAAATTGAAAAATTAAAGGTCTTCTGTTTTGTCCAGCATTTTCCGTTATCCGACACGCAGTCCAAGTATTAGTATTTTTTTAAAATTATAGCATCGTATTTCTGAATGGTCATACCATTTGCAGCATATTCCTGGCTTTGCTTCAACATTTGTCCTTTCCATGGTTCCATTTGGTTTACGACCTTCTTCTGCGGCCCACGTTATCTCAAAGCTGTATAACAGCCTCTTAACAGTTCAACATATCTCAACACTGTTGTCGACCAGGTCCATCGATTCATGGCCATTGGAGATCGTCTATCAAGAGGACAATGCATCGTATCGTATTGATTGACGAAACATAGCAATGATTTCGCATAGCTACAGTGACCTACACAATTACCAGATCTGGATTTATGGCAGGAGCTGGAGATGACTGCTTGCATGAAGGCTTCACTAACGTCGAATCGATAGGCGGCGTTACGTGACACACTTGTCTTGCGTGAAGTCGATTTTTCCATCGGAATGTTTCCGACACCTTGTGGAGTCAATTTCATAAAGCATTCACGCTCTATTGGTAGATGCAAACGGAGAATCTACACGATCATAGTAGGAATGTTTCTGGATATTACATTGATCAGCATTTACTTAACACGTTTCAACTTTAACGGCTGATTCGCACTCAATATGAATTTCCTATTCAAATCCAAAATAGATTCCATGTCGCGTCTTATGTCGCGGAAGGTATAGTTGAAAGCAATCGTCTATAAATAGTGTATTTATCAGTATGCAAATGCGCGTCTTCTCTTTTTTTTTCCTTTCCTCAATTCAAAGGCAAACACCCCTTTTTCCCTTTCCCCAAGCCTTTTATTATTTAATGTTTAGTGATAATTTAGAGCGTTCTCCTTATTAGATCCATGTCTTATTTCGGGATATTTATGCCGTGAATAATGGCCGCCGCATCGATCTTTTTTGCTTCTCAGATGTAACGGCGATAAAACTTGAAATAAGAGTTAAAGGAAACAGAAGGGGAAAGGGGGTGGCGTGTGATGGCGAAGTGAGTAAAAGCCGACAAAAGCAAGAAGGAGGGGGGGGGGGGGCCGGGGGAGGTAGAAGAAAAGAGAAAGGCAAAAGAGGACGGAGCTCGTTTCGCCGTCTAAAATGAATCGTTAATGAGAGGGACGTGCTTTTCAAGATGCACGCATAAATGCAAACGGTAGTGCCGTTGCTTAGTCCTGAATTTATTATCATGACAAAAGCGGAAAAGACAAGCAGCGCAGCGGCGAGACTTGTGAAATTTTCACAACGATCTTAAGAGATTAAATTTTTCTCTCTCTCTCTCTTTCTCGGACAAAGTCAAATAAAAAAGGAGAAAGAGAGAGAGAAATAGGAACGAATGAATAAAAGTATAAAAAAAGTCAGAGAGAGAGAGAGAGAGAGAGAGAGAGAGAGAGAGAGAACAGGAATTGGATGAAGAACGGAACGGGTAACCGTAAGGGTTAAAGAGACACCGCAGTAATTGCTGCATTTTTAAATCTTTAAGAAGTAAACTTTGGTAAAAGAGGAATAAAAAACGAAAAAAAGAGAAACAAACATCTTTAAATATATAAATTTATTTGGATTTGAAGCGGGCTTCAGAATTTTTTTGTGCGGCAGTAAAGGGAAAAGGTTTCCGACGTTAGAGTATGTCGGCATTTTAAAGCGAATTAATACGAGCATGTATAAATTATTCCATTTTAAAATAACAGTACTATTCAAACATTTTCGGCCGTAATTAAAATCATTTCAACTCACGATATAATTCACGAAGTGATAAAAATTTTAGATTGTTTACCAAATGGAAAACCTTTGGCTCCCGAACCGCGTTTGTAATCCTCTGCATCAGGCCGCCTTTCTACATAAATGGTTAGTAATTGGTCTTGAACAATTGGACTCGATCCAACCGTTATTACCGCTTTTGAGGTCCATGAGATACCACCAACTTCTGAGTCGAAAACGTTTCAATACCAAACCAAGCAACAGTATAATAACATATCCCTTTCTGGAAGAAAACTCGTGTTCTACGAGAGCCTCTGTAAAAATTTGTAGCTGAAGAAACACTCCATCAATTTTAAGTACCGTGACACGCGCAGACTTTCCTTACATGACGTCTGCCTGAATTTCATTTCGTCCTGCAGCTATTAGTTTCGGATTGCTCTAATAGAGCGTTTCGGATTACAAGAGATTTCAAGATAGGCGTGGAGAGCCATGATTTTGTAAGACTATAAAAAGCGCCTAAATTCAAATAAGTGCTATGAGACTTTGAGAGATGCCTTCCCGGACTATTCTCCATCGAAAGCGTATGTCACAAAAACTAGTATCGAGAATTTGGAAGGGAGCGAAAGTCTCTGAAAAACGATCCCCGCAGATGGACGTCCTCCTAAAGCAGCCACTTCAGAACACATTCGCCGTGTGTAACAAGATAAAAGATAAGAAAATAAAATTTTCCCCATTGATTAAATTTTACTACGATTTATGGTATATTGTCATTGTTACTGTTTAAAATTACGTCAACAAAGGAAAGACACTAATGATCTTCTGTTACATCGTTTTTGGAAAAAGGCTTTGTTGGGAGCGCGAGTGGAAGGAATCGGGGAGAAGACGAAGCGAATTTGATAGTGTTAGTCACAGATTTTGGTTTCTCCTGAAGATGCCGGGATCCAGACCCAAAGAGAGGGGGAGGCGATCCACAGTGGAGAGAAGATTGAAAGACTAACTCGGAAGTTCGTCTTTGGTACGATTTATTGGAAAATAGTTTCGTGAGAATGATGGAAAAAATATCTTTGAGAAGAAAATGGCGACCGCACATTCGAAGTCGGAAACCGCATCTTATGAAGATTTATCTGGTAATAGTTGACAGTTTGGGCCAACTTTTTATAAATAAGAATGATTTTTCTGTCTTGGCTTTCCCTTTTTTTCTTTTCTGCTAACAGATCTTTGGATCCACTACTTGGTACAATTCCAGTGCGAAAATTGAATCCCTAATTAGGCAGTATGATTTTTATCCGTAAAAAATATGTGCGAAGAAGGTATTTTTCGACGTGGTTAGCGACGGGTCCTTATTAATAATACTAACCTTTCCCCGTAGAGAAAAAAACCGGGCCCCCCCCCCCCTTTTACTTACCTTCCTCTCCCCGTCGTCCAACTTCTACCCACCGGGGACTTCTAGCGTTTCCTACCTACAGACGTCGACAGGAAGCACGGAGAAGTGAAGAGGCGCTGTCTTTTACCAACCCGAATTAACTCTCGCGGAGTGGGAAATCAGGCTTTAGCTTTATTCGAACTTAAGCGCATCGCTAATTTGGGTTCAACTATAATAATTGGGAGTTGACCAAAACATATGATAAGGTAACGAAAGAAAACAAGAAGAACTCTAATTAAATGTGAGCGGGAAAGAAGGGTTAATTATCTGAATCGATATTAGCCAGGAAAATCAGATTTTCCTATTGTTTAAAAAAAAAAAACTTTACTAAAAATATTTTTATCTTTTTATTTATTTTCGGAGGGTATGCGACGAAAGTCATCTTAATTTCTCTCAAGTTTTCTTAAGAATAAGCTATTAATTTTGTTGGGCTTCATCCCGGAGAATGGTTTAAAGAATAACCAAGAAATATGAAAAGATGTAAAGAGACTGAATCTTAATCAGAAGTTTACCGTTAAGAAGAAATCATAACCCAATTGTAATTAAAAATTACATTAACGAGTGAATAATAAATAGTCCAATCTTATCCGACTTTTGACTCTGCGTTTTTTTTCGGAAATAAGATTATTCATATTACCTGTTCACAATTATTTAGAATAGGACCATTTTTATAAAAGGGTGCTTAGTTCTTTAATCCACCTGGCTGTTAACAAACGTTACAGTAACACGTGTATAGAAAATGATAAAGGCAGATCCGCCCTTATTTACCACTAGATAGAAGAATCATTCTACTTCGATTCGACAGCAGTAAACACCATTTTGCGAGTCATCTTCAACTGACGAAACACGAAACTATAAACTAAGTGCCTTGATAGCAAAAAGAGGAAAGAGTGAAGTGGTGGTATGATATGCCCGAAAGATTCGAACACGGCAAATCAGTCAGTTTACGGCATTCCTAACGAGGCGAATCGCGATGATCCCGACACTAAGGAGTATTTAAAGGAAAGGGGCACCCAAAAGAGACCCTCCGCCGTAGTAAGCGAAGAGCTGGAAAAATTATAGTTGCTACCTTCTTCTCTTGCACAGGTCAACCATTCTCCTGGGAACTGGCAAAACTGTCACTGCAGAATACAACGAAATGTGTTCCACAAGTTGTTGCAAAAACTGGACTTCTGCTCATCGGGAAGTTCAATCTGCGGAGTTTTTTTGCGGAGCAGCATGTCTCCCGGTTTCGCCATTCAGCTTACTCACCGGACATGGCTATCTGCGATTACTTCGTGTTTCCTCGCATGAAAAAATGAGCTTCTTGGGGTTTAATTTTCTTGCGATGAGGATGTCGCATACATGGACGTAAATTCGGGTGTCTACGGAGTCGACTGAAAACAAGACTTTTCTGGTTGATTTAAACGGATGAATCTGTGCGTAGCTCTTTGAAAAATTCATAACTTTTTTTTCTAAATCTCGTGTGCGTGGCTACAAATTTCTGCAGTATCCGAAAAACGAAAGGCAAATTTATGTGATCTGGATTCAAATCAGAAACTACGAGTCTCTAGCTGTCGCTCTACCACGAACATCCCGGACACTGGTAGACTAAGCTGTCCCCAACTGTCCTAAGTGTTCAAAGTAGAAGCCCAATGATAAGGCAGCATCTGGCTAGTAAATCGGGAATTAGTCTTGAAGCATATTTTCAACATCGCTACCATCACCTTATCGTCTTTTACAGTCAAGAAACGATTTCTCTTTATGCGCTCTATATTGGTACAACATCTTTGAGTTTTGTTTGCAGTCTTTTCGCGCTGCAGAAAATGAACGACAAACTTGAACAACGTGCATGCATCAAATTATGTTAAACTCCTTAAAAATATTTTCGGAACAGGATTTCGGATTAGGTAGGCGTTCGGAGAACGTGTTCTAGGCAAAACGCAAATTTTTGAATGGCATGGGTAGCCAAGAATCACTTGAAGATGAACATCCTAGATGGCCTTCATCAAACAAACGTAAAAAAAATATCGACAGAATTCAAGCATTCGTTAGTTGCAACAATTGCAACAATACCTCATACCGCCCGCAATTGTTGCAACTACTGGAATTGTTGGCTAGATAAAACTGAATGATCTATTACAACGTCCCAACGACTGGAATTGTTGGCTAGATAAAACTGAATGATCTATTACAACATCCCAACTCGTTAGTTTTTAGCCATTCCGCACCTATTTTCCTGACTTAGCTATCAGTAAGTTTTTTTCTCTTCTCGGGAATGAAAATTAAAATGAAAGGGCTCCCATAGAGTGGATTCCAGAGGAAACGACAACTGTGCTGGAGAGTCTTGAAAAAGTAGGATTTTCAAAAGGCATTCTGGCAGTGACAAGACCGTTGGGGTCGTTACATTAATTCCTAAGGAGGCTGTTTTGAAGGAGATGGAAGCCTCAGATATTTCAATTACGTGTATTTCATTTTGTGGGCTTAATTTGGAAACTTTTTGGCAGCACCTCGTACAGCTCGATTTTAAAGTCATCGCACAGCGTCCAAGGATCATCCTGAGCTCGCACTGCCACGTCTATGGCAGAAATGATTAACATGTCCAGCTAAAATTTACCTTAAAATACGCTTCGTATTACAATTTTTTATATGATTTATAGTGAAAGTATTCAGTTTTTAATTAAATTCATGTAAAATTTAATTCGTTTTCATGTGAACGAAATGAACATACTCGCCTGACGCTCTTGTTTTCGCTTTCTCTTCTTAAATAATGGAGGGCAATGACGACTACACAGTTGAATTTCTCCTCTCAATTTCTCGCACTTTCTCTTGCTGCTCTTTCCTTCTGAGTCTAGCTAATTGAAATAACAATGTTACAATTAGACAAACATTAAGTCTGAGTCTTCGTTTTAATTAGTTCTGAGAAGGAAATGTCAGATGTCATTAGATGGTTCATTCATAAGGACAAGTTTAAAGAGGTAATAACTTAAACTGAAGTTCTCGACACGAGAATATTAAGGCTTTCACTCCATGTTGTGTCCTAATTGATTATTGAACCGCGTTTTGATTAATTGCCTTCTTAGAGGAGACTGGCACAAAATCAACGTCTTCGATCCTAAGAATCGGTTCGAAAGAAATAAATTTAGAAAGCGACAAGCTTTTCCAGGAAGTGGTAACTAAAAAGGTTCAGTGAATTATAAATTAAGATAAAATGCGACATAAACTTATTTATACTTCATGTTCTTTAATTATTAATTAAGCTATGCATGTTTGATCTCCTCTAAGTAGAGATCCCAAAGCTTTATTGTAGAGGAAAATGAAGTTGAATACCTCAGGGAACTCATTAGCAAGAAAAAGTTTCTTTAATGGACTACAGAAAGATAAACACTCTGACTTTTAAACTACTCAATATGGAGCTTATTAGCAAGCCTACTTAAGCTGACAACTTTTCTCTTTTTCATCGACACTTGAACTAATTAATATTTGTAAACTGCGAAATTTGATCAACTGAGTTTTTTGCTCAAGTGTTTATTACTATTTCAGTGGCCACATGATGTTTTTTCGAAATAGTCTGTCCGCTTGAAACGAACTTACTATAACTTTTCTTCCAGTCATCAAGTTCTTTGTGAGGCCATCGAAAATCTCTTATCTTCTAGTTAACATTGCTCCGTAACTTAGACTTCAGTTCTGGGAGCAGGGGAAAAAAAGTCATAAGATCGGGGCTATAATTCACAGGATAAGTTGAATTTAGCCAAATATTCCATAAAAGTATATGCCACATGAGGTCTTGCTAATCCTCGATTCCAAAAAAGCGTGATAGTCAGATTCATCTGTTACTATAATCTACACAGCATGCCCTCCAATTCTCTTACATTTCAAGGCGGTAGTGATTCTCAACAATACATCCATTAGGTACCATAATCTCCGATAGTATCGGCATACAAGCAGATGCACCAGCAATCTGAATTCGTTGGACCATACGTTTTTTTCCAATTGTCCACGATTTTATGCCCATTTCATGCGCTGTCGTCGATCGAATGTAATTAGGATTGGAACTTGATTGGTCTGCATCAACGTAGCATCGTAGGGTTTAACAAACTGTGTACCGTGAAAAATTGCCCTGTCCACCATTCTTGTATCTGTGGTCGAGTTGTTGGTCTGGCTGGGCGGTTGCTATGAACATTGCAGTCGACAATTGGATGGACTACGTTCGTTTTACCCACATGAGCAACCCGCAAGCCGCGCCGTGCCATGACAACTTGTTCTTTACGACAGTCAGATACATTGGCAGGATTTTCCTTATGATCTTCTGGTATCGGCAGGAAATTGTATACGAGGTCTGAGCAAAAGTATCTGACCTTAAGCCAGGATAAAAATCTGTCGCATATTTATTCAAATACTTGTCTCCTTAAATGAACCTTTAGTCAAAAGATTTTTTTTGATATTTTATACATCTAAGTCTAAAAACACTAGTCCGCGTGGAGAAAATTTAATATCTACCTTTATTTATTAATAAACAGCATTTTTAGACGAAAAATTATAGCCCATGGAGGCTGCCATCTTTCCCAGAATTCGCAAAGGAACACGGGAATTATGTGACGTCAGGTATGACTGCGCAAAACAAGGCCAACTATAGGGAGTGCAAGTGACTACGTCACAGCTGACGTCATTTGCGCGATGAGCGGGCCGAGAGCCTAGGAAATGGGATCGCTGGTTCCAAACATTGGAACCACGCAATATACGTACTAGTAACGTTGAAACGGGCGGCCAGTAAAAATGACATCTCTTAAATTATTATGTTAATTTGTGTAATTTAGATTATAATTAAGACATTTAATCCCATTATATAATTTATACATTAATATTAGAACGCTTTTTAATCATTTTTAATCACTTAACAAAAGAATGCCATCGTCCGCGGATCTTTCTTTTTTTGGGAAAACGATAGATGTCTAAATTGCTGTTTTGGCTCCTTCTTGAGCTTGTGAGGAACTAAACAATTTCACATCTTAAATGTGTTATAATCACTGGGCTTATACAAAGCGATTTTATTCCATCCCTACGTTGGAACCATGTTAAATCCCGAAGCGAGAAGACTTGTTTGGAACCAAATCGAGTCACGTGACTGAAAAATTCCCAGGACCGACGTCACACTTGCACTCCCTGCCTATAGGTGAGAACGCGCTGCTGTAGCAGGCGATCCAGCTTTAACGAAGTTGAGCAGAGGCAGCGAGAGAGGGAGAAATGGAAGCCAAACAAGTGAAACCGTTTACATTCTAGTTTTTATGTCGCCTTTAGTTTTACAGTAACCATATTCAACGTTCAATAGATTATAAATATTATTAATTACTTAGTTTTTTTTCTCTGTTTTTGTAAAAATTAATTAATATCGCCAACTGGGTAAAGGTTAACAGTAATCTATTTTATCATTCGCGTGTTAAGCCTAATGCGATTAAGTTCAGCGATGTATTTTATCCTCGTTCCTTTTACCGTAATGTATATAAGAAATGCTAACATTTCATTTTGAATTTTAAACTTACTTCAAACCGGTCTTTGTATTTCTGGAGCTGTTTGGATAGTATTCTCTTTGGTGTTTGTTCAGGTTGCCAATGAACGAAAACCGTCGGTATCGCGTCTGGCTTCAGGAGACGAGGACGGCGGCCTACTTCGCTTCTTGCGGACCTTAACAATTCTGCCTTGAAATCTCTCATATAACAGCATTCAGTAAAATGATGCGAACAGATCCTGACTATTTCATTTACTGGAGAATTTTCCCTGTTAATATTATGCAACCATTGCTTCAACAGTTGTTGATTTTTTAGCTGCAATTTTTGTTTGTCGTAGACCTATTATTACAGCCATAAGCAATGCAGTAAACCACGTTATTTCTTAAAGCTGGATCGCCTGTTGCAGCTGCGCATTCTCATCTATAGTTGGCCTTGTTTTGCGCATACCTGATGTCACATAATTCCCGTGTTCCTTTGCGCATTCGGGGAAAGATGGCAGCCTCCATGGGCTATAATTTTTCGTCTAAAAATGTTGTTTATTAATAAATAAAGGTAGATATTGAATTTTTTCCACGCAGACTAGTGTTTTTAGACTTAGATGTATAACATATCAAAAAAAAAGTTTTGACTAAAGGTTCACTTTAAAATAGAACTCTTGTAAGTTCACACAATTCTCCCAGCGATGTTGGAAACATTTTTCAAAGTTCCTTTCTGGAATGGTGCTTCGTCTCATGTCTTCTGCATCTTGAAAACATTTGAGTGGCTTTCTGCCATGTCTGGGGAGTAGGCATACTGCGGAACCTCTATAACGCTTTGTTTCCCTAGAAAATTCTGGATGAGATGCTTTGGATAGATGGTGCGTTCTCGCGATGGAGCAATCAGTTACTACTCTGCCGGTATTGAGATCTTTTGCATCTAACACTATATCGTAGCTGCGGAAGACAGACAGGTTATCGTTTACCCTTGTGGAGTATACTTTTGATGTGCTACTCTCTGGTGATCGAAACAAACAGTCATCACGTCTTCATACGATTTCGTGATTGGCGTGCCTTCTTTGTCCGTGAAGATTCTGGCGTTTTCGATTGAGATGACTGCGTGTTTATTTCAATTTTGTAACTCTAAAAGCATCTCCACCAGGATTTTTGTGTGCCACCAAGTGTTTGGCAAAATTTAATGCAGATCCTTTGATCAACACGTTTTGCCATTTTCACTCCAAACTCAAATGTGATGCACGCACGTTACAAGTATTATCACAACGTAATAATATTATCGGAAAAATCACATGCTTATAAGATATAAAGTTAGTCCCGATCGCGCTGTAGAGAAGTGCCGCAATAAAAAACAAGGTCGGATACTTTTTGATCAGACATCGTATATGCTGCACTGTGACGCATGACGAGCATGATCGTTCCAACGGCTCTCGGCTGTATTTATTTGTGTGTATAATCTTCATGTTTATTTTTGAATATCCATTTTGAAAGTGGACTGTATATACACCGTTGTGATTAATTTACTCTTCCAGTACAGTCAGAGATACAGTTCTTCAACGATTTTTGGGAAAATTTATCAGACTTCAGTGATTTCGTCGTGTTTTACTTCCTCGCTCAGCATAAAAGGGTAATTAAACGTCGCGCTTTCTTTATGGAAGCGACCTACTTGACATTACTCTCCTGATGAAAAAAAGAAGTCAACGCTGCAAGATTGTCGAGCATTCTACATTTAATTGTCATTTATCTTCTCTTGGTTGACGAACTATTAAACAAAGGAAAAATTACTTTTTAGTCCTTAGTTTTATTCCGTTCTTCAGGGTTTATTGTATTGAATTTATCATACTAAAATGTGGTCATAAAATATGCTGTCACTTTTTGGTACAGTCAACCCTCCTATAACGCGACTCATTCGTTCTGCTTATATGGAAACCTTCATATAAGAAATTCAGAATTAGAACATAAGAGTCAAATGACGGATTAGAAGAAAAGAAGGACGAGGCACAAGATCCCTGGAATGAAATAAAAGATGGAAATGGAACACAGGATGGTATGACCCTGTATTCAATTTTTAATTTGTACATAAGAGTCAGGTTAATTTTTTTATATTGATCGTCATGCATTGTTGCTTCAGCTAAGATGGTCACATGATTTTTTAGTGCCATGGCCTGTCTTTTTCATCAGCTACGATGCTTGCCTTAATGATTCACGTTTTAAGGGGGATAGTTATAAAAAGTGATAAATAAATAAATAAATAAATAAATAAATAAATAAACATCACTATTAGTTGTTTTTTTTAAATTTTTGTGGAGATTTAAGAAATTATTCTAAAACAAATAAGAGAATACAATTTCTAGGGCGTGAAGCTGCTCAAACTTTTGCTGAAAAGGTCAAGGTACTTTCCCTAATGAGCCAATAACTGGAGAAAATTGAGTTTTTATATGGTTTTTGTAAATTAGTAACTTCCTTTAGAGAAGTTATAGATATTGTTCATCTAAACATATTAGAAAATTATAAAGATCTCAACTGTTTGTGTGATCCTTGCTGCTAAAACTGATACTGTCAATATAAACAATCACATTCAGGATGATTCCACGATCTGTGAATGAATACAACTCTACTGAAACGGTTACATGTTGGTGATACTGTAAACAGAGTTCCTCAACTCTCTCAATCCATCTTGGAAGTTTGTTTTTTTAATATAGACAGAACTAATTCAGTAATCATAGCCTTTCTTTGATATTCTAAAATGTTAAGGGTGTAATGTCGAATTTTCCTTGGCAAACCCAACTGGACACAAAATTCCAGTGGGAGAATTTTAAAGAATTCTTTTCGTTTTTCTAAAGTGAATATATATACTTTATTAAAGATTTTTCATGTGTTCTTATTTACATTCAAATTCAGATATTGCAAAATTTCATCAAACAAACAGACCGAACAACACCGCGCATGTCAGCTAGTTAATAATAAATAATAATAAAATCTTGTAAACATTCCAAGGCTGAGCTTTAGCAGTGAAGCAGAAATACATTTATACATTTATTAACAAGAAATTACCCCCCCCCCCCCCCCGAGTAGGGTAAGGCAAGTAGCAGACGCTACGGTCATCTATTTTTACCCTTTTATCTGGACTTTTTACCTCTCCCGAAGTTTTTAATCAAAAAAATGATTTTCTCGAACGGCGTGTGTAGAAAATGTAAAAAAGCTCGTATCTTCTTTCCTTTCTCATCATTTCCGACATGCCTTATGTTGCCATAGTTCTAACGACCAAGTGACTGCCACCCTCGCAATTCCGACCCCCACTGGAACAATTGGGCCTAAATTTCATAGTAATGTAGATCTTGCCTAGAGGAATCTGGATACTGAATTTCACTCCTTTACGTACCTAAATAGCATAGAGATCTTTTATCCTCTCTGCATCCCACCCCCGTAATTCTGACCCCAGTGCACCAATCAAAACCAAACTAAATAGTGAACTTGGACATGTCCGTAGTAAGAAACATTCCGAATTTCAACCTTCTACCTCAAAAAATGTAGAAATTATAAAAGGGACGGAGGGACAAAATAAAACCAAAAACTAGCTCCATTCTTCCGCTAGTTAATGATGTTTATGAGCATTTGAGCAATCGTGCGTCGACAAAGCGATTTCACGTGCGCTGCCGATGTCAATAATGCCTAAAAGATGAACAGAAAGTAACAATATATTCATCTTGCCAAATCGATTGTTATATGACATGACATTATCTTGGTATTCTTTACAGTCACTGTTTTAGGAGGTGAATTCGATTTGAAGGGGTCCACGAAAAATTCTGAAAAGTTGATACGGCCGAGCTAAGACTTTGATGGTCATATTTCTGAAAACAAAATTTGAAACAGTTAATCCGGTTTCAAGTTATTGTGCAAAGGCGGACCGCCGGATAAACGTACAGACCTAGGGCGCGTTCTTATAAGTAGCTTTTTGCTAAAGCTCCTAATAAATGCCATCAAACAATGCTGATACAGACAAAGTATATTTAACCTTGGCGACATAGCAATGACACTTAGACGATTATCATATAGATTTGTAAGAGCAATCATACTAAATAAAGTCTCATCAGTTAGGGACTAGTCATTGTCTAGTTGAACGGACCTTGAATATTTGTTAATTAAGAGTTCGAAGCGTAGAGTTAATTAGATTGTTATCAAATGGAATGGGCGCAATCTGCCGGCGAATATCCAAAGGTAGTTCATTCTAGAAACTTCATTTTTAAGGGAGAAAATGCAAGGAATTTCAATTTTTATCTATTAACGGAATTATTACATAGAAGCAGGTTAATTCGTACCATTTTATAAGAATCCCAGTATTAGTAAAGAAAAATCAAATTAATTGGTAACGCGTTCTATGGAAAAAACATTAATTCGCTCTGCGTTATATAAGTTAGAATGTTCGTTCTAAGATAGATAGATTAGAAAATTAACGTAAACAAAATTTTAAATCTGCTAGAAGAAGATTCTAAACGTTAAAATTAAAATTAAAAAATCAAACGTTGCGACCGATTGCTTAGAAGCCAAGTTCATTAAATTGAGCCAAGTTTCCGGGCAGTTTTGGTTATAAAGGAAAACGTGCTCTATTGAAATCGCGTTATACAGGGTGTCTGTATAAAGTAAAGCAATTGCCAACTTCTAAAACACAAATCTGACAGAGTACTTTCAATGGAAGAATTATTTTACTTTTATGTGAGGGGTTTTTATGTGTATTCCATTTCTTAAAAAAAACACAAAAAAAAAAACAAAAACCGACGCCATTTTCGAATATGGAAGTAAACTTTGAAATGTGCAATAGAAATCCCTTTTTTTAATGGCACTTTCAGATTGTACACACCATTTGAGAAACATTTTATTCTACAACCTGTGAATATATAAAGTTCGGTGAATGATGGCATATTGAGAGTGGATTGCTCGCTTACATGAAACAGCAGTTACTATCCTTCAAAGTAATCCCCGTCGATGGTTATGCACTTCTGGGAACGCCTATACAAGTCCTGGAAACTCCTGGCGTAGTCGTTTTTAGGGATAGCCTTCAGTTGGGTCGTAACATTACGTTGGATGTCTGGCCACTTTGGGGGGCGTCTTCTAAGGTGTTCCGGCCTCCTCGGAACCGTTTAAACCACTCATAAACACACTTCAAAGTAATAGCACTTTCTTTGTAAACTGTTGTCATCATTTCATGAGTCTCTTTCGTTCGCTGGTCCATTTTGGGTTTCGACCGCGCGTACTACGCCTTCTCTCTTCAATGTCCTGTTTAAACACGATAAACACACTCGCAGCGCTGATTCTCTCAAATTTGTTTAAACATGTCTCGACCTGTCTGGGGCAGGATACGACGATGGTGCACTCTTACGACCGTTAGCAATTTGACGTCATTCACCGAACTTTATTGTCACAGGTTGTATTTATTATTTAAGCTTATTATTATTTATATTCAACCGTTAGGAGATAAAGACAGTAAAAACGTGGTGAGTTTGGATTTAAAGAAAAGGCAAAAACAGAAATTGTTCATCAATTTAAACGAAGACAAAGGTTTAACATTTATTATAACAACATTTATTCTACATCACTTTTCATTACGTGCAGAAAAAAAAAACACAAACAGACGAATTCTCCATTACTTCGATTATAAAAGTGTAATAGAAAAATTCATGCTTGATGGAGACTGTTTACCAATTAATCCAATTAAGCTGTACATAGTAATATAGAAGCCATGGTATAGGAGTACCGCGCTATAGAAGGACTGTCGCAATTTTTCTTCCATGTTGTATGGAAACCGCGTTTTGAGAATACCGCGTCATAGGATGGGTGACTGTAATGTGCATAGTTATTATATATGCTTAGTTTTCAGTTATATTAATTAAGTGGTCAACGTTTTTAATGTAGAATCAAAAACAATATGACGCAAGTGCTGAGCGAAACCAAAGATGAGTTAGAAATTCAAGTCAACGATTGCGGTTATGCTATCTCGATGAGAATTATAGTCATCCAAGAAGATTTAAGTTACAAAGGAAAGAAAGACAGGAAGCGTTTTTGTCTTCTTTGCCGTTTTTCCGGAAAGTTCAAAGGAAAAAATGAAGCTGATGAAATTTCTGTTCGACGAGAGAGAGAGAGAGAGAGAGAGAGAGAAAGAGAATGAGAGAGATGATATCCAACCTAAATCTTGCTGTATTGCAATTTTACCCCACCCCTTCGTCTCTTGAAGAGAGAAGAGGGGGAGGGGGTATAATTGGGACATTTTTGGTTTTAGAAAATGGGTCTCCTCGGAAATGCACGGAGAACCGGAAATCAATATTTTGCCGGTCCCCGAACGTTTCCGGGATTGAATAAATGGCTCGTTTCTAATGGCAACGGGAGTTTAGCGTTTTTTCCGTTCTATTTATTTTGAATTTGGGGGTAATTTTCACAATCCGAACTTAATAGCAGGAAAGGACTAGGGAAAAAAGCAAATGAAGACAGGGACCGAAAAAAAGACAGAGAGGGCGGCCATTTCCAAGTTTATTACCAATGATTTTGGCGTTGTTGAGCCTCTAATTGACTGAAGCCAAATAGGAGGTTACGTGGACAACGCTCGTATTCTTCCACTTCTCATTTTTTTTTTCGTAGTTTCTTATTTTTTATGCTTTAAGTACTTCATGCTAAATAAAATAGACTCAAAAGTATAAACAGCTTACACCCGAGGCTTTTTAAAAATTTGAAAAATTGTTTGTATGCAAAATTGAAATTCTGCTACTGTAGTCTGTTGAAATTAATTTATTTTATTGGAAAAAAAATTAAAAACTCAAGAAGATGGCGTGAAATTTTTTAACGAATTTTTCTATGCCTAAAGAGAATTTTTTCTTCTATAAAGCAATTTATTTCAAGGACATTTTTATTTAGAATTACTTAAATTTTGTTGGAAATATTTTAAACTTTTTTTTACTTTAAGCTTTATTTATTCCTATTTTTAAAATTTCTAATTTTTTATTTTGTAAATTTCCCCACTTCCTTTTTCTTCAATGAAATATGACAGACATTAAGGCATTAAAATAAAAATTGCGATTCGTTTGAAAAATAAAATCTGTCTGTCTCTCTCTCTCTCTCTCTCTCTCTCGCTCTCAAGTCCAAATTTCTAGACAAAAAAATTGACCAAATTCTCAAAAATTGAACAATTATTCAGTCATGAGCGACTTTTTTGCTTATCATTTTCATTAACGTTATTTTACTTACTTGTGATTTATATTTAGAAAATTCTTTCTTTTCTTTTCTCCTACTTCATCTCTACAAATTTTTCTCTTTGTCAGGATTGTTCCCCCTCTGTCTTTCTTTTTATATTTAAAAAAAATATTCTTTTTTTTTGGCTGAATCTCACTGTCATCTACTGGGGATGAGTTATCTTACGAGTGTTGCCCCCGAGTCGTTAACAGTTTTGTCCCTCCCATCCAAGCTGGAGAAGCATTTGTCAGAATTTTCACCAATTACATTTTTCGAAACACGCTCGGAAAGCATAACTTGTGATTTTGGTTCAGACGGGGAGAAAATGTGAATTTTTTCCCTCTGGTCAGAAGAAATTGTAAAGCGGACGGGGGTGAGAAACCTCTATTCTTTATTCCGCCAAAATCAATTCCGCTTTGTTGTAGTCCTAGTGTAAAATCTCATCTCTTCAAGAAATACACTAAGACATATAAACTAAGTTGATATCAAAAAAATTTTCTTTTAATTGATGAATTTAGTACAGAGTTATCGGAATTATACTTCCTCAACTCAGGAGGCTGTGGAGGACGTTCTACTGTCGCAAATGACACGAAGATCAGACAATGCAGATGATGCGCTCGACATTTAGTAAATAAACAAAAATTGGTAAAAAGGTTGCCAATAAGTTAGCGCTGGATTCTGAAAAATCGTTCTACAAATGTTCAATGTTTGCAGAAAGCCTTCCATGCTTTCCACAGTAAGTCCGCGTTAATCTCTAGAAAATGCAGTGAATGCTCTCTTTCATCTGTGACAGGGCTAAGGCGTTTTCCTCAGTATAAAAAGCCCAATAACGAAAAGTCACTTATGCTTTTGCAGAGCATGTCTCCTCCCTTTTATCTGACTCTCGCTAGGCTCCGTTAATGCACAGGAGACTGCAATCTTGCTACAGCGCTATTTATCGGCGACGTTTTGCACCCAATTTTTATTTATTTAATAAATGGCGAGCGGATCATCTGCATTGTGTTTTCTTCGAGTTTCGTATCATTTGCGACAGTAGAACGCCTTCCTTCGCTCTGACAAGGGAATCCCTCGAACATGTATGTCGCAGATTTCCACCAAATTGAAATGTTACTCATCTGAAGCTACTATAGATGCTTGCAAAATAAGAAAGTGCGAAATTTTGTTTCTTTCAAAATAAACGCAAAAACGAAAATATTTTGAGCGTACATAGCCATACAAGGACTGCATTGTTAAAGCGGTCTATGTGTATTAATGCGCTTAACGGAACTTCTTTCTTCCAGTACTCAGCAATAAGCACGAATCCACTTCACATGAAATCAATGGAAATAGACAGCAGCAGACGACTACTGAATGGAAACAAACTTAGTTTTTAAAAATAGGCTATTACAATTAGCTAATTGCCTGCCAGTAAAAAATGTGTAGAGTAATTAATAACCATTTCCTTACTTTATTATTTCATTTTATTAAGTAATTCGGTAATCAAACACGGGGCTGGCTTCGTATGCAACATCGAGTAATACGTTGCGTTGGTGAGGCGATATGTATCACGGTGCTTTTTAATTTTAAATAAAAATAGTATTCATCGATGCTTACCTCATCTTATAAATTATTTCGAGACGAATAATTGTACAGCAAAATTAAGGTTTTATGCTTAATAACAGTGCTCTAACTGCAATTCTTTGGCGACCGCCGCTAACGAATTTGCTTCCCCTCTTACCGCCATGTTTGTTGAACTCTATACTTCCGGAGTGCTCCGCTGCCGCACAAACATATCGCTTCCACTGTGTGCTTGCGTGCAAAAAAAAGTGCACTGAAAGTCTATGTGGGGTTCCCCTGTGAGTTGGAGAAGTTTAAATTCGATAACCTGGTATTTACTTATCAGTTGAATGGGAACACCCTACCTATAACTGTAGAGTCCCTTTGATAATATATGAATTATACGAGGGGAAGTCAGTAAGTAAGTTTACAAATGGATATAGAAATGAAACAAATAAGAATACTGTCTTGAAAACTACTTTTAATTCTCCACATATTCTCCCTGTACACTGAGGGACTTGTCCCATCGTTTCACAAGCCCCTCAAAACTAGCAGCAAAAAGTTTTGGGCGATGGCTTTGTATAACTTCATCGCCGGGAAATTGATACTCACAGTCTTCTCGGGATCACTACGGCATATTGCTTATCACATTCCGGCAGAGAAAGTAAGCTGTAAATGCCAACTCCATCCTCATGAAACTTTGTAATGCCATTCGATGGAGCCGGCCAGGTGGCCGAGAGGGCTAGGGCGTAGGCTTTCTAGTTCTCGAGTCCGCCTGGCCGCGGGTTCGAATCCCGCCGTGGGCATGGATGTTTGTGTTTGTCCCGGGCTGCGTACTGTTATAACTTGTGTAAAAGGCGCAAAATGGCCTTTGTAGTCGACGCCAAAATTTCTAGAACCCCCCCCCCCATTCGATGGAAGTGACCAGAACTCCTCATCAAAGACGTTATCATGCAATAAACACGCGTCCTTATATTGCAAACAAGATGATTGAGATGCTGCGAAAGTTTAACTGGGAATTTTCGGATATCCTCCGTATAGCCCTTACCTTACTCCAAGCGACTTCCATTTGTTCGACTTCAAGTTGCACCAAGGGAAGTTACCACCTGGTTCAGATAGCATCCAAAGAATTTTATGTTGATAGTTTTGAAGAGCTTGTGAAACGATGGGACAAATGCCTCGTTGTACAGGGAGATTATGCGGAGAAATAAAAGCATTTTTCAAGTTAATACTCTTATTTGTTTCATTTCTATACCCACTTGTAGCTTACTTACTGAGTTCCCCTCGTATATGTATACACTCACTCATCAAAAGTCTTGGCACACCTGCCTAATAATGTTTTGGTCCCCTTCTGGCCTGGATAACGGCGGCAACCCGTCGTGGAAGACAGTCTACCAGTCCCCGGAACACATCTACAGGCACTCCACAACGATGCTGCATTTACCAGTTGTGTTGGTGACGACCTGACAGATCGATCGATGACGTCCCACAAATGTTCAATGTGATTGCAATCTGGGTATCGTGGAGGCCAAATCATTGTCATGAAGTCGGTAGCATGTTCCTCGAGCCATTGCCGTGTCACAAGGGCCGTGTGTGTGGGCGCATTATCTGTCACCCGTCGTGGCCTCCTGCTCTCAAAGCCTGCAGCTGCCAAGGTTCGCCGAATTGTCACACGGACATAGTTGTGGGACGTACCTGGTTGTACCGCATGGTAATTTGGCCCACTGTCGCCCTTCGGTCAGCAGTTGCAAGCCGGGTGACCCTGCGAACACCTCTGGCATCAATGAGGCGTGGGCGGCCCGTCCGCTGTCCGACATGAGTTATAATCCCTCGTTGGGTGTACTCTCGATAGACCCTTGCATCGGTTGTGCGGGAAAATTGCAGAGTGTTGGCTACATCTGATATTGAGGCACCCATCCGTCTGGCACCAACAATCATCCCCCGTTCAAATGCGGATAGCTCTCGGCGTGCTGCCATTTCTGCAGGTAGTTTTGCTTACAATGATTGTGAGATATCAAGGAGTCCTGTGCACGTGCATTCCGAGAATGGAAGAGCGGGATCTATCTCATTACGGACAGGGAACCTGATTTGAGGGGTGTGCCATGACTTTTGGTGAGTGTTTATAGATGACTGGCATCCGAAGCTTCAATTCGTGCAATGATAACAGAGCAGAATGGCGGATTAATCATTTTCTATGGGATACTAAGATATTACGGTGTAATACAAAGAAGTCATAGAGCTTGAAACTATACAGCGAGCATAAAACATATAAAGTTCAGAGAAGGCTTTCTAGAATCGTAACAACCAACATATAGTGAATTAAATCAACAACTGCTATTGCTTGTGCAGAAATGAGCATCGGAAAAGAAATAACGGGCCATGCTTCTCTCAACTTGATTATGTTAACGGACGGACATCTCGAGTACCACTGCTCTCTACGAAGAAAAAGAAAGCACGTTTTCTATGCGCCAAGAAACACATCACTGGGCTCTTGATGATTGAATTCATGTTTACATACTCAAATGAATACAGATTTCTGTTGCACCAACTGAAGGATGAGCGAAAATAACATGAGTTTTATGATAATCAGGAGTCTGGTGAGAAATTTTTCGTGGCAATAGTCCTGCATACGCGTTTAATGATTCCTCATCGTTGTTTCTATTGTGTCCATCGTTGTTTCTATTATGTCCATTCATGACCACAAATTACTCTTCTGAAGATGATTTCTTCTATCATCATGCCTCAAGGCCCTCAAAGCCATAGGATGCTTTATGGAATCTGAAACGAACAGAGATTCTGCACAATTACCAGATTTCCTCAACCTTTAGAATATTGGTTGAATCGAGCTATTTTGGATGTAAACGAAGGATAAGGAATTCTTATTGAACTAATTATTCCGTGTATATCAGATTATTTAGGTAACAATAGAAACCTCAAACTGTTGACAACTCGACCAGAACGTGAACAAATTACAAGGAAACCTAAATTCACAAAGAAATGAATTTTTTGTTTCTTCTTGGATCTTTTTCTTTGGGTTTCTAGTTTCTTTATACTTAGTTATTAATTTTTAAATGTATTTTCCTGTGTAATCATTTGGCAAATCCTGACATCTTTCTTCATGTGTTCATTTGTGCTATCTTAACAGCCGTTCTTTTTTGGTCTCATGGCCTTTTTTATTAGGTGATGTATCAACGAAAAGATGAGAGCTCTATATGACTTCCCATTGTTACATGGAAACGATAATGGAATTATTACTCATATCACAAAGTCCACCACAATTAGCTTTACAGCGAAATTTGAGTTCATCCAGGGTGATCTTTTCAAAATAGTTGATTTCCTGAACTTGTACTCAGTTGATATTGGATGAATCATTTTTGAATAATCTGTAGCATTACAGGGGATGCGTTTTTTATTTACTTAAAAAATAACCTTGTACAATGTCTTGAATGATATTCTCAAAATCATGAATTTTCTACGATCATTAAGAAATTTATGTTGCCTGAAAATTTTCTAAAGATTTATGGGGTATGCTTATTTTTTACGTCTTTGTTTCTCTTTTTCCTTTGGAAACTAGGCTCAACTTGATACTGGGCACTCCAGGGGTCGTAATGATCAGTTGCTAGACAGTCTTGATATAACAGATAAGCAAGAGCGGTGACCTCCTTTTTTTATTAGGGACAAAGTGCGACGTAATTGTCACTTTGATCCAATGAGATGGTTGTTCGGAAGGAAGAAGATAAGAGCTATCATCTCTTTTCCCACTTGGGAATATGATAAGAATTAATAGTGACAGAAAATTAAATTACGATAAAAAAAAATCAAACGAAGATTATTGAGAATTAGAAGGTTGGTGTTTGCTCAAAGCTAATTTCATCGCAGCTTGATAGGCTAATAAATTTGAGAGCATAAAGCAGTAATAATAAAGAAATGAAACTGGTCAAACTGGATTTTTCGTGGTGGAAAAGTGTTAAATGTTTAATTTTGTTGGACGATTTAATGCTGCTAGTATCTGGATCCTTGGTTCTCCCTACTACCATGAAATTATAATACACTTACAAAAGAATGTTCACTTTAATATAAAGATAAATATAAAATATTTAAATGTGCCCTTTAAAGTTCTTGGTTACAAAACGAGATACTTTACATTGCGAAACATTGCATTAATGGATTTATATTTGAATTTTAAACAATTGTGCCCTTCGTTGTGCATCAGACTGTAAATTATGGTCACTATAGTATTCAGAAATGTTGTTTAAATAGATGAAAGATTTGAATAGTAAACGTGGATTTCATTTGGAAGCCCGCGACTTACATTTCCTTTTAAAAGTATAAATTTATTTTATAATTTTAAGTTTGCTATTCATCTTTCCAGTTTCAGAATACTTAAAACTTCCATTTGTTTCAATGGTATGAACAAATACTGTATCCTTCTGTTGAATGTCAGATGTAACTTTATTCTTACTCAGTGATTAAGGTTTTGCATCTCAATTTTTGTTGTTTATTTTATAGAAACTGACGCATACTATAGTGTTTCTGCTTATCAATAGTAAATGTCTGGGTTATTCAGAGTTCCTGAAACATGGTTCAATCTCGCCCGATTATTTAAGTGAGCGAAACTATGAACAACCACCCTAGAACTATAATTTATAATGTTTTTTAACTTCTTAAAAGGGGAATAGACCTGGAATTGTAATGATGCGATAATAAAAGAGACCAGCAAGGCAAGAGGTGTATTATACTCAATCTGTCGAGCTGTGCAGGAATAGTTTCGGTTTGATGTTAACTCATAGTTAAATGGCAGGAATAAGTAATGCTTCATTTCCTGTCAGTTTCCGACTGGCTGAACGAGTTTTAATCATTTACGCATGCGTCAGTTTCCTTTTTCTTTCGTGCCGGGCAATAATAACAATTTTTAAAAGCCAAAGCAACAATATAATAAGATTTAAAAAATCTACAAAAATAGAGATTCATTTGCGTTGTAAGAACAATGTCAGGCATCAAATACTTACATTTAAAATTCCAATTATGAATTTGCAGCCGATAGTATTATGGTCATCCTAAATTTATTGACAGGCGTCGGCATATCCTTTTTAAATTCTGCAAACAACTTGCGTGGCATCCATCTTGCAAACACTTTGTGGAATTGCAGATTTTCATGGACGCTATTGTGCACTGTGGCTATTTCATATTTCATCCACTTTTAGGCGACCATTTTCTTCACTTAGAACAATATGAACTTGGATCGCTACTCGGTATGCAGAATCTGGTCGCACCGAGTGTGTGTTACTAAACTCACGCCATCTAGAAAGGTTCCACATACACTTGTTGCAGTAACAGATATGCATCACCATATTCAGCATTCATTCGTGGTAATTTCGATGGGTTTCGCCCCTTCAATATTTAAAAAATGAATGTCAGAGCACTGTTCTTCATGGATGCATGTTGCAAATGGGATAGCCATCTCAATACTATCGCTGCGCCATAGTATTTCTACATCATATTTCTACATCATACTTGTATTATCACTTTTCGGTCGATCTTCACCTGTTGATTATTTGCAATCTAATTTGAGCGATTTACAATAATTTTTATCGCCCTTTTAAGGTTAATATTGGAATTAGCGCGTAGTTAATGTTCTTTGTACGTTTTTTTTAAAGTTATCAATTATAGTTATCAATTAGGTTCGGCCTAATTGATTCATTTTCAGGTCAGATAGTGCTTGATACTTTGCAAGCTGTTGAGCAATCACGGAGTGGTCTGTTGACGGATGATCAATTAGAGATCCATGTGGTCTTACTTCAACGACCAATTGCCGCGTCCGGTGGTAGTAGTGCCTTTCCTTTTACAAAAATCCCCTTTGACGGAAGCCCCTGAATCTAACTATCTGATTCATCTGAAAATTATTCCTATTCGCGGCCCCTTCGTCTTGCAGAACATCCATTGATGTCTGCTGCATACTATCTCTAGCCTTCCTGAATAATTCCTCCACGTTATCTTCTTTCGATCTCAAAAGTGCCATTTTTTAAATTCATAAACTTCTTTGATTTTGAAATTAATTTTTTGAGTTTCTTGTTTCTTATATTCATTTACAGTGAGACTTTGTTTTAATGGATTATTCATCTTGAACGAAATTTTCAATCTGGATTTTCTAAAGATGTTGATGATCTTATATTAACTTCTATTCAAAAAGGTGACTTAGTTTCGGTATACAAATAGTAAGTGTTTACAATCCATTTTTTGGTCTATTATTATTATTTAATATTATATTGGAGGTTCTTGAAGTCATAAATTCAAATGCACCATTTAAAAATTAAGGGATTAGTCATCCACCGTGTGATATTTTCTGCCAATTAACTTCATATATCTGGCGTGTCGTTTTTAGATGTCTTTACACGTCAGGATATTGTTAATCATACTGTATAAACAGATTGTAACAAAAATATAGGGAACTGGCTAAATTAACTAAGTGTAAACGTTAATTGAATGCGTTTCTAAGCACTTTAAACCAAATAAGCACTTCTTGGAGAGAATTATGAAATGTTGCTCATAACTGTCTCTCACTGAAAACTGGTGAATTATTCTGAGAATGTAATACCTCTAAAGGGGGGATGTTTACATGCTTGATTACATTTCGTTTTTACATTTTTTTTTACATACGCATTTCATGTGTAACATATACGATGCATAACACTATTAACAAATTTACAAATGGTAATATTCTTGGAAGTTTTCCAACTTGCACACGGCTTGCACGCTATTGTCAATGAAAGAAGCGCTGAAAGGTTGGAATAAAAGTCATTCGCAGAAATCACATCTCTTGCAACTTCATTTGTTTGATGGGGATAGAGTTCTAATGCAATTGAAAGGAATTAGGCTCTTCTTGTTACTTAAAATAGTAGGTAAATTCTTTATTTTAAAATCTGTCTTTATTCATAAGTCCTCTTCCTTTTTCAAAAATAGGCCAGAAATCTTGAAAGTGACGTTTAAAATCTAATTGTGCATCTACTCGTATATTTCATATTCTATCTTATTTATATAGAATTTCTCTTTTTTTCCAATCCTCCGCTTTCATCATGTTTTTTCCCTGTGATCGCTCGAAGAATCCACCTTGAGTTATTTTGTTTTGATTTAAATTTTAAATTTTTGTTTGTTATTTCTACCCACATTTTTTGCGAAAGTTAGAATTCAATCTTTTCTAAGACGAATTGAGTTAGAATCACGGAAGATGAAAGACGAAAACAGAAGAAGAAAGAAGGAGACGTTGTAGGGACAAATTAGATTTTAAGTCAAGATAAAAAGAATCGACATAAATATCGATTCCCATATGACTTTTCAGCCGTATGATATGTTTTATATCAGATAAGATGAAAGACTGTTCTGTCTGTTTATTTAATACATTATAAATTAATTTTTTCCTGCGTTAAATAATAGCCAATATAATTGGTTATTCAGCCGTGATTTTACTTAACAGTTTATAAGAAGTTTGGTATCATAATGGAAGCCTTATGAAATCGCCTCTTCCTCTAATGAAATCCTAAGCTGTCCCACTTGCCTTCTTAAATCGTAATCCCTATCATTTTCGTCGGTATTAGCCGGAGGATTAAAATGGAAATTTTATTGAGAAACTCGGTGAGACCAAGCGAGAAATGAAAGAGCGAATCCTTTTCGGTGGGGAAAAAACTTTAATTCGAGACTTAAGATTCGAAAACGATCAACGTGTCCGAAAGGTGATTAACCTTTTACAGATGCCAGCTGTCTTCTGATATTTAGGAAGAAAATCGATTAAAATTACTTTAAACAGAACAGAAAAGTTTGAATTTCTTCTGGATAGAGCCCAGTAAAACAAGAGTGAGACCTGATTATTATATTTATTCACGAAATCAGATTTTGCGCAGAAGTACTTTTTGATAAATAATATATAATCGAACTTTCTTCCAGATGCAGTAATTTTTGAAGAGCTTGTTTATTGCTTCCAAGACATGAATCATTTCTTTTGAACAGACAGAATCATTGTTAATGTTTGTCAAAGGTAAGAGAAAATTTCATTGAGTATTCGCTCAGTCTGAAAGCAATGTTCCATCGATTGTTAACATTACCTCAAATATTTATTATAATCAATGATGGCTGGTCACAAATTTGTTCTGCCAAAGAACATAACAAAAGAATCTCTAATAACATAGAAAATATTAACAAGGACATGTTTCATTATTTCATCATATAGAAAAGATGATGAGAAAGTAGGGAACACAATAAACCTTGTTTTAATTAAAACAATAGTTGTTTGCTCTTTCATTATTTTCTTTTATGTATGCCTTTGTAGTTTCAATATCGCAAAGCATTTAGTTTCTTTATATTTGTCGGTTCCCGCGCGTATTCAACCGAGATTTAACTTTAAATTATTCTATTCGGTTGTGCAACAATAGGAATAGCCTAGAGAACTTAAATAGCGTATAAAACGGGTGAAAACAAAAATTAAATCCTGAAAGAGATAGTAAATTTGCCTTATGCAGATACATTAACAGGATGAAAGACGAACGAATGACAGAGGAAGATGACTGAATATTGTATAAGTTAAGGGATAGACATAGTCTAAAGTACTGGGTCCTGAAATGGAATTTTGGAATACAGACACCTATCATATAATCAAATTCTAAGTAGTGGTGTAAACGATCTTTCCATACTTTCGACATTTTGTACTCGATATCTTCGATCAATGCTGATGCCACTGTAATGGTATCGTAAATGGAATATCTAACGTCGACCCGGAAGGTTACTGAACAGCTCGAAGTAATGAATTTGTCATTAAGTGATTCTGAAATTGAAGATAAATCTGGAGAGTAGCCACAAAAAAAATTTGGTTCAATTTCAGGAGGCTAATAAAGCAACGAACACAAATACGATGTACTACAGATGAACTTGGAATTTATCTTCAAAAACTAGTTATTAAAACAGAGGAAGATCCACTTGATTACTTATATGACTTGTTCTTAATTATACAAAAGAAGGTTCAAGCTTATGTCGATTATGACCACTTCGGTTTCAGCAGAAAGACGGCCTTCAGAAGCTGGTAAGGTAATGTCACAAACTAGGAACAGATTATCTAGCAAGATACTATAAGTAAAAATGCATTTCCTTCAGTGTTGCAGAGATGAAAACCGATTTTAAAATTTATATCATGGGATATGTAAGGAAATCATTAAAAAATATAATTTCAAGGTCGTTCAAGGTTGACCTAGTGTCACCTCATCTTCGGGGAGAAATAAAGAAATCGAATGAGGTGACAGTAGAAGAGAAGGAGAAGTCTCCGCGGTTAGTGTCGTCATTGGAAGGAGCCAATGAGGTGACAGCGGATGAAGTAGAGAGAAGCGAGCAAGATAGACTAAAGAAAAAGCCGGCCCCTGTGGAAGAGAATGGAAGAGGTCAGAAGAAGAAAGATCGTCACGCTTCCCCATTGGTGGAAAAGACGAGAAATGAAATTGGAAAAAATAAAGTTTTTTTTTCTAGAAACGAGGAGAAGAAATTAGGAACGAAAGAGAGAGGATGGAATGAAGAAGGCTCTAGGCAACGGAAAGGAAAATGGCCGTGGAAATCCAGTAAGCACGTCTCAGCCACGAATTTGGGCCATGTTAGGAGCGAGCCGCCAGCGAGGAATACAGAGCGGACGGAGCGATATTACGACGGGAAGAAACGGAACGGTTGGAGAGGAGAAATAAGGACTGTCGTCGACGGCGAGAAATCTCGGTATCACGGACGGTATCAGTACAGAATAGATACGGTCTCCAACAACCAAGTAAGGTAACGTTACATTTTTCCAATTCGCCTGCGGTTGGTGCTATCGGACTTGTTAAAGATAATAAGAGCTTTAAGAGCTATTCAACACGGATATTTCATTTGCGAGAAACACGTAATTGCCATTCACGCAGAGTGAAGCAGAGAAAAGTTGCCACGACGTTTAGCGAAATAGCACTAAGCGAAATCATCGCGGGTAACGAGGCTCTGGATAATGCAAGGGTTCCCTCAGTGGCGCAGGTTGACGACCTTGCTAATAATTTGGGCGATAAAGGGACATATGGACAAAACCGTTTAGAGAACGTTAGTGAACCTGTGAACAACGTAGTTGTCAGGAGAGATTCTCTCAGCGACTTTATTGCATCCAGTGCCCAGTGCTCAGCTATTTCTTGCCAAGTAGACGGGACCATTCATAGCAGCCAAGCAGTGAAATTGGCGGAGTTTAAATCTTCGCGTTCAAGAGGAACGCTTAAACGACATTTCAACGTCCAGTGCCAGAGAGATAGAGAATGCTCTCCAACTAGACGGAGCCAGCCATTGCAGGCAAGCAGTCAATTCTTCGCTCTCGTGGGAGAGAAAGGAGCCAAGCCGCAATAATATCGTTAAGTAGCATCGACAGGGCCCTAGTCGTTCTGCCGCGCTCGGTAGGCAGTATTGCGTCCTTTGGTAGTAAACTTTTAAAACTGTTGCTGTATATATGTGTGTTGTGTGCAAGCTGGCGAAGTGACTGAATATACATCAATATGCTCTTTTGTTTTTCCATTAGCTCCCACTTACGAGAAGCTTTACCCTAAGCGGTTGCCGTGTTCTGTGTCTACGGTAGCCATTAGCAGTTACTACACGCAAGCCTACTTTCATCCCGGTTGGTTTGCTCAGCAAGCTGAAGAGGTCAAGTCCCTTGCGAAGACAGATTAAGTGATGCGGATTTGTCAATCCCCAAGTAGAAGACTCTCCGTAATTCGACCAAGACTTCTCATACATCGTTTGTTAATTCTTCAATTAAGAGCCTAAATTTTAATACCCAGACGGGTAAAGTTATCATTCATTTGGACATTTGTGATTAAGAATTAATCGATCAGTTATTAAAATTAAGAGAGAAAGTAAACTATTTCATTAATATGTATGAGCTGGCCTATCCCCAGCTCCCCATAACTCTCAGAGATTAAATAGATTTATAATTCAATTAAATTTGTCTCTCGCCTTTTCCCTCCTGTACACTAAACAGTTATTTTACTCTGCTCAGTGGTTTAGTTGTGACACCTAGACTTTTGCGCATATAAAATCGAGAAATAACTCTAGCATATTACTTCAATGATGATAATCCTCTGTAACAAATCAAATTTAAAAATTCTTTTAATTTGAAAATTTGAAAAAAACCCAACATCAAGAAAAGAACATAAAAAAATCAGAATATTGAAGACAATAAAATTAAATTATAAACATCCCTCCTTTCTCTATGTTCAAAAAATGTGACTGAGCCAACATGATTTTTTTAGTTTTTTTTCTTGATGTTGGGGTTTTTTTCAAATTAAAAGAATTTTTAAATTTTACTTGTTAGAGAGGATTGTTATATTTGAATAAATATTTTGCCCAACGTTAGTTATTAAATTAAAAAAATTCATTTTTCAGGAAACTTTACGTTATTTTTTTTTAGTATCCCGTGATCAGCATAAAGTATTTGTAGTAAGCAGTGTCTCTGCAGCTGTGGGATAGCGGTGTATAATCAAATATTTAGTGAAGGAAAAGGTTACACCTGCTGAGATTTTGAGATGATCTCAAGCATACTATGGGGAAGACGAATTCTTGGGCAAGAATATACGATTGTTGTAATCAGTTTGGCGAAGGATGAAAGGTGGTGAAAAATACAATGCATGGACGCGATTGTACGACCGCAATCACACCAGTGAACATTGCACGCTTTGAACATCTTGATGAAGGTACCACAATTAACACCCAGTATTAACATCCCACAATTCTAATTACATATTACCTTTTGCTCATACGTGATTGTTCCTGTCCTTTTATAAAGGAAACTTTATTCGTTCATTCATTGCAATTTACTCTGTTGTAAAATGTTGAGAAAAGTTGCTACCATTTCCCAGTCTTTTATAATTTTAGACATTTTATCTATTTTGTTGTACACTTAACTATTAAATAAATAATGCGACAACTTACTATAATAGCAATGTAAACAGATTCAGAGACTCACTCTTTTGTTTCTGATCTCGAAATTTTCAAGGTTCATGGTAACAAAATAAATGCATCCTTCTTTAGCGCATTTAATTTTTGTATTAGGTACGAAATCTTTGAAACACAAGTAGACAACGTACCGCAATTTTCGGATCATAATGAGCGCATTATACAATAAAAAAGTTAAAAAAAGAACCCGTCACTGCGCATTATACAAAAGTGCGCATAATATTCCGATTTTGAATTGAAAATTTCAAGCTCTACGTGAAAATTTCATTATTCTAAAAAAATACGCAGTTCTTAATTCAAAATTCAATAAACGTTATCTTTTTTTATTGCATGTATTTTGTTTTTTATTTGAATAGCTTTTCTAATTTTTCTGTTTTTTTATAGATTTAAAACTACCTGAAAGACTTGAATAATACATTTTTATTTTGTAATATATTGTTTATTTTTTTTTTACAATAACCTACATGCGCATAATACACGGATCCGCATTATACACGGGAACGTTTTTCCAAAAACCTACAAAAATTAGGTGCGCACAGAAAAATTCAATTATAAACGCTTAAAGTTACATTAAAAATGCAGATTGATTTTCCATGGAGTTAAACCAGGTCATTTTCTTTGATTAATATTACTAAAAGTCATTGCGGTTTTCTTGTATGCATGAAGACTAATGTCCCAGTTAAAGTAAGCCGCGTTTTCTACATTAGAATCAGATTACAATATAGGAAATATGTATTTACAGATATTAGGTATCTCGTTCCATATGTGAGTTATGTGATTAGTGAATCTCTTTGAAGTTATCCAAGAGCTCCGAATAACGGAAAATTTAAAATGGAAATGTGCCGCCGTTTCTGATACGAAGAGTAGATCCCGTTAAGGTAGAATTTCGCTTAGTGAAATTTTTAAGAGATGGTCATTAGATCAGCGGCTAGATTTAGAAATTTTATCCAATTTATTTATCAAGCAAAAAGGTTTAATATTTGCGATAGGAATTCCTAAATTGTCTATTTCTCCCTAAAATGGGTTCTCTTCGGTTGGAACTTCCTTTTCATCGTAACAAATTTGCTTGCAGAGACTCTGGAGGAAAACTCTTGGCTGATCGCCTTATCTGAGTGCAGAAGATTCTATCTTCGGGGCAGAACCTTAAAATTTCCAGCTGGGTTTGTCGCGAATCAAATTTTCGCGCCTTCTGAAGGAAAAGACTTTTCGCGCCTAATGGCTGCGGGGAAGCGCGAAGCGAGATTACCGGGGCCCAGGACAGGAAAGGGCTGGAAGTTTAATTACGTGTTGACAATGAGATTACCTCTGCGTTTAGATGGAAAGTCGAACGATTGAAGAGCTGAGACGAGGGAACGCTAAGCCTTTTGTCATTCATTACGTCAGACCGATGAATTTATTCGATTGCCAATAAAGCGTCTCCTCGGTGACGAATGAAGGCGTTTGCGCTTAATTACGAGCCGGCGAGAGGATTCGGCGATCGCTTTTATCGCTTCCAATTCGGGGGAACCGCAAAACTATCATTAATTTCAAACCAATGGTGTGTCCTCTGGTCTCTCCCCCCCCCCCCCACCCCGTAAACGAAGAGGAATGTCCATTTCAAATCGCACAACATGTTTCGTGCATTTCATGCAACGCGGAGTGGCGAGATTAAATTTACACGGTTTTTATTTTTTGACGATTTTTAGGGGCATTAATTAACAAAAGGTTTTGATATTAATTACAAGTGTCTCCCGGAAAAATAGATATTCCGATTCAATTAATCAAGCAGCTAAATGATTAGGATAAATGCTCTTTTAATATCTAAGACCGGATTAGAAAATTGCTCGTATCTTTGCACAACGTTGGTAATTATTTGCTTCGCGCTTCATGGAGGCAATTTTCATGGATGTTAACATAACCGTTGTTTTAAAGTTTACATGCACTATTGTAGTTCGGGATTCGGCAAATAAGATTTCTGTAAAGAAAAACATTTTTTTATCTTTAAAAAGCATGTTAGGATTGGTTTTTCTTGATGCTGAAGTTGGTCCTTGCGGAAGAGGAATTTTCAGTCAGAATGAAAGGATTCGACAGTTTCCTGTTAAGTAAACGTTAAAAATTAATTTATACTATCCACGTTAACGCAGCTGATATATAATAGATAAATTGGACTAGTATTGATAAACACTTTAAAATGTCAAATAGGTTCCGCAAAATTGATCACATTTCAAATTCTGAATTAATTTTGACCATAAAATAGTTAAGCTTAAGGATAGAATCTGTAAGACGGTTTTCTGAAAGGAGACGTAATTAAGAACTAGGGACTATTTTGAAACGAACTGTTGGGTTCAATTAATATACTCAGTATTTTTCCGGATGCCATTAAACAAATTCTTAACATATTAATTGAAATAATGGTGATCTTCAAATTTACAAAATCATCTTTCAAGACTTTACCTGTTGCTGTATTAACGGAGAAAACTACATTTCATGAGATGATGGAATGTTCATGGAAAGAAATTCAAGGAACTCAACATAAGGCCGACTTGCCGCACGAAAACTGACCTTGTTGATGACAAATTATCTGGTTGATTGGTTTGGTTTCTTTAGTATTAACGTCCTTTTCAACTGCCATGGTAATTTCAAGACTGCGTTATAGGGGCCGCAAATTTTGCCTCGCAAGGGTTCTTTAACGTGCAGCCGGCAAACGACTATACCCTGTCTCAGTTTCAGTTGAGAGTGACGTCACAGAAGTACGTTGCTTACCGGACATAGGGCACAACATCGTATCCTTCCGCCGCTAGACTAATACTACGTTAGACCGTCCTATAATCACGTGGCTTCTCGAAAGTACAATAGTTCGAATGGTATTTGTCATATATCATTTTTTAAAATTAATGTTTAAAATATTTTAATCGTGGAAACTCGATCATCTTTCATTTCTGACACATCTCTTTCATGTTTTTCACGTAGGAGCATGGGAACCCCCTTCTCAACGGCAATACTTTAACATTGAAATACAAATTGACAAATTATGTTTAATCAAATTAAACGAATACTCCAGTAATATGAAAAAAATTATCTCCTCCGTCAAAATGAGAGAGGCAGACTACCTCATGCCTCGCCGCCCTCTACCATGACGTCAGTTGTCAGGCTTGGAGATAGAGCACGGCCGTGGCTAAAGCTGAGACAGGATATACACGGGACCAACGGCTTTACTTCCCTTCCGAAGGAAGTGCATGATCTCAGGATTTTCCCCCTGAAAAAAATCCTCGTCGTCCTCGGCCGGGGTCGAACCCGCGTACTCGGGAATCAGAGGCGACCACTGAGCTACCGAAGCCGATACAAATTATCTGAAGGCTGTCCGTGTAATGAATTAAAAACCCTTTTTATATCGTCAATAACGACATTTTAAAACCATCAGTTGTTCGGAGACATTAAAATGTTGTGCATTAATGGTGTGTAGATATTATATTGGCAAGACTAGTTCTGAAGCGTACCATATCGAGCATGTTTGAATGAAGTTTGACGTGGATGTATAGATGCATATGAAGATTATCAAAGGAACAAGGCCGAGATGATGTCTGCGTTAAAGGCGTTATTCGTATAATAAGGATTGTAATCAATGAAACCGAGTTCTTTCATAAATGCAAAGTATAGCGTATTAAAAGACACAATAAAAGCTGTCTTTCTAATTTATTTATTTTGTAAGGAGTTGAAATTCTTAAATTTGGTTTTGTATTCTACTAACTTGCCACTTAATTTTGGAGAAAGTTACTGTAAACAAAACTACTAAAATTGCAGTGGAGCTACTTAACTCAGTAGAAACTTCAATTGTGTAAAAATATTTAAATAGGAAATTGCGGTTTAGTGTTGACTCTGTGACATTTATATAATATCCTTGAATGTTTGTTTGAAGAAAGATGTATCCTGCGGACGAAAGAGATGCTTTTGGTAACAAAATTTTATAGAGAGGTTATTCTGACTAATATTTAAGGATGCTCGAAACTAAATTTTTTCAGAGAAAAGTGAAATTACTTATTGATTCTTTAAGAATATTCAAGGAAAAAAATTCCTTAAAAATTAATTTGTTAAAACTTTAAACGATTTCGCTCCACGAATGAAGTTTTTCGTTTCTTCTAATTGAATGGTTCTCCAATCCATTAATCTTTAATTTATGAAATTGATTAAAAGGAATAGAAAGTCAGAAGAGCGACATTTTAAGTAGTTTCACGTACTTTAAAATTACTTATTTTGGCATTTTTATTTCTTAATGTGAAAAAAGTGTGCGTTTGCAAAGGCGATGAAGAAGAAATCTGATTACGATTTCAATTTCTCAGATGAATGGGATTTATTTAGACTTTTAAAGCTACTTTTATTAAAATTAGTTTTTCAATATTTTTGTTCGACGCGGAAAAAAAGTGATTACTAATTGAACTTTACGGTATTAAGATTTACTTTAACCGAAACATCTATTAAAAAATAAATCAGTTTTTCTTCCTATGTGAGCTAAAGATGCAAATCATAAAGTAATTTACCAGTACAGATAAGCTATGGCTGAGTACATTTTGAAAAATCATTCGGTCTGTTAAGCAGAGAACGTTATACACAGGACCTTCAAGGGAAAGTTGATATCGGTATTTACAGGATTAAAAAAAGGGTTAAAAAAAGCTGACATCGATCGGATGGTCTTCTCAGAACATAAAATCAGAAAGCTAACCGTTTGTGAGAAAGGTCACAGTGCGCAAACGAATCCACATGTGAGCATGTTTGCAAATCACTGTTTGATTCATTTTATGGCAATTTTAATGAATTTGAAAGAGGTGTTATCGTTAGCTCTCAACTGTAGCGTGTCAATTTCTGATAGGTATCACATCAACGGTCAACAGCTGATGAGGTCCTGAGTTAATGGCAAGAGAATAAAAATCCCGCACTTCGGACTTCCGTAAATCTCATGCATGTCAATATTCTACGGAAGGAACTTCTTACCTTCGGCATCCTATTATAACTTGGCGGGTGACCTTCTCTGAGCGATATGCACGTTATAGTTCAAAATCAACTAATCACGTTAGTCACTAGCCTCCAACAGCCAGCGCCTGTTGTTTTTTTTCTTTCAAGGAGTGAATTAGGTCAAAGCAGGAATAGATAGGAGTCCAACCTAATAGGTTTTAATTAGGATACCATGAAATATAAGTGAACGTTGAATAGAGGCTTTAAGTTAACCCTCTTGGCGATACATTAGCTCAACCGCCAAGATATAATAGACCTACTGTAAGTGTAACATCTCGATACCAAATCACACATCTCGCCATCGGCGTTTGGAACGTCTGCGCTAAATAATACAGCAATGGGAAGGATATTTTTACCTTATTGCATCGAGTATCATAACCCTCTGTACCAGTCTGGCAAACTTTTACCTTATTGCATTGTTCTCAGTGTGAAATTTGATGGTAGTGAAATGGTGTCGGCATGTTTCTGGGTTTGACTTGGGACCTTTGCATGCCACTCGCGGCACGGAGGACACTAATGCCTGCATGTTACGAGGGGCATTCAAATTTGTCCTGGACTTTATTTTTTATAAATTCAGGAAACTACAAAAAAATCACACTCACACACACACAAATTATTTCTCAAAGAATTCACCCTGCTTCTCTAGACATTTTTTCCAGCGTTCTGGGAGATCATCTGGACACCGATTCTGTAGAAATCTTCTGGTTGATGTCGAATCCACGTCAGGGCAGCCGAACTTTTATTAAAATAAAATACGCACATAATTTAGTACTTCTTAGAACATTGAATTTCCTTCAAGCGATCTTTTCTCGATAAAAGATATTTGGAAAATTCAACGCAACTTTGACCATAATTAATCTTAGTGATTAGTAGAGCCTTCAATGTTTTGACATCTCAATTTATATTTGTCAGTGTCTTATTTTTCAAGAAGCTTAAATGTGTTTTTTATTTACTTACACAATTTATTTTATTATATTATGCATTAAAATTTACCTTTATCAACGATTTTCACTTCCTCATTGGCGCCGAACCTCTGCCCTTCCAAGAACTTTTCAAAAGATGATAGCCGCAAGGGCAGAGACCCGGGCTGTATGTAGGATGTGGTAAGATGTCCCATTTGAGTTCCGTCAGTGTCTCCATAGTCAGTTTGGCATGGTCTTGCAGAAACCAAACGCCTCTGGTAAGGAGTCCTGGTCGCTTTTTCCTTAGTGCCGGCTTTAGGGACGTCCTCAAAATGTCACTGTAGTAGGGTGCATTTACGATTCGACATTCTTCCAGGAAATCGAGATAAATGATACCCTTAATATCCCAGAATACAGTCGCCATCACTTTCGTTGCCGAAGGTGTCATATTGAATTTCTTGAATCGTGGTGAGTCAGTGTGTCAACTCTCCATGCTCACACGCTTGCTTTCCGGAGTATGGTGTTGAATCCATGTCTCGTCGGTGGTCACAACACGCCTTAGAAAGCTGTCACCTTCCTTGTCATATCGCTGCAGCAGCATGGAATAAGCTTCCACCCGGATGGTTTTCTGATCCTCTGAGAGATTCTTAGGGACCCATCTGGCTTACGGTGGATGGTGGTCTCCACACTGCCAGTGGTGATGTTCAGTATTGGACCCAATTCTCGGACATGAATCCGCTTGTTGTCTCTTATCAGCTTATTTGTTCGTGCTATGATGCCATCATTTGCAGCAGTTGCTGGTCTTGCCTTATGAAATTCACTGCCGGTGGTATCTCACCCTCCTTTAAACTTTTAACTCCAAGCAAAAACAGATGAACGAGATAAACATGACTCGGTGAACTTTTTTTGAAGTCTCTGATGAATTTCAGATGCTCTCACATCTTTGTTGTGGAGAAACTTGATGATTATTCGTTGTTCCACTTTGGTCGACACATCGCTGTCCGTCATTTTGTTTAAACAAACAATCGGTTGTCATGGCAATCGGATGAGTGGTGCTGCATTTACATGACAGGCGGTAGTTGCCATCCCAACAATGAAAGTTTAGATTTTTGCAACAATGAAATTTACAAAAAATAATGTCCAGGTCAAATTTGAATTCCCCTCGTATTTTCGACAATCGTCTTTTTTTTTGGAGATGAGGTTTGTTTTCTCCAAGATGATAAGAAAGACACGTACAAAGACATGGATATCCAACATCTTCCCTGATCCACACAGACACCTGAGCGAAGGTCGATTACAGGACTACGTTTAAGTATTATGCCTTAATTGTAGAATTTAGCCGGCCGAGAGGGCTAGGGCGTAGGCTTTCTGGTACTCAAGTCCGCCTGGTCGTGGGTTCGAATCCCGCTGTGGGCATGGATATTTGTGTTCATCCCGGGCTGCCTACAGATATAACTTGTGTAAAAGGCGCAAAATGACCTTAGTAGTCGACGCCAAAACTTCTAATAAATCAACCTTAATTGTAGAATTTATTCGACTAATTTCATCTTAGACAATTTAGACTAATTACATACACAATCGAAATGCTTGGTGAGTGAAATCCATAATGAAATTCCTTGGTTAATTTTTACTTCTTTTATTAAGCTTCTTGACAAGAAGATATAAGTATGAACGAGTTGAATAAATGAGAGCTCAGGAGAATTACTAATTTTTGCATCGAAGCATACTTGTCAACATCATGGTATTTTATTCTGACTCTGTATAAAAGTACTTTTTATAAATTACTAACCATCATTTATGGGACGAATTGAAGCCAAGTAGCCATCTTCAGCGATGAGAGACAAAATTCAAAGACAAAAGAGTTAACTTTTGCCTCTCATCGCTGAAGATGTCTACTTGGTAGCCGAAATACGCATCCGGTATTTCAAATCTCCTTGTGGATTAGAGGTTCCCTCTGATTTTGGTTGCTGCTCATGATAAATTAACTCCATGCTCGAAAGTCCCTGGCTTTCGGAATTTCTGCTTTCATTTTCCAATATTAATACTTTTACCAACTGTTGGATATCTCCAATAATTCATTATTGCTTTCTCATAAGAAAGGAAGCAGTCCCGACTTGTGAGGCAGGTGTTCTTTGATTCATGGTAGTCTTTAGGCGATTTTGTGTATCAGTGACCACGGTGGCTCAAAAGTAGAAGCAATGAACTGGATATTTGAAATCAGGTTCTGGATTCTTCTTTTTCGTTTTCTAATCTTAAAACATTTATCAATGTACACTATCACTTTTTTCGAAACAACTACAGTGCGTTCTTTTATTGGAGTTTTGTAGTATCTCATTTTGATTTGGCTTGCCCTGGCAAATGCAAAGTTTATGCTATTTGACAAACAAATTTAAAAGAGCAATCGCAGGCAGTATTGCATTCTACAGCATCTGTTAAGCTATTCATTGTAATCTTTTTTATATGAAGCACTTCGCGAGAGCAGAAAAAATTCTTTGGCACTAGGGCATATTTTATTACCGAAAAATAATAATTTATTACAAAGAAGAAGGTTTCTGCCGAAATAATCTAATTTAGTAAGTTTTATTTTTTAATTTCGTTTCCTTCTTGATCAATATGTTTTAATTTTCTCTAAGTTGATTTCGTTTTCTTTTATTCTTAATCGAATACTTTCCATCTGAAATTTCAAAGAAAAAATTCATTCATACGAAAACATAAAAGAATTTAAAAAAAAAAGAAAAGAAAACTGAAGATTTTTTTTTCAAAAAATGAAAGTAGCGTAAAAAAGTTTTCACAGATTTATGTTTTCATTTGGGATTTGAAACAAAAGGGTGAAAATGGGAACTTCTCAAAATTAATTTGAGTGCTCTCTTCGAAATTCAATTTTGTTAATGGTTTTTTTCTTTTTCGTTTTCTCTCCTTCATCTATTTCTTTTGTTTGAACTGAAGAAGGAAAAAAAAATATTTACACGCTACGAAAACAATAACATTCATTTAGAGCGACGGGGAAATTGGATTTAAGGATTTTTCTAGTTTTTGATTTCGTCTTAACACCTTGTGAGAATTTACTATTCACTTAAGAGAGAACCCGAAGAATTAAAACGAGGCGATCACCTATAGAGAGGTCTCAGGAAATCAAATGGAGTGTGTGGAATTTTTTAATTGAGTTAGAAATTTCATAGTCGAGGTTTGTTGATTTTAAGTGTACTTGATCTCAAAATATTAGAAAATAAATAAAAATAATTTACACAAAATTTTAAACAACTTAATTGGAAAGGCGTAATCTTTAACAAATAACTTTGGAGAATGGGTTTTTTAGTTTTTTATTTTTGATAATATCTCCTCATTTTTATTTGACGCTCTTAGATGTTTGTCTCTTTCTTTTATTTCACCGAGAAAATTATCTTAACAAACTTAAAATACCTTGCCATATTTCACAAAGTATTAGGAAATTTGAGTGCATGAAAAACTCTCAAGCGAGCTTGTAATGTGTATGCCGAAACAAGCTTGCTATAAATCCAACATACCACTTATTAATTAACAAAGGTGAACCAAAGGCGGATAAATGCAAATTACGTGATAAGTGTAATTTCAAGTCAGTCGATAAGTTACAAATGGATATAGAAATGAGTATTAACTTGAAAACTACTTTTATTTCTACGCATAATCTCCCTGTACAATGAGGCGCTTGTCCCATCGTTTAACAAGCCCCCTAAAATCAGCGCCATAAAATTCTTTGGGCTACTGTCTGAACCAGTCGGTGACTTTAGTACAGCTTTATTACTGGGAAAATGATGCTCACAGTCTTCTGAGATCACTGGGGCATATTGCTTACTATATTCTGGCCGCGAGAGTAAACTGTAAATTCCGACTCCTACTGTAACATCCTCATGAAACTTTGTAATCCCGTTCGACAGAAGCGACCAGAACTCCTCATCAAAGGCTTGTTGTTATTGCATGATAACGCGCCTCCTCATATAGCAAGCAAGACAACTGAGATGCTCCGAAAGTTCAACTGATAAGTTTTTGAGCTTCCTCCGTATAGCTCTTACCTTGCTCCAAGTGACTTCCATTTGTTCGACTTCAAGTTGTACAAAGGGAAGTTACCGCCTAGTTCTGACAGCAGCCAAAAAAAGTTTGGGGTTTGGGGGGGGGGGGAGGGGGGTTGTGAAACGATAGGACAAGTGCCTCATTGTACAGAGAGATTATGCGGAGAAATAAAAGTAGTTTTCAAGTCAATAATCTTATTTTTTTGATTTCTATATCCATTTTTAACTTGCTTACTGACTTCCCCTCGTATCTAGCCTCTGCTGTATACGAAAATACCCATTCTGACGACAGTGGAGAAAGCGAGTCATAAGGTGCGTCTCAACAGTTTAAAGACACAACTGTTTTGCATAAAAAGAAAATAGCATAAACATTATGATGAAAACTGCGTCTGAAATTAGTTCATTGACGGTAATTAAAAAAGTTTTTATCACAGTTCTCCAAAAAAAGCAATAATTTAGCTTGAAAATAAAATATTTTCATACCTGGCTGTCTCAAAAGTTTAAAGACATTTATGAATACAGGATTAGGAAAGTTCATTTACAGAAAAATGGGGAGAGAAGGTATATAGAGATCAATTTCAATGTACTTCTAATACATAAAAAATAATTTCTGAACAAAGCAGCTCCACGCAATACAATGCCTCGTCAATGTCAGTTCACTCAGGTTGAGGTTGCTGAAATTTGGTAATTGAAGGCAAAAGAAAAGTCTGCTGCGGAAATTGTAAAATTAACTGGAAGATCAAGAGCTGGTGTATACGCTGTACCAATAAGACCTTCAAATTACGCACCCAAACCCAGATTCGGGAGACCAAAAGCCACCAGTAGTCGTGATGACAGACAATTGTTCGTCTTGCGGGACAAGAAACTCTCTCAATAAAGCAAATACAGCAAACTTCTGGTTTGAATATATCAAAGGACACTATACACAGACGGATAATTAACATTAGTCTTTTGGTGTACAAGAAAATGGCCAAAAAACACCGTTAATGCCAAAGCACATGTAAGCCTGATTACAGTGGGCACAAGGTCACATGACGTGGATGGATGAGTGGATGACGGTGTTATTTAGCGATGAAAAACGATGGAATTTGGATGGCCCAGATGGTTTGGCAGATGATTGGCATGATCTACGAAAGGAACCTAGGTCGTTTTTTAGCAGATAACAAGGAGGTGGTTTTGTGATGGTTTGTGGGATGTTTGAGTTTAATGGTATGAGTAGCATCGTTTTTCTCAGTGGCCGGCAAAAAGCGCAGAGTTGTCAACAGACTCTTGCAACTTATCTGCTGCCTGTTTGTGAACGACTAGGAGGTCTAGAAATCGTGTTTCACCGAGATAGCGCCAGTGTACACACTGCTGCATCAACAATGTGATGGTTTCAATCCCATAATATCAACATCATGAAATGACTAGCCAGAAGCCCAGACCTAAACCGTATCGAAAACCTTTGGAGGATCATGATTCATGAAATTTATGGCGATGGTCGTCAGTTCTCATCAGTGCAAGATCTCAAACAAGCAATAGAAGAAAGCTGGTATAATTTAAAACCAGAAATATTGTTTGAGTTGATTAATTCAATGCCGAAGCGTGTATTTAAGTTGATTGAAGTTAATGGACGCAGCATTGAAGTTTGTTTTATGTTATCACCACCACACTATGTAAATGTTTTAAAGTTTTGAGACAATCAATTAAACATCTCACTCTCTTTGATTGAATTTTGGCAAACTTATGTTAAATATTATTAACAATTTAATAAAATTGAAAACTAGTTTTTGCTATGTGTGTGTATCATTTATTTTCAAAACAACCTGTGTCTTTATACTTTTGAGACGCACCTTATTTGGCTCTTTGCAAGATTGTGGATACCCGTCTTACTGGAGCCATGAATTTAAAAATGAGTGGAATTTCATATGGTGAGTTCTGATTGTGAAAATAACCGATTCTCCCGATCAAAATTGCTGTCTAAAAAGAATACGACATGACAGAGAGCGACAGCATCTGAAAAGACATATGAAGAGTAGCAGAACAGATTCACTCAAAATTGGCTATTCTACAAACATATCAAACCGAATCTTGAAAGAACCGAAGCTTGAATAGAATTGGTATAAATAGTCTGTGTCAAAATGAAAACCACTGATTTTGGAGCAGAACTGGAAAAAAATGGTCTTCGATGTTGTAAGGAACAGATAACGGACAACTGGAAAAGAGTAATATGGTCAGGCGAGTTACATCCTGTTTTGTAAAGATGGTCAGCAGAAGATGTGGCGGGAGTTACATGAATCAATGGACTGTGTGATTTTGCATAATAAACAAACAAGCCGATCGGTCGAGTGCTAAACTAGAAAAATAGCACGACTATTTAGTTGGCTCTGCATTGTAGAAATATCGTTCAGATCTATGGAAAACAAGTTATTTTCAAGTTGCAGCCATTGTTGGTTAACATTTGTTCTCATATTTTAAGTTTAACTGAGTTGCTGAAAATTATTCCAGAAACTAGGCATCAATAAATTAGAACTGTTTGATGCAAGCTTTTAACACAGAAGCTGGCGACCAGCAGAAACATTTTCCTGGACAGTTTTCCATTAAGCTTTTGTTGCGTATGCATTTATTAATATACAGAAGTAGGTATCATTAATGCTTCCTCAATACTAAAACTTTCACTATACTTTGATTATTACTATAGTGTCATGGTAGAAAAGTAAAAGGGCAGATCCGGTTATAATTTAACGATGAAAATATTTAATACGATATGCACACAAAAAAGGTTTAGCCAGGAATGCTGCATGCATCCCACTTGTTTTACTTTCTCCAAGTACTTCACTTTGTCATAAGGTTACGTGCATAATTTGAACATACCACGTTCCATTGTTTCTGCGTGACACAATTCTAAATCTCGCGCACTGGCAAACAGACATAGTCAAAATGGTGTTGAATCAGCAGAGATGGCGTGCTATGATTATTCCAAAGGCTTAGAAATGTCGGATTATTTTGAAAATTTACAACAGACATTTCCTTCGAGTAAAGCCGCAGTTTCTTCCTGATATCGCGAGTTTAAGAAAGGAAGACGGTCACTTGAAGAAGATCCTCGCAGTGGACGACCATCCGATGCAGTTAAGCCGGAAAATATCAATTCTGTGCAAATGTTGTAAAGGTACAGAGATTATATCTAAAAACACAATGCTCGTCCAAAATAGAAAATGCCTTTATGATTTAAGGGTCATCATGTTGTAATTTTTTTTCACGTTTTGATTTTCGCCTTTATCTAGCAGAGTGAATATTACACACAAAATGTGTTTAGATTACACATGTATAGCCTGTTTATATTTTTATTTAGATCTCATTTTTAAGTTCTATTTCTTTGAGTCATTTTCATAAGCAGCATTTTTTGACGCATTTTTATAATTCGTAATTCTGGAGTCGCAGCTCAATAAGCACTTATCGAATTAATGGGACAGATACCATTAATCGGTTTAGCGTATAGCAGGGATGTTACTGTTCCTGTTGTTGTTGTTTGTGGGTTAGTTTTTCCCTTGAAGATTAATCATATTAGTGGTGACCAGGAAGAGAATCTAAGGAACATTCCCCCCTTTTCTTTCATTTTATAATTGGGTTTCCACTGACTTGATTAGATTAGCGTAAAACGGTCGCCAGTTGCGTTCTACCTTTAATTACAACTTTTTTTCTGCGGTTTCTTTCCTTCTTAATATTTTCTCAGGATTTAATTAATTACAAATTTTGTTAAGCCGTTTTTTTTCTTTTTTTCTTTGGAGTAACATAAAATTTACTGATGCTCACTCTTGTGATTTAATTAATTCCAAGCGAATTGGAAGTAAAATAATTTTTATTTTATAAATATGTAAGCTTTCGATGAAGACACATATTTTTTTCAGATGAAATAGTTTTCGAGGATGGAGACGTGGTACATTAAAATGGCCTACTTGGCGAGGTGGAGTTTACGCGTGATGGGTGCTATGCGTTCATTAAATTTTGTTTTTGCATTAAGAAAAGAGCTTCAGAGACTACGAAATTTTGCAACATGCATACTGTCATAATGGACTTTCACGTTTAACATATTTTCTGTATTTTAAAGAGTTTATGGAATCAACGTCTCAGGAAAGGGGGCCTGGGCATCTCTATTATGTTGTTACAGAGGCTAACATAAATACAACAGCGGTGGTAATTCTAGTATAAATAAGAGGGTAAGAAGAATATAAGTGATGCATAACAGTTAAAGATAGAGAATAATAAGAGAAACATCACAAAAAATAACACAAAAAAATATATACGAGGCCTTTCGGTCTTTTTTATCAATGACCTACATCAGGTAGAGAATTTTTTGAAAGTTTTTAAATGATGTAATAATGTTTTGGACAATACTATGGTCTTTTAATTCTTTAAATGTATTATTCTTTAAAACTTCTCACTGATGAAAAAATCAGTTAAAAACTTTCAAAAAATTCTCTACCTGATGGAGGTCATTGATAAAAAAGACCGAAAGGCCTCGTATATTTTTGTGTTATTTTTGGCTGTTTCTCTTATTATTGTCTATCATAAATAAGAGGTTAAAAATATAGGGAGAAAATATAAAGTCTTTACATGATATATAAATTTAATTTTAAAAACCTGTGATAGATAGATAGTTACATACCTTTTTTTTTGTATTATGATCTCCATCTCAAAACTTTTTTAAACTGCTGATACGATAGGAGCCGAAGCGATATAGGTGGCGGTAACATCCGCTATATTGAAAATGGCGTTCTGAGTATCAACCATGGGTAATTTATCAAGAGGATGGTGCTCAGACACATTGGTTATTATCGGTTTGTGAATTCCTCGATTCAATGTTTTCCAACCGATGGTTTGGAAGAGATGGTCCTACAGCATGCCCTCTCCCCTCCCCCCACGTTCTCCAGACTTAACACTCTTAGGCATTTTCCTGTGGGGATATGTTAAGGATAAAGTACTTGCACTTTAAAGGCAAAAATAACGGACGGTAATAGAAGATATGCTGGCGAACACACGGCAAGAAATTGAATATCGTTTAGATGTTCTAAGAGCTACGAAAATTGCCCTTGTTGTAGATATAACGATGTGAAGAAAAAATTTTTTGAGATGAAGATCATAGTACAAAACACCGTATGTATCTATCTGATATAGCTTTTCTTTATTAATTTTCTTTATCAGGTAAAGGGTTCGACAGTCGAATTGCGAAGGGGCGTAACTGAATTTTATTCATTTTGAGATATTGATGAAATAAAATATTTTGCGGTGTAAATGGTAAGCAATTCCCCCATTAGAGTGAAGTAATTTTAATAAAATTCCCTAATATAACATGACTATGTTAATAATTCTTAATTTAATGAATCATTTACACCGTAAAATATCTTATTTCATCATTATCTCAAAATCAATAAAATTCAGTTACGCCCCTTCGTAATACAGTATGACCGTTGACTTTATGTTCACCCTGTATATACAGTAAAGCCTTTATATTCAGGTTTCATTACAAACCTATGTTTTTACCGTCTTAAACTTTGCTATAATTTGTTTAACACTTAAATTACCTCTTTCACTTGCGTCTATTTTCTCTGCTTTTCTGTTTAAATCAAGGACCATTCTTTTCTTGGCCTAAAAGTAAATAATTGGTGTTGTTTATTGCTTGTTACCCGATGGCAAAATGACTTTGGGCATAAAGAATCCAGAGTCTCTTATTATACAGGGTGATTCAGAAATGCAGGTCAAGAATGAAATACCATGTACAGTTTGTAGCGGGGAACAATATTTTTCCTATAAACAAGGGTCCGGAAATGCATCCTTCGGTGCGTTAACTTGTACGAGGTAGGAATGGATGTGCGTTACCCGGACGGCAATGGTAGGGTCCATGTAAATTAGGATCTAAACATGTAAATTGTTCGTGTCCTCTCCTTTAAAAGAGAGGAACCGAAACGTGTAACTCCATTGTCGTACAATGGATCGCTTGACTAATGAGGAGCTGGCGGACATGCATCTCGTCTACGGCGAGGCATAGGGTAATGCTACTGAAGCGGAAAAGATTTACCAACAGCGTTTTCCAGACCGTGATCACCCACATCTTCACCAGAGTTCGAGAGAATCTTGTCCGCAGACTAAAGACCTGCATCGAGGCTCCGGTTCGGCATTTTGAATACCTACTGTAATGTCATTCTGACCTCGTACAAGTTGCATGTAAGGATGCATTTCCGTACCCATGTTTATAGGAAAAACTTTGTTCCCCGCTACAAACTGTACATGGTATTTCATTCCTGACCTACCTTTCTGAATCACCCTGTATAACTGTTTTTCCGTTACCTTTGCTGTATTTCTTTCCGTTTCCGCGTTCCGTTATACATGGATATTACTTTAATAATGTAAGAATCAACAAAATAAGAAGTAAGAATATAGGAAGTCCGACTTAAAAGTTCAAAAAAATGGCCCCATTAAAAAAAAGTGTGGAAAATATCGCTGTCAAATATTCTGTTTAAAAATGCATATGAATTCTTTAATTAGTTCGTGAGGATCATAAGTTTCACGGCGATGTCTTAAATTAAGTTAGATAATCTGCAGTGTGAATATGTGAAATTTCAACGGATGTCGTTTGGCAATAGGAAGTTTTTCGCTTAATTCTATGGTATAGAAATAATAAGAGTGCAACTTTCTCTGGCACTCTTCTTTCGGAAAACGAATCGCAAGGACAAATTTGAAACTTTTACCTGCGGTTAAGATATGTGGGGAAATTTTACCTCCTCATTCATTCCTTGTGGTTGGACCCAATTCTCACACGGAGAACTTCTTCATTCCGCTTTGTTCATAACTTAGTTGAAGAATGAAATTTCCAAAGTCATCTGCGATATTTAATCCACTGTGCCCACAATAACACAGGAATCTTTCTTTGGCTTCTTGCACGCGACAACTTTGTTTCTCGAGACACGATCTTGCACGACCTTCGTCTGACTCGCTAACCAAGAATTGGAATCCTGCAAATCTGCTGTATCGGCTTAAGTCGGAAACGGCCAATTCATTTTTTCAATTAAATTTTCCCGCTTTTGTTCTGTTCATGCTGCTTACTTTCTCTTTCCTTCTTTCCACCGTTCTTTTCTCTCTCTCTGCTTTTCTTTTTTTGGCTCGAACATTTTGTAATCTTCATAGACGTTAGGTGGTTGGCGATCTGAGATTTCAATTCATAAAAAATCATTCTCTGCTTGTCGACTTAGTTTGCGGAGAGGTAATGTATTACCCAGATTGTGGGTTCGAATTCTTATAGGGTAAATTGCCATAAGACTTTGTTGTTTCCTTAATTTTAAAATAAGTATTTTTACATTCATTATCTACTGGGAACGGAAGAGCGAAAGCCATATATTATGCAAATATTTGGTATTATTTTAAAAGACACCACGGGAAGGTACTGCAATGATAGTAATTGTTCTATAATTATTAATGAAGCGAACGCCGAAGAGCAAATATCGTGGACTCAGTTCATCTAAGGCCAATATTTCTCTAAGAGTTTAAATTGGAGAATTCTGCTAAGGTTGAAACCCGAATGATTAATAAAGCATTTGTAAAGAGGCTATCTCTGAACGAGCTATACAAACTTTCCGTTCAAAACAGTGCAGGACGATTGAAAATGCTTTTCTCTCCTCCAGGAAAATATTACTATTGTTGACGAAAAGTGGATAATGCACGACAACTGGGCATGTTTGGCTGAATGGTTGGGAGTAAGAGATGTTGGAAAGACTGCTTAATATATTGTGGCCCTTTACCTGCATCATTCATTATTCTTTCCTTCCACGAGGTCAAGCCGAAACCGCTTAGATATGCGGCAGATGCACGATAAAATGTTGCATTAAACGTTGCTAGTTGCAGGTAGACAAAAAATAATTTCATAAATACTCTCAGATAAGAACAATTTTTTTTTTGTTTTTTAGTTTTACCATTAATTAATGGTAGCTCGCCGAATCAAAGCATAAGACCGGATACACATTAGTCCGACAAATCATAAAGCGTCAACGATAGAAACTTCAAGACCACACTATAACACTCCAGAGAAGTAGGTGTATAGGCATGGGGCAAATTGTCACGTGGAAAATCAGAGTCGCGAACAAATTTAATCGAGAAATAACAAAGTTTAATACACAGTGGAAAGTAGTCAATTAAATAGTACAAACACAAGATTATGCAAATCAAACAATAAATGCGGACTTCTGAAGCTTAACCTTAATTCATAAAAATTCAAGCTTAGTCGAAATTAATCATTAATGACATATAACACTTGATCTACAAGTAATGAGAAATATGGTGATGGCTTGGGAAGACAGAAAGAGAATATATGAACTCAATATCCCGTAAATTTTGAAAGGTAGATTCAACCTAAATACACCCACTGAAGATGGCGGGATACGGTTCTATGCCTCACTGCAGGCTGGTCCGAGAAACTCTCTCGTTCTTATTTCCAACGACTAACTTGAGAGCCCATGTGATAATCTACGAAAAATTCGAAGAATTAAGACACAGAATTATGCAATTAGTCGTAACAAATATCTGCCGACGTTCCTCCAATAATAAACAAAAATAACACAACTCAATATGCAATTAATTAATCAATCATGGAAAAAGTACTTCAAAAATATTAAGTAATACAACGAGAAATATTAAATGGGTAGGACTCAGTTTACAATGACTCCCACTGCTTCATTTAAATAAGCCGGTAATGAGAATGGGAAGATTCCAACGACGCTTGGCAGAAAAAGAATCAATTAAACCAAGTTCGGGAAAAACTTTAATCCAAATGTCATCATAATTTATATTCTCATCCAGTTTAAGAGATGAAGCTTCCTGGGTAGGCGCTCAAAATATTATAGATAGGGAAATTATTACCATATCTAATTTGTCCGCCGTCCTCCTCCTCCGAATGGTTACGTCCGACAATGTCTCATTAATTCCGTCCGGGTCATTAATTCCTCCAGCACATTTCAACTTAGAAGTGGAATAAATAAAATATGGATGACTTAGAGAGGAACTAGTAAAACAGTTAATATCGCTAACCTCCAAATTGCTGTCCGCCACTAAATAAATAGTTGCTTGTACTCCGGGCGAGTGAGGAGTCCAACGAAGCGCACGATGAGCGATTTCTTTAACTCAAGTGTCAAACACGTCATCTCACGGGGATGGGGTGGCGAGCTTCCTTTACTGGTATAAGATACGAGGATGGATCCAAAAAAAGGTTACAAGGGTAATAAAAAATTATTTATTAACAATAGACAGAAAATAAAAAGGTAATTAAGAGGCATACTTTTCCACATAATCACCAAATAAATTTAGGCATTTATCACCCGACTTGGTAGAAATCACATCCCTGCCCATTGAGCCAGTTCTCGGCAGCTGTTTTCACATCACTGTGTGAAGAAAACCTTGTTCCAGATAAGTGCTCCTTCAATTTCGGAAAAAGAAAATAGTCACTGGGTGCCAAATCAGGGCTGTATGGGGGGAGGGAGGTGGCTCCAGACTTCCCACTTGAACTTTTGCAGCAATTCTTGAGTTTGGCGAGCTGTAAAGGGCCTGGCATTGTCATGCAAGAGGATGACACAATCATTCAACATGCCAGGGCGTTTGCCTCGGATGGCTTCACGTAACCTTATCAAAGTAGCACAATAACGATCGGCTCGCACCTCCGAACCCACTTTTCTAAACGTCTTGCTATTTCAATCGCTCTGGTGCGTCGGCGAACTGACACTACCTATCCCCATAACTGCTGTAAGACAACTAGAACCATCTGTCTCCACTCTGAGGAAAAATATTCCCTCTACAATAATTACTTTTCAAATACTGCCTCTTGTTACATTTTTTTTGGATCCATCCTCGTAAAACAGTTATATTATCATTCACCAAGTCCAACTTTCCAGCATCGCGCCATATTCTTCTCGACCAACGGTGACATTCATTCTTCAAGGGGAGGAGTCCTTTGAGCCTTTTTGGCAGGGGTGCTCTGCCATGAGCATTCTCTCCCCTCACGTTTTATGCTTCTCTGATTCGGGTCCTTCATTTGGCTAAGGCGCTCTACAAATACAACCAGTCTTTTTAAATTCCCCACCTCACTCCCGTCGTTCCATGCTCGCTCCGTTTGGCAAAGATGTTGTTCACGTGAACTTCCCATCTTTTGGCGAAACCCACATGACACTAATTCACATCAGTTAAACAACAACAAGAATCTCTTACACACAATCTTTGCTTCATTCACAGATGTTCTTTTCGTTATATAGGATCGTTAATTGTTTAAACTCGTAAAACCAAACTCTCCTTGGCCTCCCTCACTATTCCACATGTCCCGTCCACACATTCATCTTAAAACCCTTTAAGCAGTCGTTGATCTCTTAATCCTTTGGGAACTCTAAACCAGCGGCCTAAATCAATCAAAACAAACTTACAGACTTACTACAGCCACTATATTCGCTTAAATTATAATCACAGTACCATCTACTCAGGTTTGCTATATCCCATAAAAATTTAATTTTTTCTACGTTACGACTCTTTCTTTGCTTCTCATGCAAAACCCAAATTTAGCTTCTATACATTAGAGTTGTACATTCTATTCTGCTATAACTCTATTATACACTGCCATTTTTTCACATACAAATAAATTCTCTCTCTTTCCAAACCCTTTAGAGCACCAGCGGCTTGCAGACCAACTCTTCGTCTTGAAATCTCTCCAGAGGCCACACTCTCTCTCAAATAGAAAAATTCCTTGACTTGCTCCAAAAAAATTCCATTCAATTCTATGTTGAAATTCGTTTGATCCAAATTACACTTTAAATAGATATAGAATTGAATTTCACAACTATTAAAACTTGTTGATTAAAATAGTAAAAATCTTTAAGCCATCAATCGAAAGCGAAAATGTCGCACCTAAATTTTGACCTCATGTAGGATTTACATTTTTAATGCTCCTTAATCCATATTGCGATAGCAAAGTGCCCGAAAGATTTCTTTTTTACAATCTTCCTTAAGAATATGTTCTTCTTAAGCAATACCAAAGTCGGAGATTTATAGGATCCGCAAAGAAGAGAAGTTGCTTTTGAGAGCGCTTCTGCAAGGTGATTAATAGTGGTGGGGAGAATGGGATTCAGAAAATTATATTCACGTGGTTTCTTTGTGGTCTCGTGCAGTTTGCGTAAGCCTAGCCAACTGGCCGGTTAACCAAATCGCTTTTGTAATAGAGATTTATTTTCGAGCGTTAACACAAAACGCCTTTAGATATCAGTTGATTTAGGAAGAGGTTTGCACAATACGAAGTGCGTGTTGAATTTATTAAGTGGCCTCCGTATTTTTTCCTCAGAAAACTCTAGATGATACAAGAATAAAGTTATCATTTTGTAATAAATCTCCAAAAATGTTTGCACTTATATGCAAAACGCGTAGGTTGCAGCCAATCGCTGTTTTGAGATAAATTAATTTAGTGATAAAGGGTTAAATGTCGATAGATTTGTAATTTTTTTAAAAAGGAAAGTTTTCATTTTTTAATATTTTTAATTAATTAATTTAATTAAAATTTTTGGTTGTGAGGAGTTTCTAATTAGCAACCCGATTTCTTGGTTTCTGGCGTGAACATTTTCCTCTTTTCATGAAAATCGATAGACCACAATTTACAAGCCCTCTGATTTTATGCATTAAAGTTTATAAATAACTTTTGAAGAATAATTCATTAAACTTATATTAAGTGAATAAGATTAGACAGCTTGAAGTGGGACACTGATTACTATAATCAAAATCTTTCATTACTATAACTTATAAATAGGTTTTATTTTTTTTTTTTTACGAATTTTTCGATTTCAAGATGTATATTTGAGTTACTCATGACGATTTTGTCACAAAAACATTGGATAAAAACCTCGTCAGGTTTCTGAGCTCATGCTTTGAAGTGGCATTTCTGAAATTCAAGACTGTAATATGACACCACTGTAAACTCTTCATGGGCCTTTCTGGAAACCTCTGACTATTAGATTGTACCTAAAGAATCAAAAGATATTTTCTGCTTATTATATTGTTTTAGGTTACTAATTTATTACAGCAGGTAGTTGGGGATAAGCGAACAATTTTCATATAGATTTCTTCTGACATATTGGGTCTTACTAAATAACAAATATTTCTACAACATAAGAGTCGACGCATTTCAGCTGTAAACTTTGTCAGGGCGTTTCATGAGATACAACTTGAGGAAATTAGAGGAATAAATTGGTTAACACTTTATCTGTTGGAGATCATGTCATTGGCTCATATTTAAACATCAGCCCTACCTATCAATCACTCCTCTCCTCAAAAGTTTCTCTAATATATCTTAACTTTATCGAGAGTTCATAATAAGAGATGTCCTGACGAAGCCTATGGCTGAAACGCATCGACTCTGTGGTAGAAAACTTTGATATTTAGTAACAGTCATTTATTTAGATGTTATAGCTTTGTTACATTTCTCCGTAAAGGTTTGAAAAATTTCAGATTAAACAATGTTTAAGTAATACGATAAGCACAGAAGGCATATACGAAAAAAATTGGTTTTGAAGAAAACAGCTTAATGTCATTTGTATCCATTAATACAGGGTATCCCATCAAGGATTCCCTGATTTTTAAGAGTACATATCTCGGAAACGGAGATAGATAAAAAAATGAAACAAGTGCTATGTTTATTTCGAAAGCCGTAAAAATCAGATAAGGAAGTTTCAAAATTAGTTTCAAATTAGTTACAAATGTTGCCAACAGGTGGTGCTGTATGCGATAGTCGCAGTACGAAGTCCGAGAAATAGGCATTGACATAAAATCGATCCAAAATGTGCACCTTTCGCAGCAGAGAAAATACATGACTTCTTCCATTTCCTTCAATACACTATGTACAGCGCCATCTGTTGGCAACATTTGTAACTAATTTTGAAACTTCCGTATAGGGAGTGCAAGTGACTACGTCAAAGCTGACATCATTTGCGCGATGAACGGGCCGAGAGCCTAGGGAATGGGATCGCTGGTTCCAAACATTGGAACCACGCAATATACGTACTAGTAACGTTGAAACGGGCGGCCAGTAAAAATGACATCTCTTAAATTATTAAGATAATTTGTGTAATTTATATTATTATTAAGACATTTAATACCATTATTTAATTTATACATTAATATTAGAACGCTTTTTAATCATTTTTAATCACTTAACAAAAGAATGCCATCGTTCGCGGATCTTTCTTTCTTTGGGAAAACGATAGATGTCTATAAAAAAATAAATCGCTGTTTTGGCTCCTTCTTGAGCAATGAGGAATTAAACAATTTCACATCTTAAATGTGTTATAAACAGTGGGCTTATACAAAACGATTTTATTCCATCCCTACGTTGGAACCATGTTAAATCCCGAAGCGAGAAGAGTTGTTTGGAACCAAATCGGGTCACGTGACTGAAGAATTCCAAGGACTGACGTCACACTTGCACTCCCTATTAGATTTTTACGGTTTTCGAAATGAATACACTACTTATTTCATTTTTCTGTCGACCTCCGTTTCCGAGATATTTATTCTTAAAATCAGGGAGTCTTTTATGGGATACCAAGCATTTAAATGCAATGAATATTCAATCTCGTGTTGGCATAAAAAAAAAACTCTTCTAACACCCAATCAGAAGAAAAAACGTCTTCACTGAGCCAAAGAATTTCATGTCCATGTTTTATCTCAATTTCAACAAAAAAAATCGTGTGTGGAAAGATATGAAAGATGCTGCTATGCCTTCAACTGTCAACAGAGAAATAAATCATCATTTAAAGCTGTTTTGAGATGTTTTAATAGTCAAGGTGTTGGTGAACTGTGTTTTGAGAAGAGACGGGTCAGTACTAAAGTTTATACTGAAATGATGGAATTCTTTCTCATCCCAACCATTGAGAAGCTCTATTCATCTAATGATGTTATCTTCCAACAAGATTGTGCACCAGCTCGTCCATCTAAAAAAAACAATGGCATATTTTCAGGAAAAAGGAACAACTGTTCTGGAAGGGCAGGAAATTGGCCTTATCTGAATCCAATCGAAAATCTATGGGCAATCATGAAGAATAGAATCCAGAAGCAGTGCCCAGTAAACAAAAATAATCTCATTGAATGCATCAAATATGTTTGGAAAATATTCCATAAGAACTTTGCTCCAAGCTTACTAATAGTATGGCCAAAAGAATTCAGGCTGTTATTGAGGCAAAAGATGACTTTACAAAATGGCAAAATCAATTATCCCGCCTTATGAAACAAGTGTTCTCATAAGAATAATTTCCAAAATTTATTTCCTTGAATGTAGTGTACATTACATTTTAATATTTTATGAAGACAGAACCATAGTGAAGTTCAATAAATTTTCTGAGTTGTTTTGAGCAAGATTGTTGTGTGAATTTTTTAATTGCTTAGAATGCATTTAACTTAGGATATCCCAAACTTTTGAAACGCACTTTTTGGACATGTTTATAACGACTTAATGAAAATCCACAGAAACTGCGTGTAGAAAACCGAAGCTATCTTAATAATAAAATCACCTATGCTCATTTTTAATGAAAAAAAAAATCAGCCTCAGATGATCCATATTGATGATGCAAAATACGAACCAAGAAAGAAATGAATATTACTCTAGAAATTATGATTATCTCAAAACTAATTTTTGCATATAATACGAAAAATTGCGACAGTCCTCCTATAACGCGATTTCAATATAACGCGAACTAAAATATGGTTTAAATCGACGAAATTCTTTCAATTCCGATGCAAAGTTACCAATAAAACATAATCCGATCTGCCTTTATACTCCACAAGTATGATCCCAAAGCCCAATATCATTCAGACATATCAAAATCAAATCATTATACAATTAACATAATGAGCTGGTCATGGCGTTTCTTAACCACAACCATCCAGCTTATTATATCAAAAATTGATTAGTAGAAATTCTCAAAGCTAGAACTACTCATTATCTAAAAATAGAAGCAACAGAAATCATTTCCGAATTTCTCCGAATGAAATCCTTTTGTTCATTGTTATTATTTGCAGCGCATGCCCACAGCAAATGACAATATTGACCGCGTACGCTTTGCGAAACGAATATGAAACTGGCCTAACTCCGTGAGGACATGGAGTACGTTACTTCTCAATTTTTAGAAACTCTTTCATCGGCTAATTAATAATTTCCGAAGTTGTTCTACTATTTATGCCTGAGTAGATACCTAAGCACCGCTTTTCATTAGCTTCCTTAAAATATTCAAATTTGAACAAACTCGTCGACAGAACGCACAAAAATTTATAGGATTAACCAAAGGTGAAACCGATATCGATCCACTCATGCCATAATAATTGGAAATCCTCTAAAAGTTGAGCGATTGAATTTAACTCGAACGGTACGTTTTCGGTTGAAGTTCGTTTACAATAGGTTAAGAGAGATTCGCGTCACGCGCCGCACTTACTTGTTCGAAAACTCAAGAGAGATTGGCTGTCGTTTACAATTGCGACTGATTTATGATTGTAAAGATTCCTATTTCTTTGTGTCTTGTGGGAACATTTGTCACATTTTAAAACCTTATTTCTCTTGTCACTTCTCTTGAACCACTTTCGGGCGCCGAGCGATATTTCAAGTCCTGTGACCCGGCCAACCCATAAATGATTAACTTCCTTTGCAAAGAGCGTCTTACGCATGAGTACACAGGGGACTTAATACGGGAGTTTCTTTAATCGAAAGAAGTTTAAGGTTAAGATAATTAATCTTTTACTTCCTAAGGAAAGTGTATTACAACTATGCAGAAATTATATATTTTTTCCCTTAAAAGATTGTGAGATAATTGTCAAAAACGTATTTTAAGATGAGCCATCAGTGAAGTGTCCTTCTACACCTAAAACATCCAAATATGGTAAATTAGCCATGACGCATTTCAAAATAGTGTGATTGATGATCACGAATAAATGATTAATTGCATTGTCCCAAAGAATATTGGTTGTTCCTGTTCGAAGAAATTGATTTTTTCCGAAAGCTTTTATTGATCATCGATCTTAATGATTTGAATAGTTAGTTTAATGAACAGATATTAGCAGTATCGAATGCTAATGGCTTTGTTTGATGAGTTTTGATATGATTAAAGTGTCTCGAAGGTTATGATTAGGGAGGAGAAATCTAAATTAAATTGTAAATATACTTAATGTTAACTACACAGTCGAGTCACTTTATTATGACCACTACCTAATATCCCGAATAATCGCCTTTAGCGGCACGGGAGTGAGTCAATAAGATTCTGGTAGGTTTCTACTGGTAGGTGTTGCCATGCAGACTGTAAAGCATCCGATAGCTGCTGAAGGGTACGCAGTGGTTGTTCCATAGCACGCACATGACGATCGAGATGATCCCAGAGGTTCTCGATTGGGTTCAGGTCTGGGGAATTAGGGGCCCGGGTAATATCTGGAACTCTTGGTCGTGTTCCTCAAACCACCCGCAAAAGATTGGAGCCGTATGACACGTCGCATTGTCTTGCTCTGGGAAGACAGTCGCTATGTATGGGTGTACTTGATCTGCACTTATGGATAAATAACGGAATCGGTTGAGTGTGCCTTCCACAGGTATCAGTGGGCCCAGACAATGCTATAAGAACACTCCCCACATCATGACGCTGCCGCCATCAGCCTGGATTCGCCCAACAATGGTTGCAGGATGTTTGTTCTCGGAGGTTTCTCGCCTCACCCGCCAACGGCGTTCACTTCTGTGGAGCAGAAATCGTGACTCATCGGAGAAGGCAACCTGTTTCCAGTCAGAAGTGGTCCAGTTTCTGTACTGTTGGGCAAATTGAAGCCGTTTTGGCGATGAACCTTCGTCAGTACGGGTGCGATGACCAACCGTCTGCTGCGGAGGCCCATACGTAACAGGGTCCTCTGTACTGTGGTTTTAGGGACATGTTTGATAGCTCCCTCGTTGGTTTGAACGGTAAGTTGGTCCACTGTAGCTTGGCCTTCACACACCTTCGCAGCCGACGTTCACCTCTCTCATCAATGGCACTTGGTGCTCCACAGTTCTCATACCGTTTATTCTGAACGGTCCCATTTTCCCAGTCTTGGTACACTTTAACTACAGCAGCACGAGAACAGTTCACAAACTGCGCGGTTTCCGAAATACTTCCACCCTTGGCCCGAAAGCCGATTATCATCCCTTTTCCAGATCTGATAAATCACGTTTCTTACCCATTGCAGCAATGAGTAATATGTTTTTAAGATAGTGGAAACCTACCTTATATAATCACCTAACCAATTCCCAACACGTGACATAGTTCCTCGGCTGGGCAACCCCGAAGACAAACGTAGGAGGTGGTCATAATAATGTGATCACCCTGTATAATAAGGTAAGTCACACAAGTATAGGACCACCCATATTTTCCCTTGTCTGCAAAAAACAAAATAAAATAATTAAAACATTGTCACTGTATCAGATTCTCACAACTATTATTTATTGTGATTAACTTAAGAATAAAATAAAACTCTTTTTTTCGTTGTGGAAAAAGAGTTTTATTTTATTCTTAAGTTAATCATCTGCATTATCCACATAAGATTTTTAGACAATTTAATTATTTATTGTCTCCAAAGAAAGTAATGGAAAACAAACAACAACAAGAATAAGAATTTATATAAATAGAAATTAAGCTATCCCATAAGTATAGGGCCAGCATCACTTAATGCCGTTTTTCGAGCAGAAAAATTAACAAAGCAGTGATTAATCAGTCAATAGATGACACTGGTGGTTACCTAATAGGGTTGCCTCCACAAAAACTTTCAGGTGGCTGTAAACAAGCAACTTAAACACAATGCCTAAATTGATGCTTTGAAAGCTTCTGGAGTGAATGCACGAGGTATAGGAAAGGCTATAAGTCGGTCACATAAAGCTGTACTTAATTATTTGAAAGCTGGTGCTCAGTATGGCCAGAAAAAGAGATCTGGGAGACCTCAGAAGACGACTAATCGACAAAAAAGGGCGATTATTAAAAAAATGAAAGACCCCACAACATCTTTGCGTGCGGTGCCAATTCTGAAGAAGTTCCAGTAAAAAATCAACTGTGCAACGGATTGTCAAGCAGGCAGCATCTCTTGTGTACACGAAAAGAAAACAGCACCCGAGGAGGAGCACTTATGGTCTGGATTGGCTTCGGACGGAATGGTAGAATCAAGTTGGCTATTGTTAGTGGAAGAATGAAGACTTCAGATTATCAAGATCTGCTTGATATTCATCTTTTACCGTTTGGGGAGAAGATTGGAGGGACCAGATGGATTTTCCAGCAAGATAATGCCCCAGTTCACAGTGCAAACAGCATATACGAGTGGTTTTTAGCAAATTGGGTGCAAATTATGGACTGGCCTGCCCTATCTCCAGATATCAATCCAGTGGAAAATGTATGGGGCGCTTTAGCCAGATCTGTTCACGCAGTGGGTAAACAGTACCGCAATATAGAAGAATTAAAGTATGCTGTGTTGAATGCCTGGGAAGAAATTAATTCAGATTATCTGTAAAACCTGGTCACAACTATGCCAAACCGAATTTTCAAAAATATTGAAAAAAGGGATGATTTATTGGGCATTAAGTGATGCTGGTCCTATACTTATGGGACAGCTTAAGTTCTATTTTTATAAATTCTCATTCTTGTTGTTGCTTGTTTTTCATTATTTTCGTTGGAAACAATAAATAATAGTTGTGAGAATCTGATACAGTGACAATGTTTTAATTATTTTATTTTGTTTCTTGCAGACAAGGGAAAATATGGGTGGTCCTATACTTATGTGACGCACCTTATTTCCTTATTGCAAATTAAAATAATTAAAAAATTATACAAGCAATCACAAATGAGAAAATGCCGTTATCTCAAGTAGTATAACGAGCATTATAATAGCACAGGTAGGCACCGATTTGGTCTTGTAGACCATTGCATTACCCAATATCCAGGGCATGCATACCTAATACCATTTCTCGGCAAGCCAACGCATAGCCACGAACATCAGCAGCCAAGTCTTGCAAGGTGTCCCAGTGATCTCCTTTGCCTGCATAATCTCCTGACCGATATAATCATAGATAAACTGGGGATATTACTTCTAATAATTAAATAAAAAAATTAAATAAAGTAATGAATGAAAAATTCCGCGACCTGGGATCGAATCAGGAACCTAGAGCAGCAACGCGTTGAACCTAAGTCGCGGAATTTTCATTTCATTTATTATTTTAACGGACGTCGAATTTACGCTCTCAAACGAACTCGAAATGAAGGTCAATCCTGGAGCTTTGATGAACACTTCACGGACTACAATTTCCTAGGATTACAATGTGTAATTTTTGAAATTAAGATCATATTTTTCGAATATATTGCTGCGTGTGTCAAGTTTTATTTCATTTGAAGGTGTTGCATTTTCTCTGTGGAGTAGTATAGATGAAGGGGGTGGCCGTGGCCTGGTTGTCTCGTCAGTTGGCTCGCCAATCGATGGAGTTCAGCAACTTCAGGCGCGGCCAGCTGCTGGCTGGGTGACGGCCAGGGCTTGAGGGCCACTGCTGAAGGGACAGCTATTTGGGGCACGGCTGTTGGAGGACTTTAGTCTGACCCATTTTGCCAAGTGACCATAGCTGATTTTCCAGCAGTTGGTACAGCCACTGGTTTGTTTGTCCGCCAGCAGCTCTTCCATCATGAAACCCCCCGTGCTTCGGAGGGCACGTTAAGCCGTCGGTCCCGGCTGCTACTGTCATCTCGTAGCAGTCGATATTTCCTGGGGATGGCGCAAAACTCCCTCGTAGGAGTAGGTGCCGCAGATTATCGCGATAATCTACCCTCTGTACTAGATACTAGTATAGATGAATATCTAAGAAATAATCACTTCGTCACGGTTTTCGTGTATTGCGCAATAAACTGAAAAAATATATATAGACATACGAGGACTGATCATAACATTCGTATTAGCGTATGAAAAAAACGAAAAATATTTTCCAAATTATATTTTTAGAAATGAGTATGTTAACGAACAATTCTTCTTGTTTACAAAACCCGCGGTATGTAACCAAACCCAAAGGATCAAACAGAAAGCCATGGATCACGGCATGGATGTTTGTGTTTGTCCCGGGCTGCGTACGAAGGCGCAAAATGACCTTAGTAGTCGATGCCAAAAATTCTAATAAACAAAACCAAACCTTGTTTCACGTTCTGTAATCGGGTGATCTCATATGTTTGTAAGCGTTCATTAAAGGTTTATCAGGGTTTTCTACTGTACGTTGTTTATATTAATCACATTGGTACGAATCCTGTGAAATTAAATAGTATATTCGTTATACGAGGGTTGGGGCAAAGGTCATGGCAACTATTTTTTTTCTTGAAGATACAGTCCGGTTGGAAAATGTGACATATACAAACGAAAGGATAAGGTGTTAACAATGAATAGCACTGAAATATCGTAACACACTAATTTATTATGGTAGTATACAGGGCAATATGGCCTTCACGGTGCAAAAGAATGACAACACAGTACACATAAAGTTGACATGACAAACCTGGGCCTAAAGACCCTCAAAGTAGTCCCCTGCAACTGTCACCACACGCTGCCAACGATGTGGAAGGCGCTGAATACCATCAGCCTCAGCATTTGCCGCACCATGTGTGAATCGGGTCACCTGTTGGCGCACAGCATTAGCAATGTCCTCTCGTGTTGCAAACCGCCTACCACGTAGTGGTTCCTTAATCTTGCGAATGAGATCAAAGTCACAGGGCGACATGTCGGGAGAGTACGGTGGGTGCTCCAATTCTTCCCATCCCCAACGTCGCACGACACTCACCAACTGACTGATTTCACAGCTCTCGCTGCGCTACTGCCAGCTATCACAGAACTTCCACACGACACAGATACGTTTGTGATCTGTTCACATATCCACAAGAAAAAAAATAGTTGCCATGATTTATGCTCCAACCCTCGTATGTAATGTTTGATGGTGATGGTACTATTTTTGTTTCTGCCTTAATTCCAGATTATTTGTGGTGGCAAAAATAAATTGTGATTTGCATAGATTAAATAGTCGGTTTAACAAAAAATAGACTAATTTTAAATATTAAGAAAACAAAATTTATATGTTTCGATATAAATGATAAACGGATTTATTTTGATAATATGGTGCTGATTAATGGTAAGAAAATCGAAAGAGTTTACCATCTTAAACGGCTTGGAATCTTAATTTCTAGTAATATGACATGGAATTATCATATAGACAATGTTTGTCTTGTTCTCAGCAAGGAGGTTTATCACTTGAAAGTATTAAGGATAATCTTTTCAAGTAAGTTTTTGTCAATTTTTTATAACTCCAACATTTTATCAAGAATTTTTTTATTCTATTATTCTTAGGGAAAATACTCCTCGCAAATATTTGAATAGGATTTTATTCTTACAAAAGAAATGTTTAAGAACCATTTATTTTAAAAGGTATCGCGAACCAGTCTTATGCAATTTTTGAAGTTGGAATGTTTTAACTATACAGGGTGGATACAAAAATGAGCCCCCACTCCTTTTATTTTCATAACCGAAGCAGATATGTCAATTTTGATGAACACAATGAATAGGAAGTTGTGGGTGCACTTTTCATCATTCTAAATATGTAAATTAGGATACATTCAAATCCTATCTTAAAAACCGTAACAGATACACGAAAAATTCCAATTGAAGACTAGTTCAGCATGGAATTCCGAACAAAACAAAAAAAGATTTCCAAAATCCGATGAACGGATCACCAACAATCACAAGTATTTGTTGACCATTTCAGGAATAGTGTAGCTTGCCATTCTGGAATTGTTCTGTCTTCTGTATGCTGACACATGCCTTTTATTTAGTTTTCCTCATGAAAGTGAATGTTATTATGGTAATTTTTGGTAATTTCTTGATTTGCATGTTGAACATTCAAACGCCTTTCTGAAGTACATAGGGAGGTAACTAATAAATTCAACATGTGATTGTTGATAATCCGGAAATTTTTTGTGCACCATGGAAGAGATCACTCACAACTTCCTATTCATTTGATTCATCAAAATTGACGTATCTGCTTCGGTTACGAAAATAAAAGGGGGAGAGGCTCATTTTTGTTCCACACTGTATATCAAATTTTTTATTGTAGAATTTTGAATGTTGCTTACTCATTGTTTACATTTTATGCACTGGATAAATTTATATTGTGCAATGATAATAGGCAAACTAGACAGTAATTGTTTTTTGGTCCCTTATGTAGCAACTACTAGAGCAGTAATTTCCTTCTCAGTAGTGGGTACTCATATATTAAATTAGGAACGTTATTTTCTAATAAAAAATGTAATTCGGCAATACCGGTAATAAAAATTCATTAAAGATACACTTATGCTCTTTATACGTATCTACTAAACATCTTGTGGTCAAAAATGGAACTGTTAATTAACTGTTAGTTATAACGGTTCTAAGTAAATCCACTGAACTGAATGGTTTGATTCTAGATATTAGTGCTTTGAAAATTATATGATCGTTTGAAGTATCCGAACAAATAATGTAAATTCTCTTTACAGGCATGAGAATTTTCCGCGGATGCGTTTTTTCTATATTTTTTCAATAATATAATGATTCCTGAACTCTTTCCCTTTTTTTCTGCTTACTTTTACTCTCACAATTAAGAGCTTATATTTCTTTAGAGCTTATTTTAATGTTCGATAGTTGCAATACAAGTTACAGTAAAACATCGAAAAAAATACGTTTTAACCGAGGTCCGTATTATCCGAAAATGGGCAAATGTGCGATATAAAACGCAGATGTCTACAAAGGGATATTTAACTTTTATAAACAAGACAGGTTAGATTTCAAACAACAATAAATGGACCTTGAAAATTGAATGATTGAAAAATTAAGAAATTTGAAGGAATCTAGTACATGTAATACATAAAATAATTAAAAGATAAAGGCCTTATATCGTATATCGACCCTGCATCATAAAAGCTCCGCAGCCCTTATTCGGGACGTTGTTCGCAAACGTCCCGACAGTCTTTTGGTTGTAACCGGTAAAGTCAGTCAGGGTAGTTTGTGTTTTGTTAAATTTCTTTAACAAACTTCTCTACTGCCATTAGATGTTCTTGGGCGATATCGCTAGATGGGTTTGCATAGACAAAATTTTCAACGTTTCGATCACTGCGATGGCATCGTTAGTCGATAGAACGCTTGCAATATCTTGTGTTTCCTCGTCACCCTTGCTAAAATTTGTATCATTTTTAGAATTGCTTGACACCACGCTGTATCTCAAACTGTAAATAGTGCTTTTCTTTATTATATGAAAAATAAACTACAAGAGCCAGCCAATCAACAAAGTTGAATCCAACTCATTCGCGAGTGATAGTCCGTTCTAACCAAGATGTTCTGAGGCTCAGCGGACTGATTATTTAGTCCGTATTAATCAAAGTTCCGTTTTCTATGGTTCTTATTATCCGTCGCTGAAAAAAATAAACCAAAATTAAAAAAAAAAACAAAGGACTTTTGGACAGTCAAAGAAATCGATGCTTTTAAACCGAGAGTCCTTATTATCCGAGTCCGTACTAACGAAGTTCCACTGTAATTATAAAATGCAAAACATTTATGTGATGAAAATAAAATATATTAAAAAGTGAAGAAAAGTTTTTACTTCATTATTAATAGTAATTGGCAATTAATTTAAATATGTATTTCTTGAAATTTTTTTATTACCGGTTTTATTTTTTTCGGTATCGCCGGTAATACGAAATACGGTAATATTGACAGCCCTATATACTGAATAGATTTATCCGTTTTGATAATCGTTATTTTGATCGATGGAAAGACCGCAAATTAGCTAAGCGACACTTTTTAGAATTTGTGATCAACTGTGTTGATGTGAATGGAAATGTGTAATTTCTTTTTTCCTATTTCTTTCTTTTTCTTTGTTTTATTTATTTGATTTTGTTTGTGGAGGAGGCATAATGAAAAAAGCTTGATCTCATTTATGTCCTATGTTTAAATGTATGTATTATTTATTTGAGTCACGAATAAATTATTATTATTCGAATTATTGAGGCTTCTCCGCACAGCATTGGAGATTTCGCCGAAAACAACATTCTTTTAAAACGCAAACTATTCCCCGCTTTTAGTTCCTTATAATATAAAATGTCGTTCATCTTGGCGAAGAGAAAGGAATTCCCAATATGTCAACAATTGTGAGAAAACTATAGGAATGCAAAGCCGCCTTCCCCATATCATCTCTCCAATTTTCTCGCAGATCAATTTCTTGTCAGCGAGCGAGCGAGAGAGAGAGAGTGAGTGAAAGTGAGTGAGTGAGAGAGAGTGAGCGAACGAGCGTAAAGAAATTCAGCGCGATGCTCTCTTGTTTACGCTCCCACAATGCACCGCTCCAGAGACCGGCTTGCCATTCCGTTAGTGCTGCGGCGGCTGCTGCTGGGGCACCCGAGGCTCCGGAGGCTGCAGTCCACTCGCTCTACGGCCGAGGATAGGCGGACGGATCTTCTTCCCCTGCACGCACCTTCCCTTCCTTCGCTGGATACTGGAATATTTATTTTTTATTTGTTTATCCGGGAGGGAATTGGGACGAAGTCGGGAGAGCGGGGAAAAAAGGAGAGCGGCGATAAGCGGTTGGATAATATTCGGAAGCGGAAGAAGGAAGCAGCTAGAGCCGCGTCCCGTAATTCAATGGTGCCTTAGTCCACCCGTTGGAATATCCAATAGCGGGACCATGGACGGCAGGATAGATTAATTGCGGGAAGGTGTTGGACGTTCAATTCCTCTTCCAGGTAAGGGATAGATTTTTTTTAAAATTAACTTTTAATGCTATTTAGTTAATAATTAGATATCACAATTAATGCACTAATGAATTTATAATTTTTGATTACACAACCTTCTTGCAACTAAAAGCATTTTTATTATTACAAACTTGTTTTGGTATATATCATTTTCTATCTCCTTACGTTAACAACATATGATTTGTTCTTCTGTTTCAAAGCATATAAGATAGATTTATCTATTTATGTCGAGTTACTTACAAAAGTACTCTACACTCAATGTTCAGATTTACTCGTAATTATTCCAAAAACCTACCTAACGTAGACAGATATAAATATCATATACATTAAAGAAGACGACGAACACTTAAATTTTTGTCTTTTAACTTTTGAAATGTTTTAAATATCAACGAAATATTATGTTCGTTAAAAATTTTTTTTTTTTCCAGGATACACATGTTCATTTCTCATATTACTCGTTTAATTGCCCTTTTAGGCTATTAGATAATGTTCTTTTTCAACTTTTTCCCCCCTCAGTTAATTAAAATAAATTTAATTTAATTTAATTTAATTAAAAGTTTACCCTTGAAGAATTTTTTACTTTTTTACTAGATTTTAACTATTGCATTTTCGTTCCTATTCAAAACTGCCTCACTTTTTTTTCTCTTATTTTTCCTGCCTTACTTTTGACCTGGATTCTGGCATTTGCATTTAAATTGGTTAAGACGGAAGATTTATTTTGGCGCTTTAACTGGTGCAATGTGTTAATAAATGTTTGAATTAAAATCTTAATTAATATTTAAATTTGTTTATTTTTTACGAGAGTGCTTTTACTCGATATTTTGAATTGAAAATCGCATCTTGAGAACAGTTAACCAAGACATTGTGTCTAGACATCTATGCATTCAAATTTATTGAAATGAGTTGTTGTTAATGATAATTCAAAGACTAGCAAATATGGAATATATCTATCTCTCTATAAGAAAAAAAATTTATGGCTTTGTGCCAATAAAGTTTTACTTGCAATTCTTTGCATTATGGTAATCAATACAGTCAATCCTCTTATACAGTAATGCGACTCATTCGTTATATGGAAATCGCGTTTTAAGAAACTCAGGATTAGTACAAACAATTCAGGTTAATTGGTACCCAGATATAAAAATCTCAGTGTTAGCAAAAAAAAAATCATATTAATTCATAATTCATTATATGGAAAGCGTATTATATCGAAATAGCGTTATATAGGCAATTTTGCGACAATATTGGATAAACGAAGTCATGCGAGCACGCGACACTATTTTACGGGCGGTCATATCGCCGAGCTGCTTGTGCCATATGTTATAATGCTTCATGGTTTCTGAGAACTTCTTGATAACTTAAACTGAAAAATTGGATGTATGCCGTCGAAAATAAAAGTGTAAAAGAAAAATTCGTGGTATAAGGAGGCAAATGATCTACTGAAGCTGTAACAGAGAAATAAGAGGACTATCGCAATTTTTGTTCCGCATTATATGGAAACCGCGTTGTGAGAATAACGCGTTATAGGAGGGTCTACTGTACCCAGTTTTACCATTTAGTCGTTAAGATATTTTAACCAGTCTTTATTTAGGAGAAAGTGATAAATTTTTAATGAATTTTTCCATAGACATTAGCATGTGATAATAATTAACGAAAGTTAAAGAAAGATATTTCTTAATAACGTTACAGTTGCCAACTTTATGCTTTGATAAACTTCGTGTTCTTACTGGAAACAGAGACAGTCGTTTTCTTTGTCGGCCGTCTAAATAACTAATCATAATTAATGGTAATTTGTCCGAAATTGACAAGATTTGGTTTCTGAATCTGATCTATACTCTGTCCAACTAAGAAACGCTGGGCGTGTCCAAGTAAATACTTGGTGTACCGGTTAATAATGAGGATTTTTTCAATAGATGTAGTTACAAATATTTTGGCATATACGCGATTAGATATGTATGTTGTTTTGTTGTATTGGCAACAAGCTTCAAAAGTTCGTATGTCAAATTATCTGCAAGGGTTATCATCAAAGATATTTTTACGCAAAACATGTCGAAGTTCGTATTAAGAAAAAGAACATTTGCGGGAAGTGTTAATTCATTACTTTATTTTGATGACCAGGTCAACGGAAAAAAGTTTGAAAAGCAACAATTGTAGGCATTATTCACCTTTAAAACCAGGTAAAACCGCTAATAGTCATCACTACCGACAACAAATAATCAATTTGAACCATGCTTTGATCGTCAATTGATCAGCATGGATTAGAAGACACGGCAAAGTAATTTTACTTCATGATAACGCACCAACACACACTACAAAAACAGTTAAAGACACGTTAAAAGATCTTGCGTGGGAACCCGCCAAATTCACCAGATCTTGTTCTTTCAGATTACCACTTGTACCGATCGATGGCACACGCACTCTCTAAGCAGCACTTCAAAACGGACGAAGAAGTGGAAAAGTGGGTCTCGGAATGGTTTGCCTTAAAAAAAAAGTTCTATTGGGACGGTATCCACAAATTACCTGAAAGATGGCGGAAATGTAACTTTTGATGTTTCTCTTGAAATTATCGTGTTTTCTTTGATTACAAAATCGGCGTTATAACCGGTACATCTAATATCAGATCTCGGTTATTTAACAATGTTTAATTTTATTGCAACAATATCAGATAATTGAAATTGGAAATTAAAATAGATGTACAGAGTTTTTCTTCCGTACAAAGAAAAAAATGCCATTTTCTCGCAATAAAGATTTTATCTATAATCTTTTGCAAAAGGAAACAATTATAGTATGCAACAGTGCATACATTCACGAAATTTGTGTGAATTTCTTAAAGTAATGTGGTTTGATGTGTACTTGAACAAGATATCAATATACAGGGTGAGGCATTATCTTGAGACAACTAAATATCTCGGAAACTAAGCATTGTACGAAAGAATGTCCAAAATCAAAAGCGAATTATTTCGCGGGGGAAATTCATTAGTTAAAAATTACCTCCCCCCCCTCCATGTGAAGAGGGGTTGGGGGGAGGGGGTGACTTTGAAATCTTAAATAGGAACCCCTAATTTTAATGGTATATTCAGATTGTACACAATATTTCCAGAAATGTTTTATTCTTTGTGTTTTTTCAATTGATCCAACCGTTTAGGATATAGAGGTCCTAAAAGTGTGGAACTTTTAAAGTTTTGAACCCAATTTTATCGATGAAGACAAAGAGATAGAGAGTGGGTCTGCAGACATTCCTATTCTATTTTTTGATGGTCTTTAAGAATCCGAAGTCAAAATTTCAAAAATTCAAAATTTTTTTAGTGCACAAGTAAACTTTTGGGGGTAGCAGTCCTATGGAGACAGAATCTATGCGTGTGTAGTTCCACACTTTCAGGGCCTCTATCTTCTAAACGGTTGGATCAATTGAAAAAAACACCAAGAATAAAACATTTTTCGAATAATGTGTACAATGTGAATACACCGTTAAAAATAGGGGTTCCTACTTAAGATTTCAAAGATACCTCCTCACAAGGGGAGGGGGGGTAATTTTTTAACTAATGAATTTCCCCCGCGAAATAATTCACTTTTGATTTTGGACATTTTTTCGTACAATGCTTAGTTTCCGAGATATTCAGTTGTCTCAACAGAAATGCCTCACCCTGTATACAGGGTGATTCACAATGAATGTAACAAATTCGGGAATAATGAGGCGGGAAGCGAGCGTTTCCGAGCGCTCACACTTCTAGTGCCAAACACTGGCGCCATGTCGCATCAAAGCGGAGTCGGCTGTTCCTCCCGGGCGATTCACTTGGGGAATTGCATCCGAAGCATGTTAAGTAGCATTCAGGTCTGGAGAAAGTGTAGGCCAGTCCATGCGTTTCATTCCTACCTCTTAAACTAATGGCATAGCGAAGGGGGCAGGGAGGGGTG
>JAHWFO010088925.1:1399518-1433813 GCA_023313115.1 Rhysida immarginata
CTCTCTCTCTCTCTCTCTCTCTCTCTCTCTCTCTCTCTCTCTCTCTCGGTTCCTCCTATTGATTCTGGTGTGTTTCGCGGGGGCTCTCCGACCATCTGCTTCAATTCCAGTGTCAAGCAAAATTCTCTAATGTTATCATCTTCAAGGTGAAAGGTTTCTCTCGGTTGCCTAGGAACAGCGCCTAGATGAGTCCGTCATATGGTTATTAGAAGGGAAGCGACGTTTGGGCAATTAGCATAAATTATCAACGTTTATCTCACGTGTTTATAAGATCATCGCGATGGGAATTGGGAAATTAAGTTGACCCCCTCCTTTCTCTCTCTCTTTCTATCCACCGTCTCGTTTTCCTTTTTCTTTCACCGAGATGGAGTCACGAACTCCTAGTTCCTCTTTAAATCCCCAATATATATGTGCAGTCTTTTTTCCTTTCTTCGTTTTTTTATCCCCCTTTGCCTTTCTTCTCGAACGAAAGTAAAAACTTTCGAAAGAGTTTTTAGCGAAGGTGAAAATCTTGTTCATTAACTCTTCTTGAATTTTCATTGTGTTGACCGTCGGTCGCCTTTTATTAAATGGCATTCGTTAAGCCAGCGGTTACGAAAAGTATTTTTAGCAAATCTATTATAGCTGAAGGCTGTTTTCGCTAACATCATTACTGAATTGATAATTTCGTTCTTGTCTTAATGGCTTTACAATTCTTAAAGAGCAAAGAAATTTCTTTATTTAAGAGTGAAATGGAAACGTGGAAGTGCCTGTTTTAATTTTTAAAGAACTTCTTATTTTACAAATTAATAAATGTTCCGGTATCTTCTCGAATGAATTTAATTTACATTAATTCATTCAATATTCAGCAGATCATTAATAAAACATACTTTGTTAATGAATTACTCCACCTCTTTTTAAAAGGCAACGCTCTAGACTTCATATGATATTCTAGTTTGAATTTCGGGTTTCAGCAGATTAATAAAATTAAACAGAAGTATTTATGCTCTGGAAAAATGACGGTGGGTACTGTTTTGAACAAAATATGATTCTGTTACTGTCATAGGAAAAAAACCCATCTATGATAAGTAGGTGAACAACAATGACAACTGGAGTGGTGGCTTACAAAATGTTTTAAAATAACTAAAATTATTTTTTATATTGAAATTAAAGATACTAATTAAATTTGAAGACCCGATACAAATGGGTTAAGTGTAATTTCTGTTTTTCTACAATTTGGAGCAGAATAACTGAATTCAGAACTGTCACCTTAGTGACATTATCAAAGATCTTGAGAATATAAAGAACCCATGTAATTTATCTCCATAAAGGGGAATTTTGTTCTTTTTTTTTTACGTGTATTTTCATTTTCACATTAGTTTAGGAGCGGAGTTTTCGCGGTCGCCGAGCGCGTCTCTTCTTGCCTTTGACATGGAAAGACGATTTTATAAAGATCGTATGAGTATTTAGACAGGTAACAGAAAAGTAAATGAAAAACAGCGGTACTATCCAAAGGCGTAATTTGCATATTTAAATTTATTTTTAAAAATGAGAGAATCAGAATATTATTCGTATTGAATATTATACTGGGAAATAAAATATCAAAGTTCATGCTTCCCAGATGAAAATAGTTATTTCTTAATAAATTCAATGCGCTGAATCGAATATGACCAAGAAAAAGCTGATTTGGCTACGGTTGTTTGTAATATATACGTATTTTTGAGAAATCTAAATATTATAATACATGTTAAGTTTACCATAATTTTCTTCGGGCTTTCGCTTTCTTTTGGCCGTGTCGTTTGTAAAACTCGTTAAGAGAATGTCTGATGAGCGCCCAACAATAGTCAGCCAGCATTGCCATGGATCATTTGCCCTAGTACCGTTGCTCCATCTTGGCAATATCCTGATGGAAAGGTTCGCCATGCTCACCACTGAATTGCCCGCAGTTATCAGGGAAGAAATCCTGGGGAATGAATGGCCGAAAACTACAAGGATCTAGTTGAGAATATGTTGGCTTTGTTTCATAAGGATATATTGTGACCGAATGCATTCTCAACCAGATCCTTGTAGTTTTCGGCCATGTCATTCCCCAGGAAGTGTGCTGCCATTTGATATAGCGCATCCCATACATGTTTTTCTTTACGGATATATGATGCAATATTTCGTACTCATGTATTTACCTTACTAAACTGCATTACATTATGCGACAGCACCTATATAACGGATAATACGCCAATATATCTGCAACGAGAGCCAACCAACTTTTTTCAATGTGATATTTGTGACCAGCACGTTAATTCTGATTTGGGTACTTTCACCTAAGAAGCAATTTCATTGTTGCCCAGTGTTATTAAACATAAGTAAAAACTTACGCAACTATGGATGCTTACTTATAAAGATTAAGAAAGATAATTACAAACCCGAAAAATCCGGCTTTGCACAACCCATCCTGAGCAAAAATCACAAGATCTCCAATAACATTAAGGTACTACAGCATTTTAACTCCAAATAGCTAAATTTTCTGGAATCCCTTGAAATATCTAAAAATAACCAGATAGCACTTTCATAAAAATCGTTAGAAGTTATGTCAGATCTGCCCACATTTAAAATATAGCAAATAATTTATTTTATAAATTTTTTAATTTTAATTTGCGTAGAAACAACTAAACACTGTGGATAAACATCATAATAAGCCAAATAAAACCTCTTGTCCACAATATAGGATAAATTTATTATCACATATGCTTATTTCGATCACCTTGTGATCATCTTTCGGTGTGAACTATGATTATTATTGTTATCATTTTCTAATTTGCGTGTCAGTATTTACCTTTGCTTATTTCAACTATGATTAATAACAGTTTTTCTATTATTCATTTTCACTTCAAAATATCATCCGTTTACCGGCTGATGAAAACAGCATATCTGCTGGAATGTTCATTCATGGTTATAAATTAAATCTGAATTGTGGATTAGCGTCTACTTCTCTTTATTAACTTCTATTATTCGTACTGTTTATAACATACTCTCAGCGTGAGCGTTTTATTTCACCTTAACGAAAAAGCAGCGCCAAAAAACGCAGGCATTCTAAACGCAAAAGATTTTTTCATTTGACAGGTAAGCAGCTTAAATCTTGTAATTCTGAGATATTTTAATAATATGTCACGAGACGGCCTCATTAGACATAAACAAATATTGCCTTTTGTTAGCTAGGTTACGAAAAGAATGAGGCCATTACCACGTTAAAATACGAAAATATAATGCTGGACGGAAACCAAGGTAATATAAGGAAGATTTGAGAATTTGGATTGGACTATTCCAACGAAGATCATATAAGAATAAAATGATGGGTTAAATAAAATTTATTTCTTAATACGTTCTTGGTAATTTCTTTTCAATGAGTAGAATGAGAAGATGCTCAGGAGAATAGCCGCTGAAAAGGTCTTAACAAATTTATCCACGTTCCAATAAGATAAACGCCTCATCCACTATTCTTCTCTTTATATCTCCCAAAGTTAACAGAAATGGCGATTTTTTTGCCCCAAAAGCAAATTCCGAAAAGTCCACAATCCCCGTGAGCGTGTTTGCCTTTGTCGTCCGAGTTCAAAGAGTTTAAACACATTACAAGAACGTAGAATATTTTCAAGGGAGAATTCCAAAGGGGAGGAATTAAAACCGCAGATTCCTTTCAGCTGTAAGCAAGTGAAAAATTTTCTAAAAATTATTCTCACCTTTATACCCATTGTGGCTTGGTTATTAAGTAAGGGAAGCATGGAGCTGATTATTGCCAGAAGTGTATATATTTTACCAGTACTTAAACAAGCGCAGAAATGAATAAAGAAATTATTATTATTTATTATTATTATTTGTTTCGGAACGAATAGAAGATAGGCCATGAAATCGCGGAGCCAACAGCGGACCCACCCTTCCCCCGAGCCATCTCATCTCATCGCAGACAGACGACGACCAGAAAGCCGGGTAGGATGCATTCATTTGCTCATTCATTGCCTCGTATTGGTCACCATTGCTAATTATACAAACATGTTTCCTTTATAAAATAATAGATCCTGTTGTATAATAATATTATTCAGATTCCTTAAAGTTGTAGAGAAGTGACATTGTCGATTAGATCATCTTTGAATAATATTATAGTTAATGTCCAGACTTGGAATGTCGTTGTAATAGAGAACCCTTTTATGAATTCTAATATAATTTAAATTCTACTCATTTGAAATTTACCAATCCTACTTAAATATTCAACTTCATTTTATTGAGTAATCTTTATTCTTCTTTATATCATTAAATTTGACCCTTTACCTTAAGTGTGAATAAAATAAAAGCTTTTTTATTATAAAAGTGCTACTCCATTTACTGTTTTTCAAATAGCAAAGATAAAATATTTAATGTGTATAAATCTGGTTTAACCCTTAACTTAAAAGTCTAAGGTGAATATCCAATAGTAGCTAAGCCTCATCCGCCACTACTATCGAGGCAAGAATCCTGGATATCCCTTGTTTTCACACATGGAAGATGAGCCCAGAGACCTCAGCTTTTGGTTATTAGCAAACGGAATTAAGATTTTCTAAATTTTCTATTTTACGAGGCCCTGTGGAGTCACAAGATCTGTAAATGGTAATTTTTTAATTTATTCATTTACGGTCTTATTTTGGGGGGAAAAGTATACGGAGTGTTCTTTCACGTAAATTTCCAGCTTCTCTCAGACAATTTCCCGAGTTAATGGAAAGACACTTAAGAAACCTGCAGAAAACTGCAGCGATTTTCAGACTGTTCTACTTTTTTGACCACATGATATCGGTAAGTTTCTCACAATCATGTCAACATGCAAGTGCACTGCCTGTTCAACGTCTTCTGTTGCTGAGTGGTACGGAGGCGCTCGTGATAGCGTGTCTGCAATAATAAGTTCCTTTCCTGGAACGTGTTTTAACTTATGTTTGTTTCAAAGAGTTCTACAGACGTTCAAGGAATTGCAATAGACGTTTATTTTTCAAAGTACACTCATAGTCCACTTAACCTCTACTCCGGTTTGTTTTGCATTCGCACTTGTTACATGTGAAAAAACGGCAAGAGAAATTTCAATGGCTCTTGTTGCCAAAGGTATCACATAAAGTATGGACCAGTTCTTAGAAAACAACTCTGATTATAAACGCTTTACGGGAGTGACAAGCGCAATCCTAGATTCGCTATCGCATATGGTCGTTCGCATCATGGTAGAGTATAGGACCCAAACAATTGACGTGCAATGGTTGTTTGTTGCTTAATTGTGGTGGCATTTCGTCTATCTGACGTCAGTACAAGTTTAGCTACGCTGGTTTTGTTTTCGACTTTATCCCTTGCTTATACTGTGCAACACAAAACTGGCTCCTCCACGTCAACATCACAAAGTTTGAAAACAGTCTACGCGCAGTTCTTTCACTGAACGCGCCGACATTTCCGACAGTTTCGGACAGATTACGTCTAAATTTGAATACGTGCAAAATCACTAATCTCGAATCGCGTTGCTCCATCACGTCACAAGTTGATATGATAATAATTTATTCTGCCCCTGTTCATTTTTCAGGACCGTTTGACAGTCCCTATTACGATGCGTGGCTAGTAACTGGCTCTGGAAATTGGCCGTGGCAGAATCTGCCGATAATTATGAAGAAACACAATAAAAAATTCTACGGAGTCTCAAAACGTAACATTTTCTTCAAGTGTTAAAAACTCTAAAATTTTTAAAACAGACGTGGTTCCTTAAAATGAATTGTAAACTGTGTATACAAAGATAAAAGAAATCGAAGAATATTAATAGAATTGAATCATCAGTTTCCTTGAACTCGTTCGAATGCCACTTTATTATATTCCTTGGAGAAGTTGATTATTCATCAAAGTGCATACGATGCAAAGGAAAGTTTTAGCTAACAATGTAAATTATATAATTTCACATATACGAGAGAGGACCCAAATATAACGTTAAATATGTTTTGGTGGCGGTTTATGCTAGTTCCGTTTCATCCGCACTAGACACCATCTATATAAGGGCTCTAAATAGGCACATCTCTAGTGATCTATTTACTGTATATCGCGCTAAGAGTCGTCCTTGGAGATACACATGAGGGTTTGTGTGGCTGTTTTCGTAAGCACTGTTGGACATGTTCGGCAATTTTTCAATGGTGGATATGAAAGAGCAATTTGTTAACATCAAGTTTTGTATCCTATTAGAGAATAGAGAACTCAGCAGCGGAAACTGTCACGCTTCGGAGAACTTATGGGAAGGAAACTTCGAGCCTGCCAAAGGTTTATGAGAAGTTTTCTCGTTTTAAAAGTGGTTGAATATCAATTGAAGATGAACTCCGACCGGGACGTCCCTAGATTTCCATAACAGACGAAAACAAAAACAAAATCCGTGATGCGATCAAGTCTGATCGTCGAACAACAATCGACGAATTGGAGGAGCAACTGACTGGAATAACCTGGCACTTATGCTAACGAATTTTATTGAAGATTTGAAGATGAAACGTGTCGCAGCGCAGTTTGTTCCGCGTGTGTTTTCCGACGTCCAGAGAGCCAATGGTGTGAGTCTATACTAGGAATTGAAAGAACAGTCAGAAAGCGATCCAGATTTTCTGTCAAAAATTGTAACAGGTGAGGAATCGTGATGTCGTGGGAAGCCTGCTTTATCACCAAGACCGAAGAAAACAAGACGGGCGAGATCCAACGTTAAGACAATTTTGAGTTGTTTTTTCGACATCAAGTGGATCGTATACCATGAAGGTACCACAGTGGACCAACATTACTGCTTTTAAGTACTAAAATGCACAAGGCAGTACGAAAAAAAAGGCCTGCATTGTGGCGATCAGGTAATATGGACCTCCACCATGACAACGCCCCTGCACTTAGGGTGTTGAGTCTGCGGTAGTTTTTTTTTCTAACCAAAATACGAGTGACAACGGTTTCTCATCCACCATACACACCATACCTCGCCCCGCACCGACTTCTTTTTATTGCCGAGAATGTAAACAAACTTAAAAGGGAAGCCTTTACAGAATGTAGAAGAAGTGAAACAAAACACGCTGGAGGCACTAAGCAGCATACTTTAGGACGGGTTTAAAATTATTTCAACCAATTGGAAAAACGTTGGGACAAGTCCATTAAGTTTGACGAACACTCTTTTGAAGGCGATTAAATTTTGAAAATTTATGTCAAATACACGATTATTAATAAAATATTTCTCGTTATTTCGAGATGTTTGACGTTAGAGAAATGGACGATTTATTTTATTTTTTTTTCTTCGTTTTTAATGATTCTCTATCTGCTGGCAATTGAAAGTCGGTAGAGAGAAAAAAAAACATTCACGTATCTTTTTACATTCACTAGAATGGCTCCACTTTAAAGAAACAGCAAATTATAAATAAATTCGATGCGTTCTACGCTTTTACAGTAACAGCTTTGAAGTCGTTCTTCCGAGCACAAATTTTAATCCCATGCGTTTACCTAAGTGCTGCTTCCTTCAGGAGGTTAGGGACGCTTCATCCTATTCAGTGATTCCGAATGAAATTTAAATTAAAATTGTTTATCATTTAGCGGTTAAATGAGAATAAAGGCTAACTTTTAGGAGAAGATTCAAAGAGACTGTTCGAAAAATAGGCAAGCCAGGTCCGATTACGCGTTCGCTTGCCGAAGAATTAATAATTCTCTTTAATCTTTCAATACCCAAGAGAGAAAAGGAGGATGGAAACGTGAACAGTGTTAAAGACAGAAAGTCTCTTCTTATTCGTAATTTTCCTAATTAGAAATCGACGAAACATGATGATGGTGGGAGTGAGATTGAAAACGAATCCCGTCTAATTATTAAAATCTGCCTGGAAGGATGAATCGCTTTTTTATTTGCTCTTCATTTCTACTTTCATTGAAAGCATTTGTTTGGTAAACAAGTTTGCAAGAATTTATACGAGTATGTTTAAAGTTTCCCGTTCGTTACCTGTTTTTGACCTCAGACCAAGTACATTCTCCCTTCCTAATTTTTTGCGCTTGCTTCGTGACGAGATGAACAGAGACTCATTTTAGCCGGGGGTCTAAAGCAGTGTAGTCACGGTTTTCAAAACAGGACCAGTGGAATTGGATAAAAATTGAATTCTCCAGAAAGCTTACATCACACCAGTTTCATGAAATGCTGCCGGAATCTCCATTAACTTACAGAACAGTAGCAAGATGAGTAACAAGCAAACAAGTGAAAGGGAAGCGTACTATTTCCGCGTTATATAATTTCATCGATATCGTTGAGCGCTTATGCCTTTAGAGGTGGATGTATGATAATTTGCTCTGACTTTTCATTGGATGCCCGCATCGATCTCCATGTGTTTGCAGATGGCATTGTGATAACCTTACGATATAGAGATAAAATTCTTGATCACTGTCAGCCCTTATGCCGGTGCAGTAGGCCAAGAGTTTATTCTAATAGATGACAATGCCCAGAAGACTGACTGGTGGATAATTACCTATTCTAACAAAGTATACAGCGAATACACTGACCTGCATTCTCTCCTGACCTTCTCCTAGGACACACAAAGAATCATCAAGAGCTCTTCAAGAAGAGTAGCAGTTGCTCTCTTATGTAGCACCTCACTGAAGGATGAATCGACGATGCCAAGCTTGCCTTCAGGCTAGAGGGCATACCCCATGTTTGGCCGAGTTCAGATGGTCGCGCATTTTCGCGCGTTTGCCCTATGGGATGCAAACAATCGCCCTATACTCTACACATGGTCGCGCGTTTACATGCGACAGTCGCTGTTCTGTCGCCGATATCGCGCGTATTGGGAAACTAACTTTTAGCATTGAACCGTTCAGTTTCCGCGTAACTCGTGGCGATCGGGCGTATTAAGTTATTTATCGAGAAATAAAGAAGAGGCTGGAAATTTGGGATATGAATTCCAAAGAATATTTATATTATCAGTTCACTTTGAAAGTTTATCATTTCTCATGTTCATTAATAAGTTTTACTTGACAGAACATGAGATATAATCAAACAATTCCATCAAAGAGACTTTTCATCATTATTATTATTATTTATTATTTTATGTAATTAATTTTACGTTAGATTAAAGAAAGTTATTTGATCATATCTCAAAGGATATTCTAATAAAATAATGGAGAAAAGGGCGTGGGACCAATGGGTTTATACATCAGGAGACACTAGATGGCGGATTGTATTATATCCTAAGGCAGCAATTTTTAATGTTAACCTATGAGGAAAACTGCAATTTTTTGTTCTGAATTAATAAAAATGGTGATGTTAAAAGTATTAAATGTCTCACTTTCTTTATTGATATATATCACTTTTTCACAAGTTCTTACTTTCAATTGAAATGAATTATGAAAATAAATTTGTAATAAAAATTTTAACAATTTGTAATTTGCTCATAACTTTATCGGCATCTCGTACAGCAAGTCAGTTTATCTTGAGGTCTAGCAATGGTGCTGTCGCAGACATCTGAACAGTTACAAAAAAGGATACGTGCGTTGTACGAGTAGTGACATTGTGCGATCATCTGAACCATGGTTGAATAAAATAGATTAGTCAGATTGGATCAGGAGGAAACAAGCAATCTTAGGATGTGTCTAAAAAGTCCGACCGGTCGCCAACAGGTTACGTGGTACGATCGGTGGCCGTTTGCTTTCGTTCGTTTGTTCATGGACATCGCGGTTGTGAGCATTTTGCTTCAAAATGGCGTCGCAGCAAGGTTCCTCATCATATTTCGCTATCTCCTTTCTCCAAAATATAGTTATTACGTATCGGGCACTCTGAACACTTGAATTTTCTACTTTCGTCCGCCATTTTGATTCTACTCACCGAGGCAGCCGACCGGTCGTTACTTTATGAATCGACGGTCGTCCGAATCGGGAGAAAATTTAAAATGAATAAAGCCAACTACGTATGCCTGCATCATTCCCGCGTGGATCGGAAATTTCGAGTCAGTCACTGGTGGCTCCTAAACGAGTTTTGCGACGGGCTTTGACCGTTCGCAACCGGTCGGACTTTTAGACAAACCCGTATCTGTAACGTCAAAGGTTCCACATGGAATGCGGAAGCGAAGTGAAAATCGCAACAAAGTAAAGTCTAAATACCGATTACATATATTTATTTTTTTGGAAAACGACGGATAATCGCAAGTGCAATGAAATATATATACAGGGTGTTTTTGAATTGAGTACAGATTTTTTGGGAGATGATAGAAGAGGTCCTTAGAAGTATTTTTTGTCATATGAACATGGGGTCCCCGCAGCTCCGTTTACTTACAATACAATATGTTGGCATAAATGCCCTTTTTAACAAGACAACACACAGTCAAGCGGTCTCGGTGAATCCACATTCTCCTGACATCTTTTGAGCGTTTGTGGGACATGATTGGATGTGAAATTTACGCTCTCCAACGATCTGGAAATGGAGGTAAACTTTGGTGAATACCACATGAATCACAATATCCCAGGACAATATTCAGGCACTTATTGATCCCGTTCCACGCCTCGTCAATAAATATATCGCTCCACATCGTGGGCCTGCTAATTACTAAACCTCCTGTGTGTATTCAGCCACTAGGAATGTTTTTGCTTGAAATTAAGCATTTTCCTTATGTTTTCTGATTTGAATTACTTTCTCTTTGGAGTAGGATGTATTAACGTAGATGAAATTGCTAAGGAAAAGTACGATTGCGCGGTTATGTGGCCTGTTTAAGTTTAGTTTTAAAAATTTAGGGCCTACGATTAAAGATTCTGCGTAGAACTGCACGTGTCTAAGCGATTGTATCGAATTGTAGAACGTATTCCTTCTTTCTTTAGGAAATACTAATCTCGCTTCCTCAGGAATTAGAATTTTATGAACTGTTTAAATCCATTAAAATGAACCTGGAATGAGTAGGAAGATATCATTAAAGTTGTTTGAATCCTTTCAAATTTCCTAAATTATTCTGAAATTTTATGAATTATGAATCCTATATAAACGTAAGAGATCGAATTGTATCAGAATGACGTCATCTCGTCCATGTGAATGAATACACATATAAAATTAAATTTCGACAAACGAAGAAGTGGACAATGGATGAATTGTTTATGAAAAGGCAACTACTATAAAATATTTGGAATATTATTTTGAACTGCACGATTTCTGTTGCCTAAAAATAACAAAAATAAATTTCTAAATAATTCGTTTCCCACTAGATATACTGTTGGCAAATTCACTGAATATATCATCCACAAAATCACTAATCTGACAGGTGACTGGCAGAATAGGCCAGACGGATTTCCTCTAAAATTAATATAATTTAAAATTACATGAATATGAATTTAGCCGTTTGAATATATCTAGATCAATATATAGATGAACACACTGCGCAAATATAAGCGTTGTAATTTATGGATTTGGATATTTGCAAAATGAAATATACGCGTCATAGAATTTTCACACAATAACTCTTGATTTATTAATGTTCCAATAATAAAAGTGGTTTTTGAAGGCCATTAATCGGATAATAATCTTAATGCCATTATCCATTTTAGTCTATATCCATTTGTGAGACCGGTGATGAATTCTGCTTGTATAATTTGAATTTCGTTTATATAATAATTATAATAATAATCGTTATTTCTTGAGTTGTATTAAGGTCTACTTTTAAAAAACTGATATATAGAGGGGGTGTTTGAATAATAAAAATATATTCTTTATCGATAATTTAAGCTTTAATTTTAGAATTTTCCTGCTCTTATGATCACTGTATAAAAACTTGTTTATAAAACTCGATGTATTGGATTAGGATATAAAAGAAAAACTGGTTATGAAAATAGAAGTTCTAAAGACCATGTGATTGCCACCCCCACAACTCCGACCCCACTGGGACAATTTGGCCCAAATTCGTAGGAATGTAGAATTTGCCTAGAGGAATCTGCACACCGAATTTCACTCCTTTACATAACTAAATACCACATAGATCATTTGGTCCCCTCTAACTGCGACCCCCGTAATTCCGACCTCTCTGCACCAATCATAAAAAAACTAAATAGTGAATGTGGGCGTGCTAACCGTAAGCTACATTTCGAATTTGTTTCGAGTCACTTGATCGGAGTCAGAGAGGACAAAAGATCTGTGGTATTCAGGTACGCAAATGAGTGAAATAAGGTATGCAGACTCCTCTAGGCACGATCTGCATTATTATAAAGTTTAGACCAAATTGTTTTAGTGGGTCGAGTTCTGGGGGTGGCAGTCACTTGGTTTTTAGAACTGTAGCAACATGTGATATGTCATTCGTTCAGAAATGTTGAGAAAGGAAAAAAGATAGATCTTTTACATTTTCTAAATAGTATGTTCGAGAAAATTAATTTTTGATTAAAAACTTGGAGGGAGGGATTAAAACGTGCAGATAAAAGGATAGAAATAGATGACAGCAGGGCTTCCGCTACTTTTCTATACCCTCCTCGGGGGGAATTAATTTCTTGTTGGCCGAGGACGACGAGGATTTTTTCAGGGGGGAAATCCTGAGATCACGCACTTCCTTCGGAAGGGAAGCAAAGCCGTTGGTCCCGTGTAGTCTTTTGCCGTCTGCACGTTAAAGAACCCTTGCGAGGCAAAATTTGCGGCCCCTATATCGACGTCCTGAAATGACCATAGCAGTTGAAAAGGACGTTAATACCAAACAAACCAAACCCAAACCAATTTCTTGTTATTTAATCTTCATTGTTACTTATCTTCACCTTCTTTCACATTGTTAATTTAAATTTTATTTCAAACTGTTTATTTAATGTTTTTATTATTATTTAAAAAACTGAAGCTAGGGGAAGGCTTCTCCCTGAAAACATTATTTGCTAATTTGTAAAAAAATCTTTCTATATACAGGGTGATTCAAATCGTGTGTAAAACAATTTAAGGGGGTATTATAGAGGTCAAGGTAAACACAAAAAGTCCTATGAACATGGGTCCGAATTTCAACGATAACTGAGATATGAACAGAAATAAAAATGCCACCACCAACATCAACAAGTTAATAACTCAGGTTCTGTAAAGCCTAGATTAATGAAATTTGGAGGAATAACAGGGTACATAAAACTGTGCGTACCGTTAAAATTTGATCGAATTCCAACAAGAAGTTTCCAAGGTACTCATTCAACATCATAACACGTGTTCACTTGTGAGTTCTAACCAGCACTTGTTACAATTTTGACTGCGTAACTCATTTGTGAGCATTAAAAAAATTTTTTTTCGAATTTTCATTAAGAATTTTTACTATATTAATTCTAAGCGTTTTCATGTGTTTATTTTTAAGATATTGCAAAATTTAATCAAAAAAACAAAGAGTCAGAGCCACGCCGGGGTTATCATCTAGCTTATTTGGTAGCACAGCAGATCCAAACATTTCATAAAAATACATTTTGATTATATTCTGTGTGAATGTAAATATTTTGGAAACTGAGATACTGATAATGCGATGACTGAACGTTCGTTTCCAAGAATTATTAATAATGAGCATAAAATGATGATGCAGTGACAGGAGGCAAAGGAGTCAGACATGTCTCCCTTGAGCTCCCTAACTAACGTCCAGATGACTGGCAAAAATTTATGTGCCTGGAAAGGAAAGAGAAATAACGAGTATTGGTCAGAAAAACTCTGCAGCTAAAACAGAAAAAGCTATACGGGTATTGGAAACATCTGAACAACGGGAGTTTCGAATAGAGCAAGAGGGTATAAGAGCTTCTACGTCAAGGGCAAGAAAAACTTGGGTCTAAAGTATCCAGTGACGTTCCCCGGTGGTGAAGATGGATATCATTTTAATCTGAGGCAAGTCAACAACAGGTAAAAAAAGTCCCGGTATATCACATAGAATTCCTGTTTTTCGGATTTTTCACAGAATGGATAGTCCCTTCGCTCTGTGTTATATTCATTAAGTTATTATTTAACCAATTTGGATTTATAATTTAACTTCTTGAGATTGTTCTGTTTACCTACAAGTGTAATTATCCCAGGCAACGCCGGGTCCTCTGCTAGTATTAAATAAAACTCCGACATCTATATTTCAACGTCATCATCAGTAAAAAATTACTTATTTTGGAATTCTACTTAAAAAGGTTCTGTTCTAAAAAATTGGATCATCAGTGGAAAATTATCAAAAAAACTCACTTCAATTTGGACAACAAACAATTCCAAATTTGTGATGATAATTCTACTAAAGGAAGCACGTACAGTCGGGTGCAAAAAGGTTTTTTACCTGCTCTGTAGGAACTGAGCTTACCGGATGTTGATCGGTTGCAACATCAGATACTTTTACTGAGAGTCAAGGCAGATTAGACTGGACTGTCCCTTCTGAATGAAAATAGGGTAGCAGGTAAGCGCTTGGGATGTGCTATTCACGTGCTCAACTATGGCTTAAATCTAAACCTTTCTGCACCCGACTGTACATCTGTATGTTGTGTCAGAATAAGAATTGTTAAGTAAAAGTAATCAAGACGGGCGATATTAGGAATCACATAATTAGTGGCGGGTGATATTTGGAACATGTCTTTTTCATTTAATGTCACCATCTTGTACAGGGTGAGGCATTTCTCTTGAGACAACTAAATACCTCGGAAACTAAGCATTGTACGAAAAAATGTCCAAAATCAAAAGTGAATTATTTCACGGGGGAAATTCATTAGTTAAAAAATTACCCCCCCCCCCCTTGTGAGGAAGGCTGGGGGGGATGGGGGTAACTTTGAAATCTTAAATAGGAACCCCTATTTTTAATGGTATATTCAGATTGCACACAATATTCGAATGTAGACAATATTCAGATTGCACACAAATGTTTTATTCTTGGTGTTTTTTCAATTGATCCAACCGTTTAGGAGATAAAGGCCCTGAAAGTGTGGAACTTTTAAAGTTTTGAACCCAATTTTATCGATGAAGACAAAGAGATAGAGAGTGAGTCTTATAGATATTTCTATTTTACTTTTTAATGGTCTTTAAGAATCCGAAGTCAGAATTTCAAAAATCCAATATCTTTCAAGAAACACGCATAGGCTCTGTCTCCATAGGACTGCTGCCCCCAAACGTTTACTTGTGCACTATAAAATTTTAAATATAAGAACTTAATCTTAAAACCATTAATAAATGTATAATGTAACGATAGCAATGTGCTTTTAGATCCAAAACTTATTTCTGTTTAATATTTTTAAAAATCTCCATAAGTGGGTGACATTTGGGCAAGGTAGGTGCCTTAAGCATACAAAAGCAGCGATAATTTAGAAATGATTCATTTAGAAAAAAAATGAATTAAAATTCTTTAGATGGAAACTCTTATAAATCTAAGTTGTATGAATGGAGGTTAGATTTAGGCCTAGGAAATAAGATAATCGAAGTGCAGCTGTAATCACGTAAGAAACGAATATAGCTACCGAGTTAAGTCTGCCTTTCTATGAAGTTTTCGAGTTTTAGTAAGAAGCTATCTCATTCGATAGACTCGAACGGGGAATCCGCACGTGCTCTTCTTAATTACGGACCCGTAATATTTGGAGTTCGACATGACACACGCCCTCGACCAAGAATAGTCTTACACGATAAAAGGGAGGGCAGTAGCAATAACCGAGCGCGCACGTAGCTCCAATTGAAAGCCACACTGTAATTAGAGTGGACTAATGAAATCACTTTGTAATCTCGTATATTATTGGATGGCTCCTGCGGAGGAAGGGATACAGACTCTGACAAGCTATGACAAATACGATAGAAGCAATCGGAAAGATACGTGGGTGGTACGTTTTTATTATTAAGGCTAAATTTTTATTTGTCTTTGTTATTTCTAAATGAATTGCTTTTTAAATAAAGTGTACATTTTTACGCTTTTGCTGGGTTTTTTTTTTTTAAAGGAAAATGGAATCGAATTTCTGTGCAGACAATATGTTGGCATTTGTCCCCCTTGCAATCTGTTGACAATCGATATTAATCTGCATATTTTCTTGCCAGCTTGGTTTCCCCTTAAGGTTAGAACGGAAAGTAGATGAGTGGACCCGTTCTGGTCTCGAAATGAAATCTGGCAAAGCTAAAACCCATTAAAGCTAACAACTCGTCGATACTTTCCTACAATTTTTTTAGAAAGTGTTTTGAGCAGGTTAACTTCTCGTGCTAGAAGATTTCTTTAATATTTTGTACTTTTACTTAAAAATTTATTTGAAGTGTAGTCAATAAAATGTAAATAAATAAAAAAAAAATGGCCAAGATTTTCAAGTAGATTTACAGCGGTTTGATGTAGTGTCGACTTTAAAACAGAGTGCGCAGGTGTACTCTATAAAATTTATGAACCATATAAATTGTCTTTCCCGTTTTAAAAGTTAAAGAATGGAAAAAAGAAACGAAAAAAAACGCGTTTTGGGATTTCGTTGAAAAATTTAATATCATATCCGCTAAAAGTGCAATAAGCCTGTTTGCAGGTGTCTTCATAAAAAGTTGTACTTTAGTAATCCTCCAAAATTCATAACCACTGCAAGAAGAAATCCGTTTTTTGTATCTTTAACAGCTTCGGCGTATAGAGGAATTTACAGGGAAGAATACTTTTGCACATTTGTACGAATTTTCTTATTGTACTTATAAATATTAATACCGACTAAAGTTTACATGGCTGAAAAAAGAAATCATAAATCGAAACGCATTGGTCCTTCAAGAACTTTATTATAAATTTACTAAATGTGTTTAATTTGGTGTACAATTAATTGTATGTCCGGAAAAAATTTATTACTTTGAAATATTATTTGTATTTGGTAAACAGTTCAACGTGTACACTGGCTGACAAAAAAAGTGAAGCACCCAGAAGGAGTGGTTGAAAGTGAATGTGACTTTATTGTACTGATTACAATATGGGATGAAACCGACAACGCCGTTGGCGGTACAGGTGGAAGGTTGGCGCCAGGTCAATAGGGTGTGGCACCCCCTCTGGCCCCAATGCATGCCCTTATGCGGTTCGGAATGGTGTCAAACATCCTTTGGATCCTCTCCTGAGCAAGTCAGTCTACAGTTGTTGCAGCTCTTCCTCCAGATCCCGCAAATTGGTACTGGGAAGGAGTCGCCTTCCAATATCCCACACGTGTTCAGTGATGGAGAGATCCGGGGATCTTGCTGGAAACATGCTGTAAGCAATCCATAGACACACGTGCTGAATGTGGGCGTGCATTATCTTGTTGGTACAATGTCCCAGGGTTCTATGCCAGAAGGGGTAGGACGTGCGGGCGCAGAATGTCTGTGACGTATCGCTGTGCCGTTAAAGTCTGCCGAAGCACTATTAGAGTGACCTGAACGCATATCCAATGGCTCCCCGTAGTGTGATGGCAGGGGTACGCCTGTGTGTCTCTCCACAATATGGGAGGGCTGTGCCCTCTGTCCTCGACGCCGCCATACGCGAACACGATGGTCATCGGAGGTCATGGAGAAGTGGGACTCGTCACTAAACATGATACGACGCCATTCGTCCTCTGTCCATGCCTCCCGGGCAAGTCACCACTCTAAGCGCAGGCGTTGGTGTTGTGGTGTTAATGGCAACCGACGCATAGGACGGTAGGACCCTAATTCGGCGGATGCGAGTCGTCGAAACACTGTGCTGGAACTCACGGGGTGTCGTAGAGTCTCCAATACATGTTCGCGGATGACGGGTGCCTATCTATGGAATTCCTTAATGCGGTCCCCCCTTGCGGTGGTGTTTGTTGGTCGACCCGAACTTGCACGACGTGCATGGGTGCTCTCATGTACCCATTGATTCCAACATCGGGTCACTGTGACATCTGAATGGCCCACATGCCTGGCAATTGCACGATACGACCAACCAACCTCACGTAGTCCCACAATGCGGCCCCTAATTGGTGGATAGGATGTCTAATGCGTCTGCGAGGCATCGCGGGTGCTTTGTACAGTACAGTAATCCTCTCTAAACGTCTTGCGTAACTGTCGGACTCACAGCAGTTGACTGGTAACAACAACATGGCGGTGACATCATGAATGCACTCTGGTGAGCGTTCTAGACATTACAGATCCTTGTGAATGTAATCGTTTACTCACACATCAATGGTGTGCATGTGTACCGAAATAGAATAATATTGGATCCCTTCTTCTGGGTGCTTCACTTTTTTTGTCAGCCAGTGTACTTGTTTTGGTATGCTAAATAGATGCATTTAATTATAAATTAAAGATCCTCTGTAGCTTTAATTAGATGCGTTAGGGAGCTTTTTGTAGAATTCTTGTGGATCCTCTGTGGACGAATTTATTGGGATATTATGAAATGGAGAATTCTCTGTATTGTCTATCTTGATGAAGTTGATGGAGGCCTTGCAGTATATAGCGGGAAAGAAATCACAGAGGGCCCATCTGGATTATATTTACACTGCTGCCCCTCTATGTCGCGAATGTTGGGAGCCAAGATTTCACCGCCCGCGACATAGCGAATCGCAACATAGTGAGTTTGTTGTTCCGCGACAGATGGCGTCGCCTTCAATAGCACTATGTTCAAATAACGATAACACGTTCATTTCATCTTTTATAGGTTTTAGTGGCATACTAATTTAAGTAATAAAATTTTCTCATTAATGCATATTTATCACACATGAATCTTTTTAAATATAAAAATAGAAGAAGAAAAAACAACATACGAATCGTATTCATGATGAATTTTGAACATTGACAGGGAATCGTTATGTCCAGCTGCTTGGTGACCTTCATGTTCTAGGGGCCAATATCACTCGCGATTGATTTGAGGAGCATGAACTCCATCGAAATCACTCGTATATTTGGGATATTATCGAATGATCCATCGTGCACAAGAGCCTGCACCTAAAATACTCACGCAATTATGGACCGATATCGAGACTGCATGGCTGAACATCTATTCAGAGGACTTCCACCGACTGGTAGAGTCCATGCTATGTCAAGTTGCTGCACTTCACCGGGTAAAAAGAGGTCCTACATGATATTGAATACTTGTCTCATGACTTTTGGCACTTCACTGTATATATTACGCACACTAAATTACTCTTTACAATTTCTTAGATTATTTAAAAAAAAAATGGTATAAAAATTCTGGATTTTAGTATTATATTCATTTATGGTGACGGATAGAAATGAGCTTTGAAGTTTCAGCTCAACCTACTTTAGAAAGGATTTCGATGGTGTTTAGACAATAGTTAAGATTCAATATTACTTCAACGCGACAATATTCTAGATCATTTGAAAGACGCTGAAAATACTTTTGAGAGAAAAGTAATAAAATTTTTTAATAGAGTTAATTTTTTTCTTAGATACATTTGATACAACTAAGTCTCCTTAAATTATAAAAGATTTCGCTTCGTAAATTAGGTGCGACTTTGACGATTAACTGGATTACTTTTAAGAAAAAAAATCCCCATGTTAATGTTTGGCAGTAGGGTCTTTAGTTGTTGGCAATTTAACTTTTCTATTTTAATCCGATTTAATTAACAAGTTTTATGGATCTCGAATAAAATGCCATTTGCCGGCAAATCTAAGCTTATTTTTAGTGGTTATTGTCGTCAGCGTAAAATGAGCAAAGCCCATCTGAAAGTTGATGCCTAATGAAGATAGGAAAAAGCAAAGCGTTTGCTGTGGGTGTTTTCGGTAATCCTGTTTTGTTTCCGTAATGCACAAAGACATTAAAAGGTAGGCAAAAGAACCAGGTAGTCTCGATTCCCCTTTTTATTTTCTAATTCAATGTCCCTTCAATGTCTCCAGGAAATGGTCGTTTCCTTTTAGCCGTCCATTGTTTCGCTCAAGAATGACGGCGACTACAAAAGATTTATAACCGCCCGAAAAGCTCGTTATTTTATACAGATAATTAAGAAAGCAATGAGCCATGCCTTTTTGTATCTTCCATCAGATGATGATGATGGTAGTGGTGGTGGTGATGATAATGATGATGAGAAACAACCGCTTGGACTCAACAGCTTTCTTCCATTCTCATCAGTTTGATGTTTTTTTGTTTCCTCTCGCTTCTTTCTTTTCTCTTTTCTTTCCCTTTTTGGAAATGGCAGTAATTGTTGGCAAGCATTCAAATGTCAGTCTATAGAGTTCCGTCGCCCTCAAATAAAATAACATGTCACACACTTTACTTCTTCCTTACACAGCCTCTCCAATCCTATACGAGCTATCGCCAAATACATAAAAGTGAGGAAGTATATAAGAAAAAAGTCTTAATAAAAAATATCAAGTGAGTCAATGATATAGTTGAACACAAAAGATTAACTTCCTGGCTTCTTTCAAGGAAAGAAATTCGTGTAGTGCATTAGGAGTCTTGAAGTAAAGACCGATTATAAGCAGTTTTCTTTAATTAAAGCGCATTTATTAATTTAGTCTTCGTTACTTGAACATTTCATTAAAAACGTGAGCGCTTGGCATTTAGTAGTGCTCCTAACATTTAATCTGGAGGAAAAAATTAAGCTTCTCTTACGTCTGAATATAATACCAAATCCACTGGAACAATCGATAATTGCATATGTTCAGCTCAGAATTTTACAAAAATATACAGGGCGACTCAGTAATAGAGTTACTTTACAGTTAGCCATACTTTACAGAATTTAGAGAATATAATTCAGAGCGGAAAGTTCACGAGCCATCTTTTGATTTGAGGGTTTGTAAAATATAACGCTTTAAAGATTTTTGACGTCACTTCTTGCCGTAAGATCGATTTTTGTTTTGTCGCCAGTGGTCGAATGAAGGATGTCAAAACTAACTGTTTAAACAAAATAAAGCTGACTTAGTAACGAAAATCGACCAAAGAATAAACATTGAGCAAGTAAATAAGAGCTAGATATACGACTGCCATTTCAAGACCGGAATTTAAAGTCCGACTTTGCCCATTGACTAAAAAGTTGTGTACATTTGCTGGATGGCTTGCTTCCTCAGAGGATTGTTAGGAATCTATGCTAACAATTAACATATTTAAATGTGGCGCGCGCGTTCATTTCACATGAGATATCATGTGGAGTAATGTTAGAGCTGGCATTAAAATAGTTAGTATTCAAACAGCAAGCTACAGGGTCGAGTCACATTATAATGACAACACCCTACATTTGTTTTCGGGGTTGCCTAGCCAAGGAACTATGTCACGTGTTGGGAATTGGTTAGATGACTATGTAAGGTAGGTTCCTTATGTTAAGAACATATCACTCATTGCCGCAATGGGTAAGAAACGTGATTTATCAGATCTGGAAAATGGTATGATAATCGGCTTTCGGGCCAAGGGTGGCAGTATTTCAGAAACCGCGCAGTTTAAGTGTACCATGACTGGGAAAATGGGACCGTTCAGAATAAACGGTATGGGAACTATGGAGCACCACGTGCCATTGATGAGAGAGGTGAACGTCGGCTGCGAAGGTGTGTGAAGGCCACCGAAGAGCTACAGTGGACCAACTTATGAAACATGTCTCTAAAACTACAGTACAGAGGGCCCTGCTACGTATGGGCCTCCGCAGCAGACGGACGGTCACCGCACCCATGCTGACGAAGGTTCATCGCCAAAAAACGGCTTCAATTTGCCCAACAGTATAGGAACTGGAATACTTCTGACTGGAAACAGGTTGCCTTCTCCGATGAGTTACCATTTCTATTCCACAGAAGTAACGGCCGTTGGCCGGTGAGGCGAGAAACTTCCGAGAACAAGCATCCTGCAACCATTGTTGGACGAATCCATGCTGGTGGCGGCGCCGTCGTGGTGTGGGGAGTGTTCTCATGGCATTGTCTGGGCCCACTGATACCTGTGGAAGGCACTCTCAACCGATTCGGTTATTTATCCATAATTGCAGATCAAGTACATAATACATGGCGACTGTCTTCTCTCAGAGGGGAATGGCACGTTCCAGTAAGACAATGCGGCGTGTCATACGGCTGCAATCGTCCGGGGTTGGCTTGAGGAACACGACTAAGAGTTCCAAGTACTACCCGGCTCCCTAATTCCCTAGACCTCAACCCAATCGAGAACCTTTGGGATCACCTCGATCGTCATGTGCGTGCTATGAAACAGCCCTTCAGCAGCTATCGGATGCTTTACAGTCTACAGTTACCAGTAGAAACCTACCAGAATCTTATTGACTCGCTCCCACGCCGTCTAGCTGCTGTCCGTGCCGCTAAAGGCGGTTATTCGGGATATTAGCTGGTGGTCATAATAATGTGACTCGACTCTGTAACAACATTGAGTTATGCCACCAAAAATTGACTATCAAATAACATAACAACCCTTTCCGACATCAAATTCACCTGTTCCGAAATTATGAAAGCATGCAAGAAGCGAGGCTTTGTAGTTTCCAAGAAAATGATATCAAGTGTACTAAATAACATTGGCAAAACCAGAATCCGCCATTTCTGAGGGTAAAAAACAGGCCAGTCTGAGATCATTCACTAGTCATATTTCTGACGCCGTTCGGGCTCTCGTAACCGAATGTAACATACCAACACAACGGGCCATTGCACAAAAGATAGGGACATTTGTGCACATGGTAAACACAATTATCAGTCGTGATTTACAAGACCCAGGTTCATAAATCATTGCCAAGCCATGTTCAAGAGCGACGGATCAACTGCCGTAAACTCTATGAACGAAACCTGGCGGATGAAAAGTGAATAATCATATAATCATATAAAACGAGCATTTCGTCTAGAAATCGTGTATATCAAAATTGAAATACAGTGTGGCCCAAAAAGCTGATAACGTTTTAATTAATGAACAAATCATAATGATATTTTAACATGTTCATTTTGGCATAATGCTGAAATGTTTCCAATCATAAAATATGTTCATTAATCTTTTCATTAATAAAACCGTTATCAGCTTTCAAAGTGAGTAAGTTATTTTTGAGCCACCCTGTATTTACGAGAAAAGAAGACAGCCGAAATTAACAAAGTCTCTGTGCATTTATCCACCAGACTGATATTTTTTCTCCAAATTGAGAAACGTTTAGGTACAACTGAAGAAGCTTCTGGTGAGGCCACTCGATAATCGAGACAGATACCTGTTCACACTTGTAGAGAGTTCTAAAATTCTATATAAATAAGTTAACAAACTGATTTTCATCGAACCCACTTGGAACGAAGATTTTTTTCAAAATTGTGTCGCTTTTACCAAACCCAATTACGTGATCAAAACCCAGAGATTAAGCGATTATACTTGTCTGGCCTGTAAACGATAGATTTTGCTTCATTCCAAATATCAAGAAGGGCCTCCGATTACGTTAGCCACTTGTTGCAGAAAATTTTTTTTCTCGATGAGCACTCGAAGTTGTATTGTGGGAAGAGCAAGAGATGGTATTTGTGCTTGTGAAGATCTACAACTTGAAATTTTCGAAAAGTCGCCATCTTGGTTCGAGTTTTGGAAAACTCTTTCAAGTGTGAACGCAAAACTTTCTAAAAGTGGGCGGGTTTTCTGTAACTGTGGGTCAAATATGAACAAGGCAAAAAAGAAACGCAGGTGTCCTCTCTGGAATATATCGGTAAAATTTTCCCAAACGTTAGGAAGCTCTGCTAAGAAGCAACTAACATTTCGCTAACATGATTTCTGTGCAGGACTCGTTTTGATTTTTTTGGATGTGTAAATACAAAAAATAATAGAATATTATTGATTTCGAAGCTCCTTTGCACCCTATTTAATTTGACACGTCCGAACAGACCGGAAAAGTGCGTTCCTCTAGATCGAAAGGGTGGTGCGTGAAAGTTTTTCGTTTATTTTATTAATTTTGAGTTCGAAAACTTTTTGTATACAGACTGTTTTTGAATGATCTGTATACACTTTCAGGATATGTTCCAGGAACCAAAACAAGCAGAAAATGTCATATGAACTTGGTGTCGAAACCGCTTCGTTTTAGAGTTAGAGGATGAGTCAAATGAAAACCGCAAAATGTTTAAAGGCGGCCTTTTTTAAACGCTGCTGTGACATTGTTTGCTTGTCTCTACTTTCCTGTCACCTGCCGGATATTTCTGCAACTCATTTTTAAAGGATCTGCAGAATTACAACACTGTGGGGCGAAATTTGGAATTTTAATTACAATTTTGCGATTTTCATTTGACTCACCCTCGTATAAAGGTTTGAAGGTGTTCTCTAGTAAAAGAAGAGTTAGGAGAATTCAAAGAACCGGAGGCTATTTTGAACCTTTGCTATGGCATTTGCCTTGGTATATCTTTCTCTGCATATGGCATTTGCCCTGTTATACTTTGTATAGCATTTGCCTTTGCCAACAAGTGTATGTCTTGTTATATCGTAGATAACACAAGTTTGCAACTCCTATACGCTTTAACGTTAATTTCTTCTACTTAGGCCCTGGAACAAGTTTGTACAGACCATTCAGAAACAAAGTTGTATGCGACCATAGAATTTATCGTTACATACACTGGAATCTAATGCTGTCGCTCTTGAGCTTTTTGTAAAGCTTCTTAATCTAAACTGGCTATACAATTGATATTATGCTTCAAAGTATTAGTTAAAGAATTGATAAAAAAATTTTCAATGGACAGTTATACAAAATATACAAAACATAAAAATTTCCCTGATAGGAAGGAGAATACTTGTAGTCGATTTTGTTGAGCGGTCATCGATTAGTTGAAAGGAATATTTGCCGTGATGATAGCAAACAAACATTAATAACGTTTAATCTCGTTTCCGAATGTTTAATCAGCGAAAAAATCCATAGACACGCGGAACGATAGGAAATATAGGACTCGCACTATTTATAAAGGGAGCACATATTGATCTTTTGTGGATTAGTGGTCTCTACATTCCTCTATTTATTCTAAAACATACGTAGTTGAACTTCTGTATAAAGCCTGAAAGACGCATTTCGTTTAATTCGATATTGTATATAATATTTAATATATGTTATCAGATTTGAGAACAATAAAAGTGGTCGTATGGACATAGAATATTTCGAAAAATTGATTATCGGCTTTAACAGATTTTATAAACGATTGGCTAGTATTTGCCGCAAAAATCTGAATGGTAGGCTGGTATACTAATGCCGAAATTAAAATCCAATCATGGATGAAATTTATGAAAAATTGATTGGTTAGCATATGTAATAGTTATCTTTCGTAATTCATCTTCTCATTTCATAGCTATTGAAGTTTTATTTATTTTTCTTTGTCGCTTCGTGCCAGGTTTTAATATAGACGCGGCCGTGCAAATGAAAATGTTAAACGCGTATTAAAGGGAAATCGATAACCAGTTCAAGTAAGCCCTTATGTTTTAAAACAGCTTCAAACAGTGCACATTGGGGTTTTATTATAATACCCAAAGATGCTCAGATGGTTTTTTACTACTGATATTTTATAACTGGGTGTGCGTCTATCAATTTCTTTAGTATGTACTAAACACATAAAATAACGTGAAAGCGGTGCCGTGCACAAATCGAGAGCAGAAAAACAATCTCAAATTTTGATGGAATGTGCAAACCATAAAAAGCCCTTCTTCAACTAAATTGGTTAGCTCATATTATTTGTTCAGCTACAAAACTGAAGCTGCGTTCGGTGGCCCCATAAAAACTCTCGGTGCAATCTTCGCCAAGACATCCTTACGACCCAGGAGTTGTACAACAGGGCCGCAAATTTATTGGCCGTAACTATTATTTTAGGACAAGTCATGAAGTAGGCTAGCCTTCTCCTCCTCCTCCTAATGTCATTCGAGGAAAAAAAAATTAATACCAATAAATATATCCTATCTCCTAATTAATGTAGCGTACGCTTTCAGTTCCTTTATCGATGGCCTTGTATTTAATTCACTCATCTAATTGATTTTTAATAAGGGACAGTTGAGAAGGAGGTTTAAATTTATTTCGAAAAATGCATATTGTTTCATTTGTTAATGTTAATACAGCAGCAGGTAAATAAAATTACAGGTTTCAGTTTACATCTGTAAATATCTAGCTCAGGAAATCAGCTGCTCATTTAATTTGAAACTGTTACTGTAAGCTTGTAGTTCTCAGGGACTAATGCTACAGAAAAACTTTGTATGTAGACAAAAATCACAGGAGATAAGGAGAGATTTCTAAATTCCCCTTAAATTTCTCATCCTTTGTTAAATTGTTGGGTTTTTTTTTATAGAAAAGGAAACAACCCTTCGAACCCTGCTATAGCAAACTTTGCTTGTAACGAGCCCCCAGATATAACGAACGAAATTTGTAGTCCTATCCAATTTCCTATAAATATAGGCCTAAGGTTATTTTATACGACTGAAAGGAACCGCCAAACACATGATAATCGGAAAAAACGGGTATGTGCTTAAGATAACACGACCGCAGTGAGAACTTCTATGGCGATTGTAATATATATTTAAATGATATAAATATTATGGATGTTATTACTTGGACGAATCAGGAACAAACCTGAAATTAATATTGTATATGTATAACACCATTTATTTTCATTCGTTTTCTCATTAGATCTACACTTATAACTATGTATCAAGTCTCTGTTGAATTTTGCTGTTGATTTTGTAAATCATTATCTTCTTCAATTTTATTAAAAATCAAGGAAAGAAACAATGGGTTTGTGATAACTAAAATACGAGATAAATAGTTTTGATTCACGAAGGCCGATGATTTAAATTGTACCATATGGTACATCGGCCTTGGTGGCTCAGTGGTTGCGTGATTGCCTCTGGTGTCCGAGTACGCGGGTTCAACCCCGGCCAAAGACGACGAGGATTTTTTCAGGGGGAAAATCCTGAGATCACTCACTTCCTTCGGAAGGGAAGTAAAACCGTTGGTCTCGTGTAGTCGTTTGCCGGCTGCACGTTAAAGAACCCTTGCGAGGCAAAATTTGCGGCCCCTATAAGCTAGTGAATGCCCACCTGGTGAAGGATAAATCTACTAGATTTGGAAGAGAAACGCAATGCTTACATTGAGTTAACTGGTATTTAAGAATTTTAAATTAGTTTTTTTATGAAACAATTTACTGCTTATCTTTTGGAGCTAATACCATAAAAAAGGGAAGTAATTAGTTGATTCAAAGCATATGGATTCTGTGAACGAAGAAATTCATAGCAGTTTCAGTGTTATTACCGGACAATGCCTGCCTCAAACAAGCATAAATAAACCAACTTATGAAATCATATTAAAGTGAGTGCTAACAAAATTTCATTGTGACTTAAACAGCGAAATTTGGGAAATATTAAACATCCACTAGACAAAGACTACTTTTGTTGACCGTGAAATCCCGCTGAAAGCGTTGAACTTTTCTGAGAGTCACATTGGATACATCGAACAGTTGGAATGTAATCAGGATGACTGGGATGATCGTTTTATATTCTACCAATGAAATGATATCTGCATACATACGAGCTTGAGGTGGGCATCCATTCCTCACCTGTAATTCTATTGAGCATATTGTTCAATCATAATTAAACAATTAATATTTTATACGTATGATCTAGTATCTAGTACAGAGGGTAGATTATCGGAAGCGATAATCTGCGGCACCTACTCCTCTACGTATGATACTGAATTAATATTTTATTTGATTAAAAACAAATTTTACGTTTCACAAACTGGACCCATTTCTGCCTCCGTTCAGTTTCCCATAGCCTGGACGGGAACTTGTAGAAATGAATTGGTTTTTCCTGCTTTTTTGGCAGTTTTATACGTATAATACTACACTGCAGTTGTTATTTGGCATGTTTAAAGTTAATTGATATACCTACAATTTAGCACAAAAGTAATAACTAGTTTATTTTTGCCTTTTGTTTTACCTTGTGCACGCAAAGCAAAGGAGCTCTCCCGAAGCTAGCGCAAAACGCTCACCAGAGTCCGCACACTCTGCGCTTGCAGCTAGCTTATAACGCCGTCCTAAAATGATCATAGCTGTTGAAAAGGACGTTAATACCAAACAAACCAATCCAAACCATATGGTACCATAGAACACGTGCTATTAAACCAATAATGAGTATCATTAATTACACGCTATATTCATGCATGATATATCGTTACGAGTTATTTGATATTATTACCATGTCTCTGGATTGAAAGATTTAAATAGTACCATATAATACCATAGAACACTTGGCACTAATTCTATTTTCTTTAATTACACGCTATATTCATGCATGACACATCGTTGCAAGTTGCTTGATATGTTACAGACCATTCTTTGCATTGAAAGTACCATATGGTACTACAGAGCACGTATTACTAAACCAATTTCGAGTATCTTTAATTACTCGATCGACTCATTTATGACACGCCGTGACGAGATGTTTGAAATATTGCATGTCATATATTAGCATTGAATATTTTAAGGGGGTATCATAATCGTATCAAAAAATGAATGTGAAAAAGTTAATTCGTTTTCAAGTTATCGTACTAAATAATAAGCTCCCTACAAATAAAGAAATCCTTTTATTTAGGGGAGCCTAATAATAAGAATAATTTGTCTATCACGTACACGCCCATCATCCCAACAACGTAAACAGCATGCGCGGAGCCGGAACGAAATGCACAGCACGCGTTTTCCCCAATGTGAGGATGATTCGTCTCTTTCAACAATTCACCTTGCCCTCTCTTCACATATAGTTGGAATTGTGTCTACAGACGGAATGCCCTCTCTCCATGACAGCTGTCTGCTTCTCGCTCGCTCCGCTAAACTCGGTTAAACCCGGCTCCCCCCAGAAATAGTGTCATAGAACTATCACGTGATGCATGAGAGACATTCACTGCCCAGCAAAAAGTTTGTACGCGGTGCGCCTAAAGAAGTTTTCACTTCAAAAATGTAATTTATTTAGGTCTCGACTGAATCTTTTGGAATTTTTTAGTACTGTTCCTTTAAGTTGCTACCACTGATCGTTACATAATCACCATACCCAATCTCATTTTTTTTTTTTTTTTGTATTCACCCACAAGACCCATTTCTTGGAATGCGTTATTATGGTCACTGGACAAACCAAAAACAAGATGATGCCAAATTTAAAACTTAAAGGCGAATAGTGCATTGGCAAAAAATTATCAAAAGTACGAATCACAGTTCTTGTGTATGCCATCAAGAACGGAGCCGAATGTCGTTATAAAGTTCTGGTGACTGGATGCCAAAGCAGCGATGTATACGAATAATTTTTTTTCTCCACACGGACGATAGAACAGAGAGTGGCGGAGTCGTTTCAATTTTTGGATAACAATATACATAAAATTATCCTTGAATCTGTATCAGATATATCGGCCTCGGTGGCTCAGGGGTTGTGTGATCGCCTCTGATGCCCGAGGACGCGGGTTCGATCCCGGCCGAGGACGACGAGGATTCTTTCAGGGGGAAAAATCCTGAGATCACGCACTTCTTTCGGAAGGGAAGTAAAGCCGTTGGTCCTGTGTAGTCGTTTGCCGGCTGCACGTTAAAGAACTCTTGCGAGGCAAAATTTGCGGCCCCTATAATGCCGTCCTGAAATGACCATAGCAGTTGAAAAGGACGTTAATACCAAACAAACCAAACCAACCAACCTGTATCAGATATTTGTGCACTCAGACCTTAAATAAAAATAAATTGGTATGGCGGAATGGTACATTCGCACAGGCCTACCACGAGATACGGAATCAAAAAAAATTACGGGGATGTGTTGGGACACGGCCGCTAGTTAAATCGTAGAATACGTCTTGAGGCCACATGGCGAATAAGAAAAAAACTTTATGCAACACAATTTAAAAATATTAATTTCTGATATAAAATGTTCACAGAAAAATGTACTTGCAATTCATCATAAATTGTTAACCAAACCTTTATGGCATTCCCAACTTACAAACTACTGGTCAATGATAAGAGGAGTATGTTAGAAATGACAACAGACAAGAACCAATATTTCGCGCAAACATCAAATTTATAGTACTGCCACCCAATGTGATTCAATGGGTTTGAAATCTATATTATAATGTTTCTTCATAAATCTAAGAGCGTATAAATTTAATGTAGCATTTACATTGATAATGCTAACTGTCATAATTGCAATATTAGTATCCACCTCCATATTGTCACTGACTGGTCTAGTTGTTGGTGAATATTTCATTATCGCACTGAACAACAACATTTCCATATCAGATATCGACACTTTAAGATGAATATCACTGAGTAGCCAGATTATTATGACCACCCCATCAGTACTTCGTTGGGCCACCTTCTGCCTTTAATACTGCGCAACACTTATTTGCATCCATCAACACCCACCCTTATAACACCCGCCACAGTAACCCCTTCCTAATCCCTCTAATTAAACGAACCTATCAGCTCAAAAGTATATCCGTTGCTGGCAACAGACTCTGGTCATCTTTACCTCCAGACCTCCGTTCTTCTACAAATGTCTACACTTTCAAATCCCGATTAAAAAAACACCTCCACCTTAACCCTCCCTTGTAAAGCATCCTTTTATCATATTCTATAAGTTCATCATTTGTAAACTCACGTTTTCCTATACCCATCCAGGGACCTACCTCGTCGGCTCTGCCATACTGGCCCTGGATGCAATATCATTCATTTTTCTATCATTAATAGTTTTGACGTTATTAAGGTTTTCGTGATCAACTCTTTTCGTGACATTCACGATTTAAGCGTGGCATCCCAGTATCGAAACTTAAGACGTATTCTACCTCAAAAGAAAATTGTATTTTACATTAAGAGGAAGCTCTTCATGCCGTTTGTATTGTGTTTGGAGCTTTGAAATGAATGTTTCGGCCATTTCTTCATTTTTTCAAAAAAAAATTAATTTCTTTAAAAAGGCTTAGCCCATTTCCATAAAACATGGTCAATGTATAGTTTAAGAACCGCACTGTCTGAATTTATAAAAAAAATTTTTTAAATTTAAAAAAATAAAAAAAAAATTGACGGTGAGGGGGAGGGTATAGTAAATAACTCCAAAACGGCTCATCGCAGCCAAACAAGTTATTTACAAAAAAAATTTGCCTTAATGAGAGGAGTATGTACATGTCTAGTTTATTGAGTTTGGTTCGCTCGTTTGAACGCTGCAGCCATTTTTTAATTTTTAGAAAATAATTAATATCTCGAAAAAGGCCTACCCAATTGATATAAAATATACGCTAAGGCACAATTTAAGAAACCCTCTAAGTATGTATAATTTTTATTTGGTTCGGCTATTTGCCGTTTCAGAGGAGTTAGCTGCACAAAATTGGTCAACATTTCAACATATCTTTACGAATCATGAGTTTTTAAGTCGATTTCAGCAAAAAAAAATTTTGAATTTCTGTAACGAAAACAAAGGTCTTCACTCTTAGAGAGTGGTAGGCCAATAAAAGTAAATTTATCAAAATTTTTCGTCATTCATTTTTAATCTATTTGTGCTTAAAATGACCATTCATTATTATAAATCTATATTTTAGAGAGACGGATATGTATTACAAGGGAAGGGATGTATGTATCTAATTAATTTATTATTCTATTTTTCTACCGGATATAGCAAATCCCGCGCATAAGCGAACCAAAAGTTCGATCCCTTAAGGTTCGTAATAGCGGGGTTCGACTATATGAAAATTCATTAAATATCAATCATTAATATCAAAAATGTTATTGCTAAAGAATATACACATTACCTATTTATATAATATTTATAAATGTAGAGACTTAGTTTCCAATAGCAACAAAGTTCTTTTTGAAATTTGTAACGTGGACCCATTCAATATTTATGGACAATATTTTTAATTTTAATGAAAGTTTTATTAGTTGGCTTACAAGCAGGAACTTTAAATTGAGAAGACATGAATTTTTAATAGAATTCATTGACCAAGACATTAACTTTGTTCATTGTTTTTGACGTTATCTTATTAATCGTTCTTGGTTTTATTGATGCATTCATTTGAAGGAGCTGAAACATACTCTCTAGTTAATGATGTATAAAGGACATTTAAAAGTATAAAGGACCGCATACAAGACTGAGCAAGTTGATTTTGGCTGCGAGCCGCATTTAAAAATGTATTCAAGAATTTTCTATACCAACTTGTCTGTATCTATTTTAATTTGGTTGTGCCGCGGGTTGTGTACCACTGTTCTAGATTATATAATATTTATTATCTACTCGTTTAGATTTGCTCTGTTTCTGGTGATACTAAAAATTTATAGATTTTCTGTTGTGTACATTTGATTAGAACTTCTGAAACGAGAACTTACTGGATAAATAAAATGAGCAAAGTTTTGTATAGAATAAAAATGTATAAAATTTTCATGTATTTCAAATTGAATTATATGGTTTATGTACAGCTTCTTAACGAATATGCATTACTTTAAGTAGATTAAGTTTGGACGTAGGAAACTGTGTACGAGGGCTGTTCAGTAGAGACGGACTTAATTTTAATCCAACTGAACATGACGTTTCTCTAATTACCATTGCTATTTTCGATAGCTCTCGGACTGAAATAACTATTCGTATTCCGAGTCGTTTGCAAGTTTGGTCCATTTCCTTTCACAGTTTCCAACGAAGCACAAACTTCTTAAACACATGTTGTAAACTATTTTCTGAAAGTTGGTGCAAGGCATTGGACATCGCAGCTTTCGCGTACTGGTCAGTGATTAACTTCTTTCCTCTTAACTCTTTAAGTGTTGGAAAAGTCCAGAAGTTGACTGCGAGGTCTTGGAAGATGGTCTAGCTGGTTTGTCTGGTTATTAACGGTATATCCTTCTTTTCCGCCATTATAATCCACAATATAACTCAACTTTTATACAGAGCGAAAAAAAAAGCGACAACTGCGCGCTTTAGTCACATAACAAAACATGCTACAGATTATCTTCACGAGCGAACAATCGCAGAATGACGGCAGTTTTGCCAGTTCATGAATTTTCATTTCTGTTAGTTGTAAAATTGCCTCCGACACCAGTGAACTATGAAAGCGAATTCCCCTCAGCGGTATTCGAAACAAGGAAAAAAAAGAAAAGTCACAAGCCGTTAAATCAGGACTGTATGAAGGATAGGGGAGGCAAGTTAGATTACTTCGTGTCATCAATTATGTCATAAAATTGGTAATATCAGATGCATTCATTGCTTTGAAAAGAATGCCAGTGGATAAGTCAATAGCTTGAACAAGTTTAGTAATGATACGCCGATCTTCAATACCATTGTATTGATGTAGTTTTCTATAACAGCCGCAGCAGGGGAGACCGGGCCGCCTTCCTACACGTTGCCGGGCTGCCTTCTGTAAAATCCTCCTTCCTGTAATCACCAACATCATTTGAACGTTAAAATGCATTATCCATGTAAGTTTAACATGTCACATGTCTCTGAGGCTGTTTTCATATGGCAAAACAGAATACAATAACTTCATATTGCTCATCACGCAGTTCTCCATCTTCCGTTGTAGGTGGAAAAAGATATATCTGTACTGTTATGAGCCTCATAAAAATAGGGATATATATACAGTGATGTTGTTGAAAAAAAAATCCAATTTTTCCTCATTTCAATGTTGAAACCATGTGAGAACCATTTCAGCAATATCTTTCTGTCTTCCATATGAGAAAACATTTTTTATTGTAATTTCCATTGTCTTCTCAATTTTTTTATTTCTATATTTATATTTATCCAGTATTTATTTATATTATTAGAAATCAGTATCCTTATCATTTTTTATAAGTGTAATGTTCGATCTTTAATTTTCAGTTACTTGGTATAGTAAACTAATAACGATACAGCACTGATGATGGCCCCAAAGCCGAAACCGATCAATAAATATTATATTATAATAGAGATAATTTATTCCTTTTCATATGATTTAATCCAATCATATATGTCGTTTTAGGAACACATATTTACGTTATTCACGTTAATGCCTCATATTATTAAAAAAATTGCATATAGATGTCAGGAAATACAAAATTTTTCAACGGAGAGAAATATATTCAGAAATTGTAGAATTGAGGTTATATGCCTCAAGATAATTTCTAATGTTTCAAACGCAAAGAAAGAAAACGCCAAAATAGAAAACTAAAAAGTTTTTTCTTCAAATCTGTCGTAAAAACACCACCTTACTTTTAAATATAATCTTAAGCTTCAGTGTTATATATTTTTTATGACCAATTCTTTTACCGCTATACTAATAAAAACAGATAATAAAGCGAACACTGGGACGTACCTAAAGCTTTAAAACAGTTTAATCACAAAATGATGCGCATATTACGACTTCACTATCAGTAGATAATACTTTAAAATCCACCGTATACCTTTAAGAACGGAGGTTTTATGCTCAACCGTGAAAAATGTAAAATGTCATAGCGTGGAATATTAATTGGGAATTTTTCCCATCACCGGCCTTTCTTCTCTCTCTCTCTCTCTCTCTCTCTCTCTCTCTCTCTCTCTCTCTCT